>OX235270.1:142003962-142603962 GCA_944472135.2 Trichobilharzia regenti | reverse complement strand
TTGCAGATTTGGAGTTGTTAGATTTCGTCACGAACTAACACCAACTAGAGAGATCATTGAAACTCAAGAAGGACTGGAAGGCTGTTTCGTCTTGCTTCAGGATTCTTCTTCAGTACGCACCCAAAGAGCCCATAAGGGATTGAACCGAAAACCTTCAGGTTATGAGACCCAACTCGGTTAACATCCAGCTACATAGACTCGAATTTAGTAATCTATGAATTCCTACTCTGTCAAATCGTGATATATTGGTACCTTCAACCAGTGCCACTAATCAGCATCCATTTTGCCCTGAAGTGGCAGAATACACTGGTCATTAAGACTTCAGAACATCCATCGAGTAGTCAACAATGAGCTTTAACTTTTAGACTATGGGATTTGTAGGAATGTGGCTAGATGTTCTCTTCTTGTCCAGTTTAGATTGATTGTTGTAGAAACTTGTTCATGCTGTCTAATTTGTGTATCAGTTTAGTTTCCAGACAATTCCAGTGGGTTCAGTTATCAGTGCACACAACAGTACAGCACTAACTAAGATCCCTTATTTAAGATGTGAATACTTCTGCTTGTCATTCCTTTGTCAATACCTCAGAGATAGAAGTCATTGACAGTGGATAGATATTAGTTACACACTCATCTTTAATTTGGTTTTCAATCACTCACTTATTTTTATGTCAATACATCTAAAGATTACTCACTCTTTCATTCATTCATTCATCCATTGATTCATGGTCTAGTGACTGTGTACTGAAGTCACTCACAGACTCAACTCTTCTGTCTGATCTTGACAGATTTTTCAATTCATCTTAATAGTATTACTTACTAGTCTTATGAATAATTTTTATTTTCATAACTATGAGACTTGCATTGCACGTAATATTTAATCATATGTAAATCGCTTTCTTCTGTATGGTAAACTTATAGGAAAAAACACACTCACATTTTGTTACAGCTCATGTCATTCTCTTGTACTTGAATTTTTAACATACTTGTTCTTAATAAGATAACATGTAATATTGTGTGTATGCATGTAGGAAATGCTTTGTTCTCCCATAGAAGCTTATGATAAGTTCGTGTGTTTGAATGGGAAAAAAAAGGAGAGAAAGGAAGAAAGATAGAAAGAATAACATTGTCTCTGACAGGGAAAATTTATACTCAAATAATGACTGGTTTTAATATCACAGGGATGAATGAAGGTGAAAGCCATTGTAAGTTGTTTTCGTGCATAGTACAGCAAAAGGCTAGAATAACTATACAAAAATAAGTTGATAAAACACCTTTAGAAAAGCCAAACGTAACATCTAACATGAATATAGCATTCGAAAGAGGAGAACACGAAGTTCAACAAAGATATCTTTTCGGCAACTTAATTTTCAAAAGCTGTAAAATCGCATTTAAATACTTAGTATTACGTAGAAACTTAATTACGAAGACGAATAAGAGGTGACAGTTATTTTCAACTAGATCTGGTTTACGAGAGGCTTAGAAACAAAATTAACATTCGTCTAAACAAGTAATACGTAAAACTTGTCGTGATAGATTGCAAAAAATTTGGGCTATCGCAAATAACCTCTGTCAGTATGTTGCATATACTTTATTTTATCCAGTTTGTTGAAATCTTGTAAAATATGACCTCTGCTAGTGTTGTGAGCCCTAGAAGATCTGGATTTCGCAGATGATATATGTCCAATGTCACACAAACTCGAAGAAATACAGGCGAAACTCAACAAACTGGCTGAAAAGGCAGCGAAAACAGGGCTGCAGATGAACACGGAGAAGACAGAGGTGATGAAGATGACCAACCAACCAACAGCAACAAAAACCAGCACCAATCACCATCGACAGGAGAGATTTAACAGAGGTTACTTCCTTCACTCATCCAGCCAAGAAGCATTGGACGAAGATTTCAAAGTTAGAATTGGAAAGGCGAGATACGCCTTCGCCAACCTACAGCCAATTTGGAAATCTTCCTCACTCCGCTCCAACAGCATAAAGAAAAAGATCCGGATTTTTAACACCAATATGAAGTCAGTCAGTTCTTCTATACGGGTCAAAAACTTGGCCAGTGTGTAACGAAAAGCATTTCCAACAAGTTTCAGACTTTCATCAACTGCTGCCTTCGCTCCATATTGAAAATAAGATGGCTAGCTGATCAGAAAGAATTAGTTCCCAGTCAAGAAACGTTGACTGGAAACAAACCAATAGGCGAGAGCCCACCGCTCAACAAATATGTAGGAGGAAGTGGAGATGGATGGGACATATATTGATAATGCCGCCGAATGACATCGCGCGCAATGCAGGCCATCACTTGAGTGGAATCCTGATGGGAATGACGAGTGGGTCATCACTTCGAGGGTGACATGGAGGAAATCGAGTGAAGAAGAGATGAGACAGTTTGGTCAGTCGTGGACCCAGATGAAGAGGATGGCAGAAAATAGAACAGATTGTAGGTGTGTAGTTGAAGCCCAGTGTTCCACTTGGAACGCAAGGGAATAATAACAATAATAGTGTTCTTTACTCTGGCTAGTACTTAAGGTATTTACAACGTGTTATAATCCAGAAATATGTACTAAGTATGTAGTGCGTCGGTGGTATAGCGGTTAGGACGCTCGCCGACCATGCACATGGTCCGGGGTTCGATCCCCGGCCGACGCACACCTTTACCTCTCTAAGCCAGAAATCATTCTGGTAAAGAGAAAAAGTTGGGCATGAGGCTAGCAACCCCATCCTGTAAAATAAACTCTACTACAAAAACTTCAAGCTACTAGCTCGAAGCCCTATGTTCCACTGGGGAACGTGAAGGAAAAATAAAAATTATTTTTATGTACTAAACATGTGGAAAAGAATTATCCTTGATGGATGGCAGCTTGTCCCAGAGATGACTGTCCTTGAGTGGTTTCCGTGTTTCACTAAATGTACTCCTACACCTTTTTATAATTCGCATTCAACAAAATGTCGTCTGTATCTCGAAGTAGAAAAAGAAAAGGTATCATATCAGGTCCGATAGAAGAGTGTCACACGATCTGCTGTCAGTTAATCATTTTTTTTTAAAGTGTTGGTTTTGTAGGGATTTGGTTTGATTGTATGGAGGATTTAATCATGAGCTGACATCAGTTAGAGAACCACTGGAAAACCTGGGAGTACTGGACAGCTGTTTCGTCCTAGTTTGGGACTCCTCCTCAGTACGCATCCACCGTTAATCTTTTACTTGAAGATCATGCACGAAAAGGAAATATCAAGCCTCAGACTCTGCTGAAAATCCTGTACGTTATATAAACATTATTCAGAACAAAGCTATTGTTATTATTATCACCTGAAGAAATTCAAATACTTATTGACTGCCTCCTTTCTCCTTATTCAGGTATATTGAAATGAAACCTCGGCAAGTTTTGTTTTACTCTAACTTATGTTGTCATTCTGCAGAAATAAAACATTGGTTAAACTTACAGAACTAAAAATTAGGTGTACCCATCAAGTAAATGTTTGACGAATTACTCTATAAGTGTGGTTTGAGTAACAAGTTATCAAGCAAATTAACATTACACACTGTGTTTTATTCACAAAAAATCACCATCATTTAGATATTTAGCTTGTTAACGGTTTTTTTTTGAGCAGTTGTCAAGTTTCGTACGATAAATCATTCTTTAATAAAGAGTTGTAAAAGATATACTCGACATTTATACATTTATATTATTGTCCAGCGTAAACAAAAAACTGTCACACTTCTTATACGCTGTGTAAAATGCACAGGACGTATACTGCTTAAGTTTGACAATGGTGGTTTTCTATTTCGACATATCTAAACAATAATTGGTTGGTTTATAAAATCACGATACATTGAACTGAACTGTACACAAAAATTTCCCTGTGATGTTTGCAGTTGCCGGTACAGCTCCTAGTACAGATGCTTCAATGACGTTTAAGAGCTAATGGTGACCAGCAGTTGAGTCAAGAATGCTTATTTCTTCCTATCTGATACTCGTCAGCTGGATGCGATTGCAATCTCAGTACCCATAGTCTCAAACCTTAGTGACAATGTTACGGTCAGGCAGCACCAACGGGACTATTTGTATTGTCCTTCTGTTTCTCGCTTCAAAAGTGTGTATCTTAGTTCGACTCCCAAAAGTTTTTAAGAGTAGAATATTGCTCACTTTCAGGAAGTGTTACTTTATTAAGGAATATTGTGTATCCTTAAAGTTCCCTTAAATAAAGTGAAGCGTAATATACTTTGAAGTAAATGTAACATTCTGTCTATAAAGATGTGCCTTATTTTTCCTCTCATTTTTAGGTATTTTGGTTGAAAGATGAGAAACGTGTCGACAGCAAATCATTTCCACATATTATAATCAATGATTATAATCATTTAATTATTGAGAATACAACAATTGCTGATAGTGGGAATTATACATGCGTCGCGTCATGTCTAGGCATTGAATACAGATATGCTAATGCACGTGTCAATATATTTCGTAAGTTCAGCTAATTTTATGCATATATATATATATATATATATATATATATATATATGGTTTATTGCAGAAGACTTTTTCACATAAATTACTGACCAGTAGTGAGATAATGACTGTTCTTGCATTACTTGTTACAATTAATTAAGCATTACACTAAAATGCACAAAGTGAACTCATTTTGGTCCCCATTACTCATATGCTGATGACTCTGTCTCTTTTTTTAAAATTTTTATTCACTCATCATGTACAACAGTGAATGAATGATATTCAATAGGCAAATATGTAACGAAATCTCACCTATATTATCATTCTCATTTTATGCATATGAATTTTCTCCACCCATTTGTTTTTCATTTCTAAACGGAAGCTAATTTAAGAGCAAGGTTAGCGTTATAAAAACAATTGGAACATTTACTGTGGCATCTCATATATATACACATTTCATAGGCGCTTGTTTTAGTAGGAAATGACTTCCAAAATGGGGGTGGACTTATATCATTGACCTAGTTTTTTGTTCTTGGGGGAAAAAGGTGTTCTCAGCTAAGAACAGTTAATGACCAAAAGACCACTTGTTCTAGTTTTCCAGACTTAAGCAGAACAGTTTTGCTTTAATTTCATTAGAAATAAGCTGAAAAGTTGAAGTATGATTCATAGAGTTTATCGAAGCATTGATCTTAATTGTTGCGTTGATTATGTTATTCCAGCTTTTGAAAACAAATGCAACTAATAGTAGCGTTTTGACTCTGACCAAACGGTAAATATTAGTCAACGATGAATAAGGTAGATTGGTGATCAGTAAAACGAATGGTGTCTGTGTGTGTGTGTGTGCGTTGGTGGTTCAGTGAATCAGAATGCTAGCCAACTATGCATGTGGTCCTGGTGTGATTCTTGACCGACGCACTCTTAAATCTCGACTAGCGAGTAGTATTATTGTATTATTATTATCCCCTTGGGTTCCGAAAGAAAAATGGAGCTTCAATTACACGTCTACACTTTCTTCTATTTTCTGCCATCCTCTTCATCTGGGTCCACGACTGACCAAACTGTCTCATCTCTTCTTCACTCGATTTCCTCCATGTCACCCTCGAAGTGATGACCCACTCGTCATTCCCATCAGGATTCCACTCAAGTGATGGCCTGCATTGCGCGCGATGTCATTCGGCGGCATTATCAATATATGTCCCATCCATCTCCACTTCCTCCTGCATATTTGTTGAGCGGTGGGCTCTCGCCTATTGGTTTGTTTCCAGTCAACGTTTCTTGACTGGGAACTAATTCTTTCTGATCAGCTAGCCATCTTATTTTCAATATGGAGCGAAGGCAGCAGTTGATGAAAGTCTGAAACTTGTTGGAAATGCTTTTCGTTACACACTGGCCAAGTTTTTGACCCGTATAGAAGAACTGACTGACTTCATATTGGTGTTAAAAATCCGGATCTTTTTCTTTATGCTGTTGGAGCGGAGTGAGGAAGATTTCCAAATTGGTTGTAGATTGGCGAAGGCGTATCTAACCTTTCCCATTCTGGCTGCCTGGCTGCCTTTGATATCTTCATCAGTTTCATGTGGTTGAAACGATGCTTCCTAGCCGGGTGAGTGAAGGAAGTAACCTCTATTAAATCTCTCCCGTCGATGGTGTGATTGGTGCTGGTTTTTGTTGCTGTTGTTTGGTTGGTTGGTTGGTCATCTCCATCACCTCCGTCTCCATTAAAAATATCCACTGAACCGTTCAAAAGTTATGCGTGAATACAACTGTCATTGCTAAATCCTTTCTGTACTTGAAAATTTGTTTTCTCTTCAGCTTACAATTCAGTTATGAATCGACCGGCAAATGATGATCTAACTAGTTGGGGTGATTGGGGAGCATGCCATAAATTTACAACAGAAGGAAATAATCCCCAAGTGATATGTCAACAAACACGTTATCGTCTATGCGCGAACCGGCTAGCATCCATGGTGGAGTTGAAATCACCTGATGTTAGTTCACTGTTAAACAACCGATGTCCACTACCACAATTTCAAACAAGAAACTGTTCGGTGAATCAGTGTACAAGTAAGCAACAGTTTCAGTATTCAGTTATCTTTGGCTAATTTATGCATTATTAACGTAAACGCATTATTGTCGCAATGAAGTTTAAGTGGGTAGTTTAAAGATATATCAGATATGTATTAATATTCCTTTTCAGGTAATTTAGTTACGATAATGTTAGCATTATGTCCTCAGAGTTTCACTAGACATTACTTATGAAATAACTAAGTCGCACATTTTTTCCCCAATAAGTGCTCTCATAACTTACGACATATTTAGATTAAGTTTTCAAAATGGGCTTGTACGTTGAGGAGGCCGTGAAATGACATTGTGCGCAGTACAGGCCGTTGCTCAAGCGGGTCGTCCATAGAGGAGGTGGGGTAGGGGGAAGGAGATGAGAGAATATGGGCAAGCTGAAGAGGACGGCAGAGAATAGAACAAAGTGAAGATGTGTTGTTGAAGCCTTATGTTCCACTCGGAACCCAAAGGAGTAATAATAATAATAAACCGCCTATAGGCCTGAGTAGTCCATGGAAACCTTCTCAGACGGTACGTTGTTTTTTAAGTCTTTTTATTGACTCGTTTAATTGTTTCCCAACCTTTTAAGTCGGATCAATGGAAGATGAAATTTTTTAGGAACATTCAATGATGATTTGTCGTCTAGTTTGAGACTTATTGGCAGTACGCACCAAATGAGTTTCAATGGTTCCCCAAGTGATATCATTCCGTGGTCAGACCTGAAACAAATTCAATCAATACGAACTAATTCTTGAAGATTATTCAGTATACCATTCATCATGCCCATGTGTTCCGTCTTATTTATGAGTAATAATCCAGAGCAATACGGTACCATCTGAGAAGGTTTTTTGGATTACTCAAGCCTATGGGTACAATCACATCAAAACTATACGGGCTAACAAAAGTGCATAAAAATGGTTTACCACTTTGGCCAGTATCAAGCATGTCGAATTCCCCGTATCACCCAGCAGTCAGATAGTTGGTAAAACTCTTACAACCTCTGTATAATGAACTGATGAAATGTAGTGTAGAAGACAGTTTTACAATTTGTCGAAAGAATAAGAGATTCAAGGGTTCATGATATCTTTTGATGTATCCTCTTTGTTCACTAATGTATCGTTGATTAAGACAGTGCTTTTCATATGCTATGAAACTACTTATTATTTATCTCTCAGCGAATTCTGTCCGCGAATGCCAATGTATTTCCATTTTAAGACGTTTTCTGTACAACCAGAAGACGAAATGAAGTCATTTGGTTAAAAGATGTTAAAACGGTTGTCTTTTAAGGAAGTTCGCAACAGTATTTTAAAAGTACTGCATGTAAGCAGTCTACTTTTCAACTACAGACATTTGTTTTACGCTTTTGTTTGGCCAACCTGCATTCATGGAATTAAAAACTGTTAAGTATACCGAGAAATTGAACTCCTCTACGATTAATTTAACTGCATTCCATAATTAATATATTCTTCCAGTGCTTGACCTATCAGACAGCTTATATTCTTGTTTAGCTTGATGGTGACTAGCAGTGGAATCCAGGGTCCTATTTCACATTCAACAGCTGGATGTACGTGAATCCCCAGTGAGTGGTGGTCTTCCCACTGAGATTCAAACCTTACATCCATCGTTTTAACTGTCAGTTGGCCACGAGAGCCTCTTATTTTGTGACGACTACCAGTTATTATTATTGCTGAAAGTAGTTTGTGTTTCCCGTTATCACCACCCAAGATGATATCATTGTTAATCCTCTCATATCATCGTAGAGTTCGTGCTAGGATTTGACATATTAATAAAAACGCTAAGCGTTTTGGTCCAGTCATTCAGCGCAAAGTGCATACTAGCTCTGTTAAGAAGAGCATATATTCTTGTTTAAATCGTTATACTGCAAAGGTGGTTTAAAATTTAGGTTTTCCTAAACAAGTAAATTCTCTAGGTTACAATAAAACACAATCGTCAAGACTAGAATTAGGCCGTAATTAACCATGTTCTAGAGCACCAGTTCAAGGTAGATATTCATTTATTATGTGATCCACATTTCGAAAAACGGGAGTGACACCAGTTCTGATTGAATTCATAAAAATGAATTTTAATTTGATAAATTTATCTGATCTCTTGTCGGATGATCAAGAAGATATACATACATTTACATATATATGGTAATAAAAAAATGTGTTTATCTAAGAGAGATGGATCTAATACCACCCATGTTGTATTCTACTGTTGTATAATGGTGAAATCGATTGATTTCTTTTTGTAGGTTTCTTGAATTCACCTGTTCCATTCGGGGTTCATAATGCAGATATGAAATCAGTGACTACTATATCAACAGTTCCAAGTACACAATTGTTTAGAACTCGAGAAATTGCAATTTATGTTGGCCTGTTCTTGTCTTTAGCTGTTTTACTGGCTATTGTCGCCATAGTGGCTTTAATAACACGACGGAAAAGTCTAAAATTCTCTACTACACGTGCACTTCATTATTCTAGTTGTTTTCATGGTGAGTAATTATCATCTCTGTTTTGATGGATGAACAATTTTCGTTATTTTTGTTTAAAACTTTAGTCCATAAGGTTTTATTCGTCAGTATCGTTCAAAGTCAACTAGTCATTTTTCATTGAGTAGAAGAAAGTCTGGAATGCGTAAAAATGAATAAAATTTAAAAAATGACTAAAATGCCATTTGTGTTATGGCGATGAATTAAAAAAAAAGTTTTTTGTTCAATGAATGGTTAGAAAGGTTCCAGAGGTTGTGTCAACCTGTTGATTTTAAAAACAAACATTAGAACACCTTGAACAGTTTAGCCATCATAATAAAGCCAAAATAAAACCTCTGACCTGGAAATTGCAGCAAATCTGCATCGCTCAGCTGTTTGCTTCATTCTCACTTTTAAATCTCATCGTTCGGATTCTGGAAATGTTTTTGCATATTAAAGGCGAATTAAATAAACGATGGTGCGTCGGTGGCACATCGGTTAGGACGCTAGCCGACTATCCACATGGTCTGAGGCTCGATCACTGGCCACAGACGCACTCCTTCACCTCTCCAAGCCAGAAATAATGCTGGTAAAGAGGGAAGGTTGAGCATGAGGCCAGCAACCTCATCCTGTAAAATTAAATACAGCTACAGAAACTTCAAGCCACTAGCTAGAGGCCCCATGTTCCACTGGGAACGTGAAGGAAAAAAAATAAATGACGACTATAAAAGTGGCTATAGACTTCTAATCTTTCCGAAGGCCCGTCATTAGTTTCACGAGAAAGGAGTTTTCACGGGATAATGAGACTGCTTAAATGAAATTTTACAGTAGCTCATCCTAATTAAAGCATGTGGGACTAGTATTGTAACGACAGAAGACAAGGGCCAGGCAACAGATAATTTATTGAGAAAACCAAGGAGTATTTATGGATTTTTATGTGCATTATTATTAGCTTTTTTGTCGACAGAGGAGCAACGTCTTCTGATTGGTTGTGTTCTTGCTAGTGACTATTCTGTACTGCTTGTAACCGTTCCTTAGAAAGTTAAGCTATATATCTCCGAATCGTATTTGCACATGTTAAGTCTGCTGTGATTGTTTGGTGAGTTCCCCAAGGTTAAGCTTTGTTATTGTTTTATCTTTTGACCCCGATTTGGAACGTAAACATTGACGTAAATTGTTGTCTACAATTTCTGCTTGCAGACAGCTCTCACCACAGTATGACTCGGTTAATTAACCGGTAACTAATCAATAAATAACAATACTATGCTAGTAAAAGATAAAGTAAGCCACTGGTATATGAGTGATACCCAGGCGGATAATGTGACTTGTGAGCACATCACTTGTGATTCTTTCTAACTAATGAGTGGAAATTAGAAAAATGACCCGAGACACAGTGGTAGTACACTCATCGCTTAAGTTATACCTCCGCAATACTCAGATGAAATAGAAAACTCTATTGTAAGCGAAGGAATTATCTCCTTGACCGACTGAGTTCCATCATAGAACTTTGTACAAAAGTACAGCATTTCAAGTTGGTACACTCGATTTAGACAGAAAAAAAATGAGGTCCAAAAGAACCATACTAAGCAGAAATATGAGGGAGAAAGAGCGGCAACGAGGAGAAACACATAGGATTGATGGATATAGGACATTGCAAAACGGTGAATTCATCTACGCCATGTCACCAATGCCTACAGGGAGGGCTTAAACTACCTGTTACAGACTGCATGGACTGTTGTCATTTTTCGATCTGATCACTCCTAACCCTTTCCCAACTTAATCCTATGTTGGCCAGGAGTGCTCATCGAGGAGGGCGGGGACTCAACAGTTTGCGATTAGTGTCATAACCGTCTGAACCGATGTGTTGTAGCTCATTAACCTCATCGATCGACTGACCCTCCTTACTTAACACTCTATACCTAATCTTAAGTATTGCTCTGGATACTATACATTTTAACATGAGATATAGAAAGCAAGCATCTCTTCTACTACTTGTATAATTATTCTCAGTAATATTACTTCCAAAGTTTATCTTTTCGTACAACAATAATAAAAAAGATAAATGACACAACTACGAGTTTCGGCTAAGGAGAGAGATAAGCATGAAAAATTCCTGAACAGTAGTAGTCTACTTTCTAAATGATTTCAACAATAATTTACATCTCTAATGTGGAGAAGAAAAAATAAAGCCAACAATGATTTTCTCTACTCATTTATCACACAAATAAATGAAAAATAGTGTCGCTACATAACTAACTACTGATGTTTTAATGGTTGTACTGTCGGCTGATACCCAGTTATACAGTCAGTTGACATTTTATGCTGAATAAAACATTAAGAGATAACATATTAGCGCCTTGTTTGCATGTATGTCTAGTGATAAATGCCACAGAATACATATTATATGAATATATATATATATATATATATATATATATATATATTTATATTTATATAAGTGAACCTAGATTTCATACGACCTAGGATAAATTTATTCTTCTACTGTGAAATTTTAAGGATGAGTAATGAGTTCTGCACTATTTAATAAATTACTTTTATTGGATAAAAACTGGTTTTTTATGATCTATGCTTGTTGGTCTATGATTACTTTTCTATGAATGTTATACATTCGGCGGATTCTGCAAGAGATGAACATTATTTAAAGTCACTAATGTGATTTCCGGTGGTAATTTGCGGTTCTCGGAATTTCAACTAATACTTTAAAAAAAAACGGTTTACTTTTACTGAACTCAGGAGAAACCCAAGTCATGCATCGATCAGATCGCAAAACTTGGGATCATTATTGAACAGAGCTAGGAATGGCAGTCACCTCTCTATCACAGCTTCGTTGACTTTGAAAAGGCCTTCGACAGCGTCAATTAAGAGGGGTGAATCGAGAAAACTACTTCGCTAGTATAGCGTACTACCAAAAATTATACACCTCATCCAACAGTTGTACGAAAATGCTGCATGCCAAGTAGTCCACAACAGGAAACTCAAGGAATCCTTCGAAGTGAAGACGGGAGTAAGACAAGCTGGCCGTCTACTGTCTTCAGGGATTTTCCTGATTGCGGTAGACTAGATAATGCGACGGACAACAGGCAGAGCAGCGGGGAAACAGGCATAAAATGGACCCACACAAAAAAAAATAACTTAGAGGATCTGGACTTCGCCGATGATAGATGTCTGATTTCCCACAATCTGGAATATATGCAAGTGAAAACCAACAAGTTGGCAGGAGAAGCATCCAAAGAAGATAGGACTTCAGGTGAACAGAGAGAAAATTGATGTGGTGATGAAGATTCCTGGCGGTGAGGAACAGAAACAATAATCAGGATAAATGAGAGGAGAAATCTAAAACAAGCAACCTCTTTTACTTACCGACCTGGGAAGCATCGTTTCAACTACGGGCTGATGGAACTGAGAAGGATATCAAGGAGAGGATAGGGAAAGCAAAACAAGCTTTCATTGCTCTCAAGTCTGTGTGGAGATCAACACTGAGCACTCAGCATGAAAATTAAGATCCGGATTTTCAACTCCAACGTGTAAGTCAGCGCTACTATACGGATCAGAGACTTAGCGCATTACAAACGTCACTTCGCATTAACTGCAGACCATCATCAACAGCTGTCTTCGCTCAGCACAACTCAAGATCAGATGGCCGGCCAGAAATCATCAGCAACAGGGTGAGATATCTGGCACTGAGCGAACCAACCCAGGATGAACCAACTGTGCAAGAGATATGCAATAAATAATGGAGGTGGTTTGACCATACTCTGAGAAGACACAAACCATCAAGTGAGTGATATCACACACCAGGCCATCTCTCGAGTGGAACCCGAATGGAAAGCGGGGAGTTAGTTGGTCGTCATTGTGGGCGGCGACATAGAGGAGGTGATTCGAAGAGGAGATGAAGGCATGCGGGCAGCCGTGGAGCCAGGTGAAAAATTCGGCAGAGAACCGAACGCAATGAAGACTTGCGGCTGAAGCCCTATGTTCCTCTAGCATTTAAAGGAAACAATAATATAATGATAGTAATATAAACCAAATCACAGTCCAGTCAGTCTTTCCTTCAAAATCATTATTATTTCACAAAGTATTGCAATTCACTTTGTTAAAGGCATAATTTGAATCTCCACGGCTAAACTTTACCGTTGTTGGCAGCAGCGTTAGTCAAATGATATAGAGGGATGTTGTTTTTGTTTCATTTCAAACAAGAAGTTGTGAATACGTTTCACTGTAGACCTCCGAAGTACAAGCAAGTTATGCTTGTGTGTGAATTTAGGCATCCTCAAGGTATGCACACTACATGAGAAGCTGTGTTATAGTGTAATAATGTAATGAATAAACACGCTTTTAATTGTACCATTCATCGATAACTCTTATTACTTAGGTAGGCGGAGATCTTGAGTAGCTTAACAATCAATAAGATATGATATGTCACAAGAATCATTGCGTAACAAACAGTAATTTACTCAATATTCTACCCAATTATATATTAAGTGCACACATCATTAACTTCAGATACTAAAGAGGATTGGCACAGGGAAATAGGATTTCTAAATAACATTCCCTCTTAATTTTTCCCCCTGAACTAGTCACCCACAATTTACTGGATTTTTCAACAGAACACTATAATTTACCAGTCTTTCTTGGTATCTTGTTCATCAGTCTTCAATTTTATGGTTTCGATTTTCTGGAGAAGTGGATTTCACTCTATTTTAAGCCCTGATTATTGCTACTTGATATGGGAAGTCTTGATATCTTGCGTTGTGTAGAATCCCATAAGAATCTCTGCTTTCATATGACTTGACTTCATAGAAGTCATGTAGCCTTCAATTTCATTTTATGAAGAAGAATGTTAATAGGCGAAAAGAACAGTTTAAAAAAGAATTTATTAAATTAAGTCCTTTTGTATGTTCGATTATGTAATGGCATTTATGACAGAGTAGAAGGTCACTCACTGTATTGGTAACAGCCTATCAAGATATGCATCTATGAAAACAAAATACCTTGAGATTAGTAATAAACTGTCAATAATAATTCAAGCATTGAACAGAACAAATAATCTTTCAATAAATCAGTTAACCAGATGACTACCAGAATGTACCAGTAGAATACAAATAGATAAGGTGGTTCACCAATATTTTCTAATCGTCATTTCCACCTTACTTGCCCGCATTATCAACAGAAAAGAGAGTATCTTTATTTGTAAAAATTTCCCATGCTGATGTTGATCTTTTCGTGATAATTTGTCGTGTTGCAATTTTCTAACTGATGATGATGATGAGGAGGAGGAGGCATCAAACAACTACACTCGAGGTCATTACACAAACACTAATGAAATTCTAGACAGAATATTAGAGAGAACAGGTGAACTTAATCTTAAGCATCAGTGGTCAGTTCTGTCTTAAGTCTAGATAGAAATCTGTTCACGATATGCCTTCTCAGTTAAAGCTACAATCAGGTGTGTTGTTAATTGGAGATAAATACGTGGGTATAGAAGTAAGTTTATTCAAAGAACCATCAGAAGGTAGAAAGGCTATGACAGAACTGACTCTTTCTATGCATAGTCAACATTTAGTCAATTCATTAACCAAGAAGTGAAATCCAAGTGTGTATCTCCATCAAGTGAATAACCCTTGGAGACTGGAGTTCGTGTGTTCTATGTGGTAGTGACCAAGTGGTCTGGAAGAAGACACTAGCAGTAAATGTCACTTCAAAAATCTTGCTCAGTAGGCTCTTAGATTGCAAATACTTCTATCGGGATATGTTTTTCTGGGCACATTTCATTAAAGGATGTGTTAAGAGAGTTGTATCACGCTTCAATGACCTATTCACTTGGTCTATGTTCGTAAAGTTGTATTGCTTAACAAGTACTTACTTTCCCTACTGTAGCCTGACTAACATGTACGCTGATAAGGCATTACGCCAAAGTACGATGAAATCTTAACACCAGGTGAGATTCCTTGGATAAATACATGCATAAGATGGTTGGAATCAATCGGCAGGACGCCCTCAACCAAGGTTTAGTGCAAGCTGTTACTGGTTAGCAAGGCGTATATGCAGTTATCTTGAAGGAACTTATATCCCTTCTGAAATTCGAACCTGCGTCACCCAGTGACTGATAGAATTCAGTCTGCACCAAACGAAGGACTAGACTCACTACACTAGTCACTGACTAGTGTCCAGTCAAAGTGGAGACATATCCTCGGGAGGATGTAAATTTGATTATCACACCGACTCTCTACAGAAAAAGGCGGCGCATACAAATTTGTTAAAGTCTTAGTTATTTAGTCCTAAATAAGCATAGTTTGGTTTAAAATATACCTAACATAACACTGTTACCTACATCCGTGCATATTTTGTTTCAGAGCTACTTTTTTGAAGTTAAATAGAAGGATTAGAAGAAGCCATCTACCTGACAGTAAGACATAAAGTACACTACTTTTTAAACAGTAGTATAGTATAGCTTGCCTGACATGTCAGACTGTACACCTAATTAATATGTTTTAATCAGCTAAGTTCAAATTATAGGACTGTATTGATTTATTAATAAGGCCTCAGTGCATCAACTTCAATTTGTATTCACTGCACTGCGTTTTTAAATACGTATTTTAATACAATTATATATTCCAATCTTTTTTAATCTACAGTATAGTTTCAATCACTTCTGTTCATTTATACATTAGGTAAGAGATCATGCAGACAAGAAAAAGTTAACAAGAAACCTCAAGGTGAGTCTATATGCTTCTTGCAAATTTAATTTCATCATCGGTACCGAACTAGATTTTCATTTTCTTAGTCGTTGAAGTAGTTATACATAATATAACACTATGTATTAGATGGCAGGCACTCACCGACTCGAAGGTGGGGACAGTTACTCACAGAAGAAGATATTGCCAAGTGGTTGCGCTGTGTCGTGAATTGGTGGAAGTTAGAATTCATGGGTTGGTCATTGTAACGGGTCCCAGTGACTTAATCGTCTACGAGCTCACCTTGTAACCAGAAGGTCCTAGGTTGGAACCCTGGCGGTAGGTGCGTACTGATGAAGAGTCCTGAAATGGGACGACGGAAACAGCTGTCCAGTACACCAGGTGATTTTCCAGTGGTTCTCTAACTATTATCAGCTAAGTTCCTAAAACCAATCGAATAAATTTAAACAAAAATGAGATTTGGTAGATGCGTAAAAAACTTAAGTTTGAAATTATCAATGTTAATTAGTTATCTATCAATCTTCAGAATCTATTCGTACTCTTTTTCTAAGTATGCAAATTACTAACAGTCTGCGGAATCAATGAACGGAACTTTAGGAATTAAATATTTGCCTGGCATTGTGTTGTATTTCTGAAATAGAATTTTGCATATTAATATGCCTTAATAAGTGGCTTTAAAAGTTGTCCGTTGCTCTGGTTGATCTCAAGTAAGGCATTATTATTATTATTATTATTGTATCCTTTAGTTCCTAGAGGAACATAGGGCTTCAGCTGCGCACCTCCATTGACTTCGGTTTCCTGCCAACTTTTTCACCCTGCTCCAGGTCTGCCCACATGTTTTCATCTCCTCTTCACATGACCTCCTCCAAGTCACCCTTGGACGACCAACTCGCCGCCTCCCTTTCGGGTTCCACTCGAGGGCTTGTCTAGTGATGTCACTTGATGGTTTCCTCAGCGTATGGCCAATCCATCTCCATTTCTTTCTGCCTATTTGTTTCACAATCGGTTCCTGATTGGTTCGCTCCCAGAGATCCCTGTTGCTGATCTTTTCTGGCCATCTGATCTTGAGTATTGAGCGGAGACAGTTGTTAATGAAGGTTTGAAGTTTGTTTCAAGTAAGGCATACTGAAGCCTAAAAGAATGGCTACGTATAAAATCACTGTGATAGTTTTTGAAACTATGATAAAACCCATTGGAAACTGAAATGCAGAAGTTAGACCATTAAGACTTTGATAATAGAATGTTATATGTATGTGAGCAATGCAACTGATGAAAGAAATTCAAATATGAAAGTCAGTTTCCGACTAAAATATGCAAAACTGCTTAAAATAATTCATGCTGTTCATTTCCCAGCATTTTTTGTTAGAATTAAACACCTGGATTTAAATGATGTTTCTCACTTACTTATGCCCTTTAAGTGATTTGAAAAATCGTTTCCATTTTACTGAGAAGTCGTAATCCCGTTTTCTTCCCCTTCTTTTAGACCTACTGTTATCCGGTGACTTGACTCAAACAATGATCACAATCATGAATCCAAGTGTGGCTGATACTCAGAAAATGGGTCGAATGACTCAAAATTATAACAACAACACCAGTAATATGAATGGTAAAGCTGTGATGCCAAGTGTAATGAAGGGTTCAATTAATGGAATGCAAATCCAACATCAATACACCACTACACCAGTCAATAATATCCCCCCTCTAAGTACAGTTGGACAGAGTTTAGTATTCTCGAATGGTGCATCCTTAGGAACGTCGACTGCACTTCTTGGAAATTTACCTCCACCCCCTGCACCTCCTCCTCCTCCGCCACCAACTCCACCACCACCACTACCCGGTACTTTACCTCCTATTCCAGTGACTTCCATCAATCTTGATGGTGGCGGTGCCACACCTGATCTCTCTGGATATTCCGGATTTCCTAGCAGCCTGCCCAGTACACAGCATTTTATGAACACATTGTCTTGTCAGGTGAATGGATATCTAACTTCTAGCCCATATATGCAGACTAGTATTGGCCATAATAATCAAGCTGGCAGTTTAGGAACTGAGTAAGTATTATTTGCATTGTGTATGCCTGTCAACATTTAATGGGGTATGAAGTTAATTTTATCGTTTATGATCTAGAATCCGTATCATTACTGTAGCTTCTCGAAATCCTTGTTTTATGACAGAGAAGAGAAACAACTAGTGTGAAAGCTGAGCTTCCTAGATGGGATTATACCATCAGGAATCGCTATTGCTCTCAACAATAATAAACACTCTTGGGGGATAAAACTCTAGAGCACTCTTCAGGTAAAAAAACTAACTACCTTTTTTGTTCACACATCAGTAGGAAGAATACCTTTAAAGGCATCTGGCCTCGGAGATCCACGGCAATGACTCGACTTTCAGAAAAGACACCAGTTCTGAAGGCTTGTGCTGATTACCCCACACCGTCCAAAAGGATATAAATCTTTTAATTAGCTTTTGTATAGCAAAAAACAATAGGAATTTAATTGTTGGATGGTGACTAGCAGTGGGATCCAAGATGCGCATTTCATCCTATTTTGGGACTCGTCATCTGGATGTACCTGCATTACCCAGTGAGTGGTTATGTTCCCTCCGAGGCCTGAATTCATTGCCTATAGTTTCAAACGCCAAAGCGTTATCCACTAGACCACTTGGGCCAAGAGAGCCACCTCTTGTGCAAAGGGTCATATTAATTTAATTGAATCGAGACCGAGCACTTCGGCCCAATTGATCGACGGGAAAATCTAAAATTCAATTAAAAAAACAATAAGCTTATTTATGAAAGACATTGAGACACAAACAGAATTGCCAGTGCAGAATCTTCAGGCAATGTAACAACCGGTAATATATCGTCTGAAGCAATAATATTTCATCCGAAGCATGTCCCAATAGGAATTACCAATGCTCTTCCCCCATTTCATTCGAGAAATTCCTAGCTATAGGTAGAAACTTATGTAAAATTACCCACGAGAATAGATTGCTGGTCATTGTGGCAGTCTAATAATTAAAACACTATGAAGTTAAGTAAGCACAGCGGTTAGGACGCTCGTCGACCATCCACAAGGTCCAGGGTTCGATCCCCGACCACGGACTCACTCCTTTACCTCGCTAAACCAGAAGTAAAGCTGGTAAAGAGGAAAGGTTGAGCATGAGGCTAGCAACCCCATCCTGTAAAAATAAACACTGCTACAGCAACTTCAAGCTTTCAGCTTGAAGCCCTATGTTCCACTGGGAACATGAAGAAAAAAATGGTGATAAGTGGTAGACCGTATGCCTGAATCACCATCCTGCTTTCATTAATTTGAAATAAGTACTACCGATGTGTAGCGGTTTTCTTAGTTATGACTAATGAAAAAACTGTATTCCATTCATAAGTTAGTCAGTGGTTAAGTGCTCACCAACGACTATACCTTGAATGATTCGCTTGGCAGTAGTAAACCTGGAAGGGAGGGAAGATTGGGAGTGAGGCTAACGGTCTCACAAAGTAAAAAAGCGGTACCATCACTAATGGAACCTGGAGCCTTATGTTCCACTTCTAGCACAAAGGAACAGGAAAACAATGAGAAATTCCAATTACATAACTTTTGAAACATGCGCCGTTTTTGACAACATAGAGTTTAGAATAAAGTATTTTAAACAGACTATTTGAATCAGTTAAATTATGCAGAAGCCTCACTGAAACACTTTAGTTTATTGAGCATATCAGGGTTGTTTATTATATGCGTCAGAGGGTATTTTATCATCCCTCTGCTAAAATACCATACAAGAAGTTTAGGTCGCTTGAAGAATAAGCTGAGTCGTGAATCTTGATAGTTTATACGACTCGTGAGTAGGGTTTTTGAGTTAACTCTGCATCGAATCCGCAAAGTTTTGAGCGGTAGAAGATGCCGTCTTCTATAACGCTATGACATTTAACTTTCAAACCAATTAACTGAATCCAAAGGTTTATTATGTCAGACTCAGTTATCATTCATTACCTTACCACTTAAAAAAATCTCAGAATTAATTCGCTACTTGATCTAGCTAGCAAGCACTACTGGTTGGTGTGTGTGTGTGTGTCTAGTACCCAGCTACTGACATCTCAGCTAATCAGTAGTATGTAGCATCATTGAAAAGGAGTATATTTTTGTTTTACTCTAAAAGCCTTTTTAGAGTTGCTCAAATGCCATGCAAAGAAATAATTCTAAAACAAATGTTTTTTTTTATTTGTCTAGAGCTGATGAATATTTTATACACACGTATATTTGAACCTTCATATATAATCTGCTCAGAACATATTACGCATGATTAGATTTTCCCCTAACATATATATATATACATATGGGTTACTTTTTTTGAAATATTCCTAATGGAGAAGTCATGTCCTGCATGGTATATGTTCCTGCACCGGAAATAACATAATCCATTCTGCACTGACTCGTATTGTTCATAAGTTGGACTGTAACACAAATTAAACAGATATTCATTCATTTTATTATCAGGAAACTGAATTATTGAGATTTTGTTGGAAACTACTGTAGATCCCATAGGTATTATTTCCCGATTATATGCTTTCTTGTAGTGTTGGTTGGATAGATAGCACTAGCTGAACCACACTACATCTTATCCAAGTTAAGTTTTTTTTTTCACATTTTGGCGCATACTTCAGCTTCATAAATCTGTTCTAGATAGATATAGACTCATCCACAGTAATTTAGATAGGCTTGTTTGGTTTTTAGAATATCATTAAACTCTTCAGCTGCATCAGGTGTCATTTCCAGGTTCATCTATCGCAGGGTGTATATAGCCTTTCTAAGTCATCAGTGGAAAACAAGTGATCTGATGAATTTATTAAAACCTTTTACGCATATTTCATGTACAGTGTTCATGTGGTTATCTGATTATTTGTTGCTCAAGCTTCGTCCTTAAGTTCACCCCATGTCTCACGACATTTCCCCATAGGTTATGCCGAATTCGCCCTATAGAAATCAATCAGTTCCATGGGGATGAAAACATATTCATTCTACTTTACCTTCTGTCCCTCTTATTTATGATTTATTTTTGTTTGGAGAAATTTCAGTTTCACACACACACATACATGACCTCTGAACTTATTTTTCTCACCTTTAAATTGATTTATTGTGGTGACATGCATTGATAACTGAGTTGTGGTAATATCATCTCTATATGGTTAGGTGAAAGCATTTATGCAGAGCTGTGTATATTAGATTCTTATCAGCTCTATGAGAGTCAATGAGACTCATATCCGATAACCGCTAGATTGGGGGAAATTTAAGGTCAAAATCTAATTGAAGTTCATGCGGCTAACACTACCTCATGTAGAAAATCATTAAGCATACAGCAGTGTTAATTTTTTTGGATTTAAACACTAATGAACACCTTTATGATGTCATTAGGCATCTTTTGATAAAGAAAGGACTATTATATATCACGAGTTAATCAAAGAAAATCATGTCGGAGGGCCAAATATAATCCAGATTTCATTGTGTTGTAAGCTCTTTATACACTAACCATGTTACAATCCCTTCTTGAGTTGTTACAGACAAGTACCAAAATAATAGGCATGACTGACTTGCAGAACAAGCAGAATAGGAAGATGATATCTACTGAAAATCGATATACACAGTTGAGAACCGCACCCATCAACTAGCAGTGCTTGCTTCAAAAGTATACTGTGGTGCATTTTCACCTGTATTTGTATGCAAATAATTGACCCAAATGCCTGACTAGAATTCTCGTGGTCTGAATTGATTTGGATCATCGAGATGAGTTTAGGGAGGGCGGGGTTAGGAAACCTCTGACGAGCACAGCTTTAAACGACGGAAGCGACCATCCGGTTTTGATATCACCTTAATTTGATTGGCAATCAATACTGCTTGATGTGGGTAACTTCCGACTACATGCATCAATTAGCAGTGTATATGATCATAGCTTTTTTTTTCCTTCACGTTCCCAGTGGAACATAGGGCCTCAAGGTAGAGGCTTGAAGTTTCTGTAGCAGTGTTTATTTTTTACAGGATGGGATTGCTAGCCTCAAGCCCAACCTTCCCTCTTTACCAGTGTCACTACTGGCTTAGCGAGGTAAAGGAGTGCGTCGGCCGCGGATCGAACCCTGGACCATGTGCATGGCCGGCAAGCGTCCTAACCGCTGTGCCACCGACGCGCAAATGATCATAGTAATGCAATTTAATTTATTGTTGACCACGCAACTGGTCCAGTGTTCGATCCCAGTTCAATACACTCTTAAACCTCGCCTGGCCGGTAGCAAGCCCGATAAAGAGGGGAGGTTAGGAGTGAGGCCAGCAAACTCACTCCGTAAAAAATGAACACCACTTCAGCTGAAATTTCAGAGCTTCAAGCTTAAAGCCCTAAAGTAAGTAAGTAAAGTAATGAAACAATAATTAAATAAAGTGTGCAAGCAGGTGGAACATAGTGGTGCTTGCAGTAATGTCTTCGGTCATAGATATTTCTGTAGAGTTTTCAAGAAGCTTTTTGGAAAGTGAAAGTTAATTTTTTGATGTTTAATTTTGATTTTCTCTTCACAGGCCTGCATATGTTGAGTCTGACGTTGCTTTACCCAGAATAGGATGTGGACAAAACTTCACTCCATCTAATCTTCCACCGGTAGGTGCTGGAAACATGAATGGCCCAAATGAAAGTTCTTCAGGTCCTTCTACAGCCAATACAGGAACAGCTGTTACAGCGGTTGGCTCCTGTAACGGAGGTAGTAGCAACGGATCTATGGGATTGCCTATAAATGGTTGTCTGACAAGCAGAAGTCCAAATTTCAATGTAAATTATCTGAACTCAGAAACCGATGCATGTGATGAAAAGTGTAGACCACAATCTGGCCTATATCATGAATTATCGTTGGACAGAATTTCCACCAGTCGGTCACTTTCATGTGAATTTAAAGAATCATTTGATTTGGATACTGTTGTGCGAGCAACCATTTCCTGTAACGGTGATCAACTCGCCTTACCAGAATCAGGTATGTGTATTAACTGTTAGTATATATTGCCTAGCCATGAGTATATCCTGAAAATTAGGCATATAGCCTTCAACCAGAGACACAATTCCTCATAACTTTCACGTGACGCAAACGGTAATTTCATTGTCAGTAATTAAATCAAAATTTATGGATGCTAAGCAAAAATCTTTCCAACGTAACCTGTTCAATCCGTTTATCGAAAGTGAAGTGAAGGAGTGAGCATAGACTGGTGATCAAAATTTATAAATACTAGTTAATGAGGTCAAGGCATCTGTTTTTATGTCGTTGTTAATTATTATTACCTTGGGTTCTGAGTGGAGCATAGGGCTTCAACTACACATCTACACTTTGTTCTATTTGGTATTGTCCTCTTCAGCTGGGTCTACCATCGCTCATAATCTCCCATCTCCTCCTCACCACATTATCCCCTCTAAGTCACCCTAGAAGTGACGGATCCCACTCGGGCTATGGTCTGGCGTGCGATGTCACTCGACGGCTTCATCGGCGTATGCCGCAATCTATTTCCATTTTCTCCTACACATTTGTCTAGCAATCACCTCTTGGTTGGTTTGTTCTCAGCTGGCCAGAGTTTTTTGCTACTAATTATCTTTGGCAGGCCGTTTAATCTTCAGTATGGAGCCGGTCAGCGAAATTAGCAGCTGTTTATAAAAGTCTGCAGCTTGTTGGAAATTCTTTCCCTGACACGCCGGCCAAGTTTCTGACACATATGAAAGAAATGACTGACTGACTGAATTCACTGGCATCTGTGTTTAAAATCCAAATCTTGTTCTTTGTGGTGGTGAGTCAGTGCAGAAGATTTCCAAAGTGGTTTCAGACTGATTAAGGAGTATCTCGCGTTTCCGATTCTGGTTGGCTGGCGGGCTTTGAAATCTTCATTCATTCCTAGTACCTGTGGCTGACACAGTGCTTCCTAGCCGAATAAGTGAAGGAAGTGACCTCTTTCAAATCTCTCCCGGTGATGGTAGTTGGTGCTGGTTGTTGTTGCTGTTGATTAGTTATCTTCATCACCTCCTACTTCTATATATTCACTTGAAGTCCCGTCTTCACTGTCTGCTTCTTCAGTCAGTTCGTTGGTTTTCACCTACCTGTAAGTCTTCGAGTTTGTATAACATTTAACATAACTCATCTACACACGAAATCCAGATCTTCTAGAGTTTTCTTATCGGTCAGTGCAGAGTATTCCTGTCTTCTCACTCCCAAAATAAAATCTGACGCATAATCCATTCCAGCATAATTTGGAACATCGTCGATAATAATAGACAGGCTGCCTTGTCTTACTCCTGCATTCACTTTAAATGCCTCTCTGCGTTTTCCGTTGTGGATCACTTGAGACGTGGCATTGTCATATAGCTGTTGAATGAGCTTGGTAAATACTTGAACACTGCACGCCGTAGTTTTGAATCATTTTCCAAATTATTTCTCGATACGATCAACGCTGTCTGTTACAGGCCTTTTCAAAATCGATGAACTTGGGGCACAATGTCTCTGTGCATCAGTTCATGAATCAAGATGTAGCAGACAGATGGTAAATATGTTCATGTATCTTTGAGAAGGCATGAATAAGTTGGATGATCTGTGTTTAATGTCGTACAATTTCGAAGGTTTACAGGTGAAAACTAACAATTCGGCAGAAGAAACAGAGAAGACACAGTTTCAATTGAACATGGAGAAGATAGTAGTGACAAAGATGCCCAGCCAACAACAGCAAACACCAATTGCTATTGATCAAAGAAATCTGAAGGAGGTCACCTATTTCGCTTATCTAAGCAGCACTGTTTCAACTACACATAGCATAGATGTCAAACCCAGGGAAAGCAAGACAGACCTTCATCCCTCTGATATAAGAGTGGAAATCTGATTCGCTCTGCAAAAGGAAAACATATTCGGATTTTCTACACTAATGTTAAACCAGTTTCTCTACATGACACAGAGAATTGGCGCATCACAGAAAAGATTTCTAAGAGGCTACCGACTTGCATCGACCACTGTCTTCACCGGCTCCATACTGAAAATCAGATGGCCAACAGGAGAGGATTAGCAGCAAAGAAATCTGGCAACGTACCAACCATGAGGCCACTGCCCTAAAAAAGAGATGTAGATGGATTGGATACACATTCAGGAGATCGTTGGGTTGCATCACATTACAGACCATCGCTCTAGTCAATCCCGAATTGGAAACGACTAGTTTTGCACCCCATTGTTTGACATGGAAGAGATTGCCTGAAAAGGAAATGAAACCTCATAGGGGATTGTGGAGCTAACTAACGGTGACTGCAGAGAACAGAAGATGTCCTGTTGTATCTAATTTGGACTCAAGGGATTGGTAATAATGGTTCTTTTCTAATTTTTACATCTATCCTGATGGCAGTAGATTTGAGTGAAATCCACTTCAGCGACTAGACACCTTTTGTATTTGTACACCAGATTTGGTTAGGCTACACTGCACCTACTTCAGAAAAATTCAAGAGACATAATTACTATGGTGTAAAATGAAATATTTTGTTAGTAATTAATTTTATCTGAACTACAGTATAGGCAATAAGAGATATTCTGTTTATCACTGCCTCTCCTCTTCATTCTCTTCCTTTCTCTCTTTCTTTCTTTCAATCAAACTATCTACACATCTCATCGTATGTTCGTCTTTGTACCTCCCCATCTAACACCAACACCACTACCAACAACATCAACAACATTGTACTTGATCTACGAATTCATACACACTATACAAACATATATGCGCATATATATGCATATATGTGTATACACTACTGTTGATGCTGACGAACAGGTGTTTTCCTGACTATACCCCAGGGAGCATTACAACTGAATTCTCTGGTTGAAGTCTATTTGGCGATTTGCAGAGAAGATAAACATCGTCCTACACTAGGAGGTGAGATTTTATTTTAGTACTTCATTCGTATACTTCTTTTTTGATTAAAGTTGTGTTATTTTTACTGATGCATGTGTTTTTCTTTTTTAACAATATATTTTCATGTCGCTAACTAGATTTACACAATATTATACTACTTAGTATTATGAAAGTATTTTAACAAACTTATAAGCTGTACATTTTCTGGGCACTTTTATTTGAATATTAATTTTACAGCATACATGCATACATACGTACGTCTCGATGGGGCTTAGATGAATCATACTCACTACAAATTATTCGTATTACAGTTCGAAATACTTAACACTTTTAGTGTGAGCGAAAGAAGATAACTATGCAAAGCGCGACTCTTGTTAGGTTTTCAGGATTTGCTAAAGGTTTGCTCACTAGTCGAGACCAGTTATAGAGAACCGTTGGAAGAGCAGGTAGCAGTGGATAGCTGTTTCATCCTAGTCTGGGACTTCTCTTCAGCAGTACTCACCCTGTAGCGGTTCAAAGCGAAGAGTTTCTGGTTCCAGGGTGAACTTGTGAAGCATTCAAACACTTGGACGTGACCTGATGCTTCATGAATTCTGGTCCGTACAGATTCGTGATATATATATATATGTATATGACGCAACCATCAACTACTGTCATCGGCAAGTTACTGTCGTCTCATCTGATTTAGTGGATCTCGTTGGTAACGGCATCTCACTAGAACTCCAAGTAACCTCTTGCACAGAGTCACTCCCTAATGAACATTAGATAAATTTTCAAGTGTTAGTTTGCCGGGATTTGATTGGTTATACGTTTGATTCCTGGACAGTCATTTTAAGTTGACACTTCTTCATGATCTGAAGAATTAGCCCACGTGAATGAAAATGCACATTTGTGGCCTATCATGTAATGCCTTAATCTCTACCAATCTTTTCAGATAATTAGGCACATCAGTAAAACTAACATGCACAAGAGGAATATGAGTGAAATATACACAGGATATCAGAAGTAATCTGATGAAGTGAACTGAAAGTTACTGAAATATACACTCACTGGGAGATTCAAGCTCAGTTCAGTAAACTGTTAGGCTCTAATCTTTATTAGATTGACGTTGAACTTGGGTAAGCACTGGGCGACGCGGGTTCGAATCTCAGAAGACACAGTGGTTAGGACTCTCGCCAACCATGCACATGGTCCTGGGTTCGATCCCATGTCGACGCGCACCTGATATCTATGGTTGGCCTGCAAAATTTGGGCTACAGATATCACATGCTGAAAATCCCATACCTGTACGAAAAAATACAGTGTGAAATCAAGCTGTGATCAAAAATAAAAATTAAAAAAAAATAAATATGTATATCTTCTACTGCCTAGGCTTCATAGCTAAAAATGCAGAATACGGAGACTTTTCTTCTCGCACAAATCTTTGTACTTAGACAGGTAGGAGATAAAATCACACGACTTTACATACATATTTGTCTATCCCTCCTTATAAACTCGATAAACTAGACTATAATTCAGTTTATCTTTTCTACGGGCAAAAAACAACAACAACTCTCTAATATATTTCTACTCACATGAAAAATTTATGCATGATTAATCATGTTAGCAAAGTGCTCAGTATCAGTGTCATCATAACAGTTGCGGAGATAACTATTTTGCCCCAGGCTAATGTGTGAGTATTTTTCAGTGTTGTTCAGTCACAGCAACAATTTTATTTGCTTTAAAGATAATCTTTTTTCTTTTTTCTTTACAACACGTTTTGGGTAGGAGACTAAATCATAGTAACTACGCGTGAAATATTAATTCATGCTGACTTAGGCCTTTAAGGACAATCTGTTAGAGCTGTTAGGGCAATCTTCCCCTTGAGCTAGATTATGGGACAGATTTGCAGTAAATATGAAAAGTCAAAGGGATATATCCGGGGCAGATTAATTTACAGCTCAGTAAAACAGTAGAGTGATGCTTGTTAGAAAGCAGGTGAACCGTCTCTTTCTCGCCATATATATACATATATTCTCGAGTAGGCTTTGCTGTTATGCACTAGTTTAGATAGCTATTACTAGCTTTAACTATTACAATAATTAAAAGAAGAGTCTTACTCAACTTGTAACAAGACTTCAAGTAACTGGGAGTATTAACTGGTCAAACTAATTGGTTTCTAAACAGTTTTGTTTTATCATTTCTCTTATATTTACTTCAGTCAAAGAGGCTATGAATATGACGCATTAATAGTAACGAAGTAATGATTCTGATCTAAAGTGAAAATACAGACACTAATACTCGTTCTATTACTTAAGATTACTTCATGTCACCTCAATAAGGCAGTATAGAATGGATGGGATAGAAACATTCTCACATAATTCATTTCTCTGCACTGTGAGCGGAATATACCGCTTTAAGTTTGAGCACTGATATCTCAACAGCAGCGGTGTTTTTTATACGGTTTGAGGTTGCTAGCCTCATTCTCAGTCTTTCCTGTTAGATAAGCAAGGTGTGTAGACATGTGCTGGCAAGGAATTGAACAAATACCACGTGCGTGGTTAGCAAGCATTCTAACACTGAACCATCGACGAACTAATACTTACATAATTTACTATAATAATGTTATTATTAATCCCATGGCCTAACTGTTCGTTCCACTGATATTTTCGTTGATTGACGTTATTACTGCTTAAACAGAATTAATACTGCTCAGTCTGCTATCCTCTGAAGGTGTGATTTCTGGGAAAATACAGTTTCCTCACTTAAATTTATGGTATCAGTGAAAATACAATAAGATGTTTGATTGTACACAAGTTTTAGAAATAGGTTTCTTACGCTAGAGCGACTAGTTAAGACAGCGCACCCATATGACTTTCACAACTTGTACTATCTGATATTTTGTTCAGAGATACCATCACTAAGCCGATGACCATTTTTGTTCCTCAAACTGTAGATGCAGACCCATCTGTTCACGATTACTAGAAAAAAGACAATTTAAGAGTACGCACCGTCTATAGATTGACTGTCGTTGACCAAGACTGAAATACTTATTATTATGACTGCTTCTGCCGACTTCAGTTTGTAGTCATACTTCTAAAATGCTAAGTGAAATGCAGATAGCATATAAAAGAATTCAGTCGACAGTAATTTTTACAATTAGATTTCTCACTTTCTAAAATAGTTAGTGCACTTCATAGCATTTCATGTGAGCAATGATGTTTGAAAACCAGTTTTCAGAATTTCATCAAACATCGGAAGCATAAATTTATACTTCACTGAAGAGCTAGCATTTTTGTGCTGTTTAGCCCAGGTTGACGATTTCCTATTCAGTTATCAAATTGAGAGAAACGACAGTTAAAGCTAAAAGTTAACTTAAGGCGGCTAGAGGTATTTAGTGATATTGATTCCTACAGGACTGCAGGTGCGTCTCTCTGACAGGTGTAAATAAGCCCAAAACTAAGTTCCAGAGATTTCGAAACTAGACGGTTATGCAAATGGAAATAATCCTTCTGATTTTGAAATAAATTTCAGCGAAAACTATCCCAAGACATTCCTAAGAATTTTCAGGTATAGGTTTGTAGAGATTTTGTTTGGTTATTCGGAGGATTTAATCATGAGCTGACATCAGTTAGAGGACCATTGGAAAAACCACCTGAGAGTACTGGACAGCTGTCAAGTTCGTCCAGTTTGGGTATCTTCATCAGTGAGCTCCCATCGCCAGGGTTCGAACCTAGGACCTTCTGGTTACAGGGCGAGCCAGCTCGTAGAACATTACACCATCGGTACACGACCCAATGACCCATGAACTCCAACTTCTGCCTATTCACGACATAGCGAAACCACTTTGTAATGTCTTTGATGAGCAACTGCCCTCATCTTCGACCAGCTGATGTACCCTATTGGTCACGGCTTCTCACAAGGACCCCAGGTAAATACCTACCTGAAAAGGGCCATTTGCTGGGGAGCATCAGATCAATTTTTAAGTATTGGTTTTGTAGAAATTTTGTTAGAGGATCGTTGTCCAGTACTCTCAAGTGTTCCAAGTTTTCTAACCAGTGTCAGCTCATAATGAAATCCTCCAGACATTCCTAAGACAATTAAATCACCATTGTAGACTTGACTGCATGTTATTGTGTTTCTTTAACTGTCGTCTTTAAGAACACTGATCATTGATTTAAAATTAAAATCGACTTCAAATGCTGTAAATTGCACAATACTCTTTTGTGTGAGTAAAAATTTAGGCACTTGATAATGTACAATTACACAGTACACCGCCTGCTTTCATGCCAATACATAGAAAGGAAGGTTTGATTATCGCAGCACCTCCCTATTGAGGTATTTTATGATTTCAAAATGAAAAAAAAAACTACTGGACAACGTAGCTTACTTGACTGTCCACAATACAGGCTGGTTTGCTGATTTAATTACTTGCCTTAAATATTTATGCTATACCACATATGGTATACACGTAAATCTGTACACATATATGTGTACAGTATAGTTAGTTGATAAAGTGTAGATGATGATTAGATATAATCGTCTGCAAAACTAAATATTCCAGGTGTGTTAAAGCGTAGTAGGAAATTTTACTTTTTTTCTTGCAATAGAATTAAAGTTAACTCCTGAAAAACAGTCAGTCAGTCAGTCAGTCTAGAAGGAGATTATTTTAGCTAATATCAATAATGAAATATGTATGGTAAGTCAATTTGAAAATGGTCGATCTGACTGTATCACTGCTTCGTACTACTAATTCATGTTTCCGTATTGTCTTTCGCTTTGTCGACGCGCACGATCTGTATGAAACTTATGAACAGAAATGAATTGACGCCATAAGATTAAAATTATATTGCAGTTTAATAGGCATTGAAAAATTGCCAAATCTCTCATTAATCTTTATTTCAAGGATTAGTCTGTCGAGGTCTAATTTTTTTCTTCAGGTCTAATCATAGGCTAACGTCAGTTAGAGAATCACTACAAATCAGAAGGTACTTGAAAGTTGCTTCGTTCTGGCCTGTGACTCATCAGTAGTATGCATCAATGACCCTACTGGGATCGAACCCACCACCTTCAGGTTAACAGATGAGTTTGTTGACTATACAGTCATCGGGATGGAGTCTAATGGTCCATGAATTCCAACTTCTCTCCGTTTTCTAAACGATAATAGTTCCTGTGATCAAACTTGAAACTTTATTTCCATAAACTGACTGACTGGTTTCAACGTAGAAATTTGCACAGATGTACAGCAGTTCAGTTTGCTTCACTCCCTCCATGTAGCACACAGAGCAAGAGAAGAGGATAGAGAGATTCAAAACAGATATAATAAACAGAAATATGAGGCGAAAAGAATAGTAATATGGAAAAACAATAGAATTTTATTTGATATTGTAAATCATGAGAAGTGTATGCATCCGCGCCTGCCACTGTGAACTATTTCCAGCCATATCACCAATTATTGCCAGCTGTCATTGGTTTTTAGCGTCCCGAGGACCCCAACCCGGAAGTCTTCACCTCCCTACGTGGCTGGCTTAAACTAACTGTTGTAGATTTCATTGACTGATGAAGCAATGATTTGGATTGACCACCACTGGCTCTTTTCCAACCTGATCCATCCTATGTCGGCTAACATTGCACGTCGATCGAGGAAGATGATGGCCAAGCGCATGTGTAACACATGTCCTAACCATTTCAATCGGCGTAGCTTCACAGCCTCGTCTATTGATTTCCCTTCTTTACCTAGCACTCAACCGATGCCTAACCTCAGTATTGCTCACCCTGTTATACCACTTCACACGGAAGATAGAACTCAGGCACCTATGATCAAAGACAGTTAGCCGTTTCATGTCTTCTACTTTAAGTGGCTATGTCTCACTCACGGTCAGAAACAAAGGAGGACGGAGTGGACTGCTGAGCATTACACATGCCTTTTGGTGGATAGCCAGCTGGATATCACATCTACGCCAGAGATGACGTAAACTGGAATATGCGAAACGAGCCTACTGTATCCGTCATCAGCGATCAGCCCGCTGGCGTTGGCTGATGCAACTTCCCAAGTAAGTGAAGTGGTCAACACGCTCTACGACTTCATTCCCTATCTTTAAGTTAGAGTTCAGTGTGTAGTCCAGTTCACTTCTGTTGCATCATCTTACATTTGATGGGAGCGAATTACATGCCAAACATTCGAAAATTTTAGGCCATTCAAGGTGTTCAAAAGACTGCATTTTGTGAGCGTTCTCACTAGGAGGGAGAACTATATCATCTGCATACTATAAGTCAACGAGATTATTATTCCCTGGTAAAAAGTCAATTCCTGAGTCTCTGAAATCAGCAGTTAGGGCTAATTCCATTAGTACATCTATGATGAAATTGAATAGAAATGGGGAAAGTGAGCATCTCTGTCGGCACCACTAGTAGTCACCAGTTCAGATGACAACTCACCATAAGCTCTCACGTGACTGACTTCATGAGTTCAAGAAGAGTGCCTTGTATGTATTTCCTCGGCATTCTCTTCACAGCCAAACATCGCCATAGTGCCTCACGATCAACGGAACCGAATACCGCTTCCAGTTCAAGAAATATGACGATTATTGGCTGTCGCTAAGTATGCCTATATTTCCATAATCTGTCGAAGGGTGGGGATATGATCAATACAGCCTCTTTCTGGTCGAAAGCCTGACTGGTTCTTTCGTGTTTGTTCCTCATGAGTAAACGTTTCTAAATCAGCACCGAAGTTTTATCCTGAGAAATCAATTCGTTTGTAATCGCAAATTTGTGAGTATTTTGATAAATCCCTTGAGTTTAGACAATAATCTCAGTATTTGGTACAATAGTGACGCATCTAATTTACTCAGCAACAATAATCGAAAGAATACACTGAGGGATAGACTTGACCGAAATTATTGATAACATAAATTTTTGGCGTAAGCAGAAGAAACAATAGGCTCAAAATGATGTTCAAATGTAAAATGATAAGAACAATAAAAATATTAGCGTAAGCAGCATCAAATTACAAGTATGGGAGAATTCCATTTTGTAAAATTATTATTATTTGGAATAAAGTGGTTATTATTATTATTACTACTACTATAAGTGAGTCATTTTTTATGCTAGTAATACAGTAAGTCATAAGTTCCATGTTTAACACCAAATAGGGTATCGTTGAGCTTTTATACTTGGTTGTGCGAGCATATCATCTTGCATGATGATTTCCAGTCCTACCTGATGAGATGCAAGATGGGAAGGTGTTGAGAGTCACACAATATGGACTTTGACTATTTATCACTTGAGCTTAGGTGTCTGTCGATTATGACAGTAATCGCCTGACTAAGTGGTACACCACTTACCCTACTGAACACCTTTAATACTCTCCTCAATATCATATCAAAGTGGTTTTTGAGTAGCCCAGGAAAGACTAAGAGGCGGCAATAAAAAATAATAAGTAAGATGCAAGAGTTAACAAACAGTAAAAATAAAGGTTCAGCAATTTCAGTTTGTCTTAACTTCATAATGTAGTTGGTTACATGGACTATTTTAGTAGTAATAGACAGGATATGGGGAGACTAAGGAAGGTCAGAGGAAAGATGGCTTCACATGCCCTCTGATGTTGCTGGACTGTGTTAAATAGCTGAATAAAAACCTTTTCTGATATGAAAAGCTATCATTTTTCACATTTGATGACGAAGATACACGGAGATTTAGTCAGAAGTACAAATTACTGGTGGAACTTGATTGGATTAAGGTCATATATCAAATTCACAGTTTGCGAATTGATAACCAATTTGCAATTTACACAGTTCGAGTAGTGAAATTTCCCTCTAGTTTCCTTTAGAAATAAAGTCATTCCGATCACCAGAAGATATGATCTGCTTGATACTGTAAGTGGTAATCAATAAAGCAAGCAAACTTGTCTTATTCTATCCCAATCAATCATTTGTATACAGTTTTATGCAAAAAAAATACGCTGTAATGACTGATATGAGTATTCTAGAAGATTTGAGTTTCGTGTGCGGATGACTTATGTTTAATGTCACACAAAATCGAAGACTCTGGCGAAAACCAATTGACTGACAACGAAGGCAAGACTGCAGGTGAACATAGAGAAGACGGAGTTGATGAAGATAACCAACCACCATCAACAGCAACCACAAAAGCCAGCACCAATCACCATCAACAGGAGAGATTTGACAGAGGTCACTTCCTTCACTTATCCAGCTAGGAAGCACGGTCTCATCCACAGGCACCCAGAACGGATGGAGATGTCAAAACCAGCCGGCCAGAATAGGAAAGGCGAGATACGCACACCTTCGTCAATCTGAAACCAGTTTGAAAATCCTCTACATTCCACCTCAGCATTAACAAAAAGATACAGATTTTCAACAATGATGTGAAGTCAGTCAGTCAGTCAGTTCTTCTATACGGGTCAGAAACTTGGCCTGTGTGTCATGAAAAGCATTTCCAACAAGTCATAGACTTTCATCAACAGCTGTCAGCTTCGTTGACTCAATAGTGAAAATCAAATGGCCAGCCAGCCAACCAGCTAGCAAGAATTAGTGGCAGCAAAGTGTGGCTAGGAACAAACCAACCAAGAGGCGATCGCTCGAAAAATGCGTGGGGAAAAATAGAGATGGGTGGGGCATACGCTGAACAGGCCATCGAATGACATCGTGCGCCATTCCATAGCTCGTGTGGAGTCCGTCACTTTTAGGGTGACATGGAGGAGGTTGTGTGTGTGAGGAGAAGGAAGTGAGAGATTATGAGTAATCGTGGACCCGGCTGAAGAGGACAGTACCAAACAGAAGAAAGTGTAGATGTGTAGCTGAAGCCCTATGTTCCACTTGGAAGCCAAGGGAACAATAATATTAATAATAAATACTGTTGTACATAAGTTGCACACTGTGTATATGCTTTTAGAAGTCTTGCGTTTAATATATACTTTTTTATAAAGTTACATCATTTAAAGTTAAAACACCGTGAGTTCGATGCATACCTCCTAGTCTTACTCAACCACTTAATAGGTAGGCCACATTGGCACGTTATGCTACTATTTTGTTGTTAAGTAGTTTCAATAAAATTGAGTTGAAGCCTGAAAATAGCCACTGGTACGACAGGAAACAAATGACAGAACTTAAAATCTTAAAAGTAAACTCTGATGGTAGTGTTGTTGGTACTGAAACTAGCATTGAAATTTTAATACAGATACTTTTAGGCAACTTGAAAATCCCCATTGAATCTCGTATAAAAGACAAAACAAAACTGGTAGAAATAAAATAGAAAGTAGGAGAAGAAAATAACACTGAAGAAACAAAGATTACGTATTCATTGTCAAGATACATCAAGTCCATTGTAGATTTAATGAATGAACGAACTTCTTCTGCTATATATAAACAGATTTAAAGATGTAACATGTGAACTCTCACTGTTTCTGCGGTTTGAAGAAGTTTGATTCACAGTCTCTTAGCAAGATTTCCACGTATTCTGTAGATGACTTTGAAGTTCCTCTGTGGGTTAGCTTAGTGTCCAGATTCAATCAGGTGTTTAAGAATAGAACTATGGCGGACGAACCGTTTTTTCTTCTTTGTGAAAGCATAAGGGTAAGTGTTAATCAGATATTTCGGTTATCGGTTGTTTCTCACCACACAGATTGTTTCCTAAACTCAATAAGTTAGGGAAAATGAAGCTTTACTGGGACTAGGTGATTAGAAGGTGTGGATTCTAGACGCTGTCCCCAATAATATTTTCTCCTTATTCCTTTACTTCCTGGTAGAGCACAAGGCTTCAAGGTTTAACGTTTCGGTTTGCTAGCCTCACTTCCAACCTTCCTTCTTTTACGGTTAGTAAACTAGACGACATTAAGGAGTGAGTCGGCTAGGAATTGAGCTCATACCTCTTGTGCAGCTGGAGTGTATTCTATCACTGAACTGTCTGCAGACACCTTTTAAGATGTAACACGTTTTATTCGATCCCTGAAGTCGATGATGCAACAAATTCTAGACAGCTCATTTAAACGAGAAAATAAAGACCACAGCTAGCTGAAATAAATATATATTTTAAAACCCACAGTGTATAAAGATTTCCTAGAGTTTTGTCAATCTCATCTCCAGTTTCACGAAGTGTTGAATATTTTAGTAGATAAATTAAATTGTGGGATACTTTTCCACATGGAGAGAGTGTATGCGGAGATGACAGGTCCTATTTAATCCGATGGCGGTGGAGTAATGTACTTCATGCATGCGTCTAAGTGGATAATTACAGAGTGAGGTCTATTTCCCAATCACCATAGAATCAATATAGTTTTTTTTCACATTGGTAAGTGTTTTATATTTGTTTAATTGACTGATAATCTAATTTGATCATAAAAAGGTTCGTTCAGCTCGACTGAGCTTTATTCTCAAGTGGATTACTGTCTCTGGTATGTAGGCTGATGATAACTGACTACATAATTTTTAGTGCACAGGAAAGATCGACAGGATCTGTGTGAATGCTTCGTTAGTTCACTCTTTTTTTAACCACTTTAATTTTATGCATGAATATGTATAAAAATAAACTGACTGATATAAGCAAACGAATAGTATGGGAAACAGTAATAAAAGCAACTTGATATCAGTTTCGAGTATTTCTTCTCTTTTTTCCATCATTTCTATGGTCTTTTGGGAATTCAGCTTGATAGGGTAAAGTAGTACTTTATGGCTTTTATGCCTGAGTGAAAAACAAGTGAGTATATAAGTTGGAGCGAAACAAACTACCCGCGCTTTCGTTTCAGTATACTTGAATAGGTAGAACGGAGGTGGTCAGTTACCATTTGAATTTCCTTTGGTATCTGATCTTATGCTGCCTTGTATTGCATGCATACAAGAATGCTGCAATCTTATCCGATATGTATATTTTTTCTTTACGTTCCCCAGTGGAACATAGGGCTTCAAGCTAGTGGCTTGAAGTTTCTGTAGCAGTGTTTATTTTACATGATGGGGTTGCTAGCCCCATGCCCAACCTTTCCACTTTACCAGCATTATTTCTGGCTTAGCGAGGTAAAGGAGTGCGTCTGTGGCCGGGGATCGAACCCCAGAGCATGTGTATGGTCGGCGAGCGTCCTAACCGCTATACCACCGATATTACGTCTGCCTATTTTAAGAGTATTTTATCGATATTTTATGCAACTATATTATCTATAGTGGCGTTTGCCATACCATACGCTAAAACACTGCGATAACTCATGTCTTGACCCGTGGATAACCGAAATAAAGCAAAAACACATTACTTTAGGTGAAGACATTAAGTTACATTCAACTGATATAAGAAAAAGACTTGGGCATTGTAGTAGGTTATGATCATATGAGAGATTAGTTTTATTTGATGCAGAATGCGATATTGTAACGATAGAAGACGAAAGACTTTGTCCAGGAATGTTTATTAGCATAGATCTTCCATGTTGTGCTACTTTTGACTTTAATATTGTGTTGCTTTGTGTTCCTTTCACGTCTCCCATGTATCTTCTCAATAGTGTATCATTTGCTTTCGTTGATATCAAATCTGTCTCTCTGCTATTTGATATTTTACTCGTCAATGAGCATTTCTTTATATACTACTAGTAAATCTTATCAGTAACACACTCCACAGTACCGCTTATTTACTTGATGACATTTAGATCACAATGATAGCTTCATATCTGCATAACTTTGATATGACTAATAAGACACAAGGGCCAGGCAATAGATCATTTATTAAGGAAATCAACACATATTTATAGATTTTCATGTACATCTTTATAGATTATTGTTAGCTGACAAACACAGTTTTCTGATTGGTCGTTTCTCACAGAAAGTTGACCTTGCATCTCTTTGTGGCTGTTTCTTTAATGTCAGATAATCTATATGTTAACTGCATCCGCCTATGCAAGGTCTTTGTTCTCATTTTTCTCACGACCAATATTGGGGACACAAGCATTGACGTAAATTACTGTCCACCAATTTTGACTAACAGCCAGCTCTCACCACAATAGCAGCAAACTGTGTTTGAAAGGTTATCACTATTCGTTTGGAACACATTAATCTCACATAAGTTATATGTCACCTACATTAGTAATTAAAAAAACCATATTTAGGTTGATTTACCTGCTCCGTTGATGATTATGTTGAACTGAAATGACCAGTCTCTATTGACATGTTTAGTCTTAGTATGGACGCCTTAGGGATGTATAAGGGTTAACGTGAATTTATTTTGAAGGATGCTGACAGGCAGTAGAATCCAGAATGTGCATTTTGTTCTAATTGATACTGGTCAACTGGATGCGACTGAAATCCCCAGTGAGTGAAACTTAAACTGTGCAGCTGTCGTTTCATACGTCTAAGTACTATCCAACAGAGTTCACTTCTTAGTAGGAAACATCATTACTTACTGGAGATGCAGGTACATCTGGCTGATGAGTTCCAAATAGGATGATATATATATATGTAATTGCAGAGCCAGAAGAGGAAATTATCGACAAAGGTATTTTTTGCTCAATACTTATTAATTTTCAAGCATTGGTTTTGTAGGGATTTTGTTGGATTGCATGGAGGATTTCATCATGAGCTGACATCAGTTACACAACCATTAGTAAACCACCCAGGAGTACTAGACAGCTGTTTCGTCGTAGTCCAGCACTCTTCAGCAGTACGCACCCACCAGGGTTCGAACCCTGGACCTTCTGATTACAAGGCAAGCTCTAGTGGGATGCATGACCAGAAGGGTACAGCAGGTTGAAGATGAGGCAGTAACTCATCGTAGAAGACATTACGAAATAGTCGCGCTATGTCGTCAATCGACAGAAGTTGGAATTCATGTTCCGTTGGATCGGGTCTCAGTGGCTCAATGGTCTACGAGCTCGCTAGCCTTGTAACCAAAAGGTCCTGGGTTCGAACCCCGGTGGGTGCGTACTGCTGAAGAGTCCCGAGCACTAGGACGAAACAGCTGTCCAGTACTCTCAGATTTTCCAGTAGTTATCAAATTGATGTCAGCTCATGATGAAACCCTCCATGCAATCCAATACTTGTTAGTTTGTAGTCGAATTCAGAGATGGTTTACTTTTATATTCACTTTCAAAGCAAAAATGAAGTCAATCTTCAGGCGTGTAGAAGGGAATAGTAACACCAGACACTTCAGGTGTACACTACAAGCTTTTATGCATCATTCAATAAAACTATATTTCTCTAAATATATTTGATTATCACCAATAGATAGATGTTGGGAATTTTTTTTTCACTGCATGTACATCATCAGTACAAGCGTAAATTAGCACATGTGTAATAGATGTGCATACATGTGAAGAAACTTCATATTTCAATATACTACAGCATGCAAACATTAGCAGTAGCCCTAGAGGGGGGGGATATGAGAGAGAGAGAGAAAGAAAGATAATGAACGCGTGCGCACTACAAATATTAAGCATTTTTAAATGATGAAATGAAAATGCTTTCTCCTCACATACATTTTTTTCCAGACAATAATAACCCTAAGTGATTCTGTGATTGTGTTATGCGTGATAAAATCGAGAAGAAAAACTTTACTTTCCTCTCTTAAACAATTCATGTTTCAAATGTTTACTTTTATTATTATTATTATTATTATTATTATTATTATTATTATTGTTACTACTACTATTATTAAAATTAGTTTTCTCAAAATATAGCGTCATTAGGAAAATTATTTTGGACATTTAAGCTTAGTTAGGCTTTCATTACGACTGAGGCATATACACTAATAAATTAGGAAGTGTCTGTGTGTGTAAACACATATACATTCAATAGCTATGACTTAAATTATGCCTAACAATTATTACTCTACTATTGAATAATTTCTAAATTGGATTAGTTGAGATAATGGCGCTGTTCATTCATATCCCGGCTTTCCTATTTTGTGCTAAATCCACATACTTCAGTTTGTCCCAATGGGATTGGCCGTGACCTCAACAGCTTGTTAGTAAAGTGGGTGGCTGGTACTGTATGAAGTCACCAAGGGAACAAGGCCTTTCATTTGCATGCATGGCTTACTGAGGAGTGCTCACAAGGGTGAAACACATATGTCCTGAAATTCCTTCCAGTCGCCTATTTTTAATGTATAACAATAAAATACACTTTGCATCGCTTTTGGGTATTCAGTAACGTTATATATATATATATATATTTCTAAATCTGGTCAAAAGGGTAAGACTACTGACACCAAGGTACAACGAAATGCAATATTCTCTAAACCACTTAAAATAAGCTACCAAACTGAAATATCTTACAGATGTTTTGACGTGGCAATTGCCTAATTTGATTTGGTGTACATTCAACTGTGTTATAGGCGAAAATCAGCCTTACTAGTACAGTCGCTTTACTTCTACAGTTTTTAATCGATAACGATTTTATGAATGATCCTAGATACCAAAAAGACTTTAAAAGATTAGTTGAACGTAGAACAACGAGTAACAAGCCACCAGTATAACTGAGTAAACGTACCCAAGAAACAGTCGTCTATAGTTATTCTCTCAAGGTTGAATAATTCTCCTTAAGCGGCACTTTTGTTCAGATCTTGGAATACATACTTAAGATGTCCAGTTATCCATAGTAGAGTTCTGCGATAAACATTCATTGGGATTATCATTAATTCAGGTCACAAATTTAATGAAGTTCACATTTATGTATGTAGTTGCAAGTGCGGAAATTGAATAGTGTTTCTTGAACCAGTTTAAATATCCTCTGCTTATTTGTCCACCTAGATGTTAGAAGTACTGAATAACTAGAAATCGATATAAATACCCTATCATTTGATGCTCGGTGCATGGATTTTCTTAATCTTGATTAAAAATTCTTCACTGCCCAGAAGATACCTGCTTGAACTTTACAGAAAAGTTTACAGATCCTGGTGTTTCGACACATTCGAATAGTTTGAGAAAAAAAGGAAACTCTACACTGTTAAACATTCAGTCAATAGGTGCAAACGTAGTGAAGATTTACGCCTATTATTATTTTTAAGAGTTGATTTGTGTGAATTTAATTTGTTTGTCAAGTTTGACCACGGTTTCATGTCAATTAGAGTAAACCAGGGAGTACTAGATAACTGTTTCATCCCTAGTTTAGGAATCATCGGAAGTACACACCCACTGGGGTTCGAACCTAGGACCTTCCGGTTACAAGGCCAGATTGTATACCATTCAGCAACTTGGATCCGATTTAATTGCCCATGAATTCTAACTTGTACTAATTCATGATTTTAGCGTGACCATCAACCAATGTCATCAGTGGAACATCCATCCTCACACGTGACTGGATCGACCTCACTGATCATGACTTCTCACTTGAACTCCAGGAAGTTCCATCCTGTAGGAAGTCACCTGCGAGCGTCAGATTAATTTTCTATAGTCGATTTGTAAGGATTTGATTTGTTTTTCAAGTCTGATCACGGATTGATTTTAGTGAGTGCGTACTGATGATGATTCGCAAACTAGGATCAAAACAGCTGTCCAGTACTCCCTGGTTTCCAATGGTCCTCTAACTGACATCATTCCGGGGTCAAACTTGAAAATCAAATTTATTATTATTGTATTATTAATTCCTTGGTTTCTGAGTAGAAGATAGGGCTTCTATTCTCTACCATCCTCTTCAGCTGGGCACACTAATGCACATGATCACTAATCTCCTCCTCCCACGATCTTCTACATGTCATGATGCACATCCAGTTAATCAAATATCCAGTGTGAAATTCAATCCATCCCCATGATCAGTTACATCAAAATACTTAAAGTGATGAAAAGTAAATTCCGTTTCTCTTTCACTATGTTTATAATACAATAACTTCTACTAATTGACCAAGAAAAATAGTTGATGAACACTAATCGAACCTGTTTATATTAATAAATGATTTCCCTCTCTTCTTCTTCTCCTTCTTCTTCTGTCTACCATCTGTCTCATTTCCGTTTTATTTTCGACTCACCTACAAAATAACACTAACACCTTACTTATGCATGCGAGTAATTCAAACAAAGAAATTCTAATAGAATTTTTGCTACACGCTGAGAAGTGACCTGTTGTTATTAGTGTCTTAAAGACACAGGTAATCCCCTATAGGCACACGTATATGTTTATTTTTCAAGAGTTCTCATATACACGGTGGTAAATAAATGAAATGTGACAAAATGTTATGCTATCATTAATGTTATTGTTGCAATTATCACTAATTCTAGTTGTTTGTATATGTTTATATATATATATATATATATATATATATATATATATATATATATATATATATATATATATATATATATATATATATATATATATATATATGAAGCGTGTACTTGCATGCATATGCATAACGATAAACATAGATAATGCTTGTGTACACATGTGTTAATAATTTAATTTGAGGCCATTACAAGCATAACACCTTTGTCTGTCTGAAAAAAAAAGTTGATAAAGCTTAACTAACAGATGAACTCTCTATAAAATAAGTGGTATTAGTACTAGTGTTACCAGTGGCAGGGGTTTCGAGATTATCAGTTCTATTATTACTGCAATTATTATTTATAGTAATAAGGGGAAATCAGATTTAACTCATAGTCAACTTACTTAATAGTAGTGAAACATAAAAAAAAAAAAATTCGATTTTATCAAGTGTTGGTTTATGAGGAGTTGGGGATTCGCGATAGGTTGCAGGTTTGATCACGAGTTGACATTGGTTAGAGAACCATTGAAAAACATAGGAGTACTGGTTGAGTGGCTTACGAGCTCACCTTGTAACCGGAGGGTTGAAGAGTCATAAACCAGTATGAAAGGGCTCTCCAGTACTCCCAGAAATTCCGCTTCACTCATTCTGCACTGCACTGCCAAAAAAATTCAAAAACACAACTAAGTGCATGTCTGAAGCCGGTAGAAGAGTCATTCATTCTTTGCTGTGTAGTGTAAACTGTTGTATTATCTCACTAATCAAGAGGGCAGTATTTACCGACTTGTACTTTTCATTGTACTTAGGGTTCTTGCTCTGTGTAAAACATAAGATGTGTTGCATTTTTTTTTATTCAGCTGCTCTTAGTTGTTTCACTAACTCAGAACCTTAGCAGAGTTAAAAAAGCGTTTTGTAAACTGTTTAGGTGGAAAAACCTAAATCCTGAAGTAAATGAATCAGAACGAAATGACAACATGATGGTCTAAAAGTCAGCGTGAAAAATGTGTCACTTTCTTCTAGAAATATTTCCTTGTCAAGAAGTCTTTGTCATCAAGTGATATCCTCTTGTTCTCATGTGAAATTTCTTCTTTCCAAGCAAAATGAATAGCATCCATCTCTAGATTGGGTGGCTTACTACTGATTGATAAGTGATTAAAAGAATCATTCTATTGTGAATAGAGAAGGATCGGTGTATGTCGTATATTATTCAATTAAACCATAATGTTTGGTGATAAATTTGATGATGATGATTGATTTTGATTTACTTTGGCTATCTCCTACGGGAGGATGAGCCGGCTTCATGAACGTCTCGAATCATCGCTGCCCAGGCGCGACAATTTGTAAGAGAGTTCATGAAGTTTCATGGGAATTTGGTACGAGTGATGTCCCCAGCATCGCTCGGCCTTTTGTTTGAGAGTGCAGCTCTAGCCTTTACACAGCCAAGTGTGACCTACAAGGCAGTAGGAGTGGAGTAAGGAGTCCACTATCCACTGGAAGCCGGTGACCGGAGTTCGGTTCATACGCCTTTTTGAATGGGGCCAGACATCCAGGACATCCAACAAGCCCTTTGTCCATACGTCTGCCGGTGAGCTTCATACGCCAGTCGTTGGAGGTTTGGAATCAGGGTTTAGCCATCTCCCCTAGACTGTCATCCAATGGACAGTCAACCCGGTGGAGAGCGCCGGGCATCCGCTTTCGCCCTCTCACTTTGGTGAGAAACACCTCCGCCACGTGAAGGCAGTGAGTAGGACTTCCTCAGGAGAGGCTATGTAAGACGCCCGGTCATATGGGAGCATTTCAAGAGGTGTACGGAGGGGTGGCTAGCCCGCAGCGCAAGACACCCACCCCCGACCATCCTGAGGCTTTGGAGGCTTTTGATGTGTGTATACTGATTCCGTACATATTGACGGACTAAGCACGTTATTTGTTTCTTTCGGCTAATTTGCATTTTCCGTTGATTGATAACGTTGGACAGAGACGCTCAGTTTCTGCTGACATACTGACTCTTATTACGAACGTCCCGATGGTGTCTGAGGATTAACGTGAAGTTATTTTGGTTAGCAGTGACTAGCAGTGGAACTCAGGATGCATATTTCGTCCTATTTGAGACCCGCATTTCATTTGGATGTTCGTGAAGTTCACTGTGAGTGATGACGTTCTCATTCAGACTCTAGTTCCGGTACCCTTCAGTTCAAAAACCAAAGCGTTATCCACTAGACAGCATGGACAGCGAGAGCTATATCGTGTCATCGAATCGTCCGTACTAGGAACCGACACGTTGAGAGAGACCAAATATTTCGGTCGGAAATAATCAACCAATATGGAGAACAAAAACAAAATGATGACTTATCCTCATTGCACAAGAAGTGGTCCTCGTAGCCCAACAAGGTCTAATCGTTAATACTCTGGTGTTTGGAATGATGGGTCCGGGTTTCGAGTCCTACCGAGATAGCCAGTTAGTCAGGAGAAAATGAGCATTCTAGATTCTACCGGTAGTCACTATCAACCGAAATAAGCATGTTATTTCCAGGAGACACGTAATTAAGATTACGACAAGGAAACCATAATGTTGATTGATACATAAATAACTGTTTCTCTGCTAACTGACAGAGCAGACTCTGTAAGTATGGGTAGGATCTTAGAAAATATCCATTATCTTTTCGGAAAACCACGTTAAAATGGAGATTACCTAGGTTATAATTAGATGATGATTTGTCTTGATTTCCTGTAAATATCATCAGTTATATGAGATGACTCAGCTAAGTTTTGTTCTAATACTCAGTTAAGTTATAGCACTAGTCAAATTATTTTCTCATCCATCGCGTTTGAAAGATTCCCGTAGCCAACAAAACCGTGCATTCTATTTGATATGCGACACTAACAAAGATGCTTAGTATTAGAAATATTTAAGGGAAGACAGTAAACTCGACAAGTTTGCTGTTTGAATATGTATACTTCAAAACTAATAGAAACAACCTGACAATCAGAGGGTATAGGATTTCATCATTAGCTGACATCACTCAGAGAAACATTGGAAGTCCTGGGATTACTGGACGGCCGTTTCGTCCTAGTGCTCGGGACTCTTCCGTAGTACGCATCTACCGCCATGATTCAAACCCAGGACCTTCTGGTTACAAGGTGAGCTAGCTTGTAGACCATTAAGCCCCTGGGACGCGATCCAGCGGCCCATGAATTCTAACTTGTGTCAATTCACGATATGGCGCGACCGCTGGCCGGTGTTTTCGGCAAGTATTTTTCCTCACACCCAACCTGCTGCATCCTACTGGTCACGACTTCTCACTAAAACCCACCTAACTACCTGAATAGGTCAAGTCGCTAGTGAGCGTCTCATTGATATTCACGTATTGGTCTGTAGGGATGGTTTGTAGGACGATGAAATCCTGTAACCAATCAATCAAATCCCCAAAAACCAATACGTGAAAATCAGAGAGCACTTAGTCTGTCACTTTCTGTAGTTTTAATGGAATAGTCGTTAAATATAACATCAAGCATTAATCACCATCAACGGAAGAAATTTGAAATAGGTCACTTCTTTGTCTTATCTGGCTTGGCAGCACTCTGAGGACGTCGAAACCAGAATCGGAAAGGTGTGTCAGAGCTTCACCGCTCTGTTGCCTCCTTCAGTCTCTTATCAAGAACTGCCTTCACATACTGCATTCTGAAGATCAGATGGCCGGCCGAACAGTAAGAGTTAGTTACAAGGAACTCTGGGAACCAACCAATCAACAAAGAGCCTATTAGTCAAAAAAAAGAAACAGAGATGGATCGGACACATACTGAGGAGACTATCGAATGACACCGCACTCTGGGCCACCTCTTGAGTAGAGTCCAAATGAAAATGACTAGTTGAGCATGTATCTGAGGGTGATATCAAGGGGTCTGTATGAGGAGGAAATGAAACCTTATGGGCAACCATTGGGCTAGCTGAAGAGGACTTCAACGACCACGGTAAAATTGAGATGTACTGCGGAAGCCCATTGTTCCACTCGGGACTCAAATAAATAATAATAATAGTGTCAAGTTTCACCTTATCTCAACTTTTGAAACCTAATCTGTGACGTTAACTATAAACAGCGAAGTCTGTGAATATATCGCTTATTGTTATCTAACTAATTCTGAAATGAACACTGTTTATTTTAATTTTATTATGTATTATTATTATTATTATTACTGAGGTGTTTCTTTAAACTTTTTGAATATTCATTGAAATGTGCAACTTTTGTTCTTTTTATCTTGATTCCGTACAGATCATCAAACCTTACTAAGTCCTGTTGTTCAATTTGGACCAGTGGATTTACATTTTTTAAAACCCATACTTTTATCATTTCCTCATTGTGCAGCATTGAATCAAAGCAGTTGGCTTATCCGTATTTTAGCATTAGGACCACATTCTACTCGTTCATCTAACAATTTGAATGCATCAAATACAAATGGCTATAAATCAACTTACAATGGATTATCATCAAATCTTGACAATTTCACTTGGCAGGTAAGAAAGAGATTCCTTAGCATAACAATTATTCCTTTAATAAAGATTCATTTTAAGATGGCATCTTGTATCCAAAGAAGACACACATTACTGAATCTTCTCAGATTATTAAGTATTGATTTTTGTATGGATTTTGTTTGACTGATTGGAGGACTTCATCATGAGCTGAGGTTGGTTACAGAACCATTGGAAAAACAATTGAGAGTATTGGACTGGTACTAGGGACTCTTCAGCAGCACGACCCACCGGGGTCCGAACCCAGGGCCATCTGGTTACAAGGATAGCTTGTAGACCATTAGGCAACTGGGACCCAATCCAATGGGCCATGAATTGGCGAAAGTTAGAATTCATAGGCCATTGGATAGGGTCTCAATGGCTTAGTGCCCTAAAAGCTTGCCTTGTAACCGGAAGGTCCAGGGTTTGTACTCCGGTGGGTGCCTACTGCTGAAGATTCCCAAATTAGGCTGGCGAAACAGCTGTTTAGTACTCCCAGGTGGTTTTCCAATAGTTCTCTAACTGATGTCAGTGTGCGTCGGTGGAACAATGGTTAGGACTCTCGCTGACTATTCACATGGTCCGGGGTTCGAGCCCGCACCGACGCACACCTGATATCTATGGTCGGCCTGCAAAAATTCGGCCTACCGATATCCATGCTGAAAATTCCATACTTGTACCGAAAATACAGTGTGGAATCAATCTGTAAATCAAAAAAAAAATAAAAAAATAAAAATAAATGATGGAATCCTCCATCTTCTCAAAATGCATTTCATCAGTCTGACAAGGATAAAATTGACATTACGGCTTCTAGTTTCTTTACTCATAGTCTTCACCCCGGAATTAGAGGGTGTTCAACTATACTGTCAAGCAAACGTAGGAATGGAGTGACTGAAACGGACATGTTGTGGTTTGAAGGCTGGAAACCGATCATTACCTACTTCTTTGTAGCTAACCAAAAGTTACTGAATTAAATACAGCCCGAAAATGTCCTGATGAAAGCAAAAATAAACAGTTGTTTGCAACAAAATCTGTGGTTCTAATAAACAACAATAAAAAATATATCAAATCGCGAAATTACCTAAACAATTCCGTTAGGTATTTTCACGGATTAAGTAGAAATCATTTGGAGAACCGTCACAAACTAAGGGGTATTGGACAATTGTTTAATCCTATTCCGCGGCTCTTCAACAGTTCACAGTCATGATCCTACTCAGGATCGTACCTGGGTACTTTAGCTCAAGTGGAGAGCTTACTGACCATTCAGCCAGTCGGTGTGTTCACAGTTGCTTACTGCTAAAGAGTCCCGAACTAGGTCGAAAATGCTGTCAGTACTCCCTGGTGATAAACTATAAAATTAGGAAGTTGTTGATCTGATTCATTCGTTACGTTAAAATCTAACGCATTCCTCATCGGTGGCATATACAGAAAAGCTTAGCTTAAATCCTATTACAACTTCTTTTGACACTAATGAACTTACAATGATTCTTATTTTTAATGGTCCTCTCTGTTATCATTTTATAATTTTTTCCTGTCTACAAAATACACATTTAGGTGAAACCCTAACTTTCTGCTAAAACAGGTAGCTATGCATAGGTGATGTTTTTGACAAGTGTTCAGAATATACCAACTTCAGTTTAATTTGTGACAGTGAAGGGGAAATGCTGTTAGCTTCTGTTTATCATCTTTGTACATCAACAAACAAACATAAAAAAAAAGGGAGTAATTAATTTATCAGAATGACTATGTTTCTTCTAAATTATTCAGAGTTAGTCTTTAATCAGATTAGTAGTAGTAGTAGTAGTAGTTTAACTGTGAACAAGTAAAACGACATTTTCATCAGAAAAGAAAAGAGAAGAGAATTAATTCTCTCTGAAATGCATAACCCCTGCATATTGCTACCCCGTCTACCTACATACACTGATAATAATCACTGGCATGTGACGTATTTTCTTCTTTTGTTTTTACACATCTAACATTACTACAATGACATTTATGCTTCACCACCCTGACGATGAAAGCAGTGAGCCAAATTACACCATAGTCTTAGTCTCACATATACTCTTTCTCCCACCCCCACCCCCCGTCCCTGTTTTTTTATCTCTCCCTGTAAATGTCTATCTACATCATGGAAATGATAGAAGCAAAATAAAGAAATAAAAAAAAGAAAAGAAAACTGCGTTGACAAATACAAACAACTGACAGTCTAATCATTTATTCATCCTTACAGAATAATATAATAATAACAATAATCACAATAATATCCTAGAAGTAATTTGATCTGTTCTTGACAGGAGAGATGCCGGTGACAACATGAAGAAATATCATCTCAATAACAATAACAACTTAGTACACTAGTCATACGTGTATGCTCAGTAGTAATATATGCATGCACAAGTGGAGAGTCGCATTTTTTGTCAGCGTGTTGTCTCTGCTTAATATCTTGTTTCAAGTTCTACTCGCCTAATTGGCAGCTGTACAACCGATTAATTCAGTATTCTTGTGCCTTTCTCACATGGTTCTAGTAATAGATTTGCTAATTTTAAGTAATTAACTTGTGTTGTGTACTCTTGCTGCTTAGCTGATTATACAGTGACTGTTTATGTCGTACAAATTATCTGAATTTTAAACAATTATCCTCCTCCATAGTGGGTTTTTTCTTTAAATTTCATCTGTTACTTCTAGGAGGTGGGTATAATCGGTTATGAGTCGAACAGCAGTAATTTAATGTGTCATCTTGACTTTAATATGGCACACTTAATGACGGATGTTGCACAACGCTACTGCTTGGTCGGTGAAACACAGAAATTCCTTGGCGCCAACCGGTTTCCATTCAGTCATATTCACAACAAAAGTTCTAGTCATACAGAATTTCATGATTCATCTAATGGTGTGAGTGGAAATGGTTTGCAGAGAATGAAAATTACTAACAGCACAAATAATAGTAATAATAATAATAACAATGTTATGACAGATAGTTCTCAGGACAGTGGATTTTTGTCTGATTTACAACCAGCGACGAAAATGTTGAAGCTTGCTGCATTTGCTGGACCCTTAACTCCTACAATCGATTATAATATAAGAGTTTATGTTCTTGCTGATACGAAAGATGCTTTAGAGCATGTTTTAAGCGTGGAAAGAAGACTGGAAGGCAAGTTACTGGACAATCCAAAGTCTTTACTATTCAAGGATAACGGTGGAGGACTATGCTTTTATATTGAAGATATTTCTAACGGATGGAGAAGTCGACTGCAGACGAAGTCGCAGGTATGTGTGTATTTACATAATATGTTTCAGATAATTCAGCCTGTTGACATTATTATTAATTATTTATTCCTTCAAGTTCCTACTGGAACATAAGGCTTCAAGCTAAAGGCTTGAAGGTTTCGGTAGCAGTGTTTACTTTTTACGGGATGGGGTTACTAGCCTCATGCCCAACCTCCCCCGTTCACCAGTCTTATTACTGGCTTAGCGAGGTAAAGGAGTTCGTCGGTGGTCGGGGATCGAACCCTGAACCACGTGCGTGGCCGATGAACATTCTAACGCAGTGCCACCGACACACATTGATTGCTTGTATTGCCTGCATTTAACAAAATCTAAGCTTCTGCTAATCACTAGCAATATCACGGTGACAAACATTCTTCTGTTTTTCAGTATCTAAACTTTTAAAATTCATATGAAATTCATTAGTACTGTTTATTTCCTACGGCATATAAAGCAAATCTTCGCGAATGTATTCATCAATAGGTAAGTCGTTTATTAAAAAGTGTACCAGTTCAAAATTCATGAAACTGATCCAATCAAACCAATTTGAACTTTATCCCCGGTAGATAAAGATATCTAATAAGAATCGTTTTTTATATTTCATTCATTTTAACACAAACTCTGCAGCCTAGTTTATACTAGCGAATAGTTTAGAGAGTGGTCTTTAGAAGCTATTATAAATAAGAGAGACTATGATTGCTAGAGCAGAAATCAAATCGATCCAAGTTAGAAAATATTGACCAATGAGTAGATCTGTTCAAAGGCTTCAGTAATCGAGAAAACGTCCGTCCTATATTTCATGATTCTCATTTATTTTCTACTGAAATTGATTCAACTCCTTGCACCACATATCGTGTTGGAAAGATGCTTGAAACAAAGCAGTATTTCCACTATGTTGCTGATCTTTTCTGACCATCTGATCTTGATTGGTGTTGAGCGAGAACAGCTGTTGATGAAGGTCTGTAGTTTGTTTGACATGCTGTTTATGACGCGCACTGCAAGTCTCTGATCCGTTATAGTGAGTAGCACTGGCTTCACATTGGAGTAGGAAATCCGGATGTTATTTTTGATGCTGAGTGCTGTTGACCTCCGTTGTAGATAAACCCGCCTGACTATTATAGCCAAGCTGTAAATATCTTTTAAAGTACAAATTATTTAAATTTAACCAGCTAACATTTATATATAAAGAATGCGGGTACCTAAACTACCTCTGAACTATTTATCTCGGCATACTAAAACACGAAAACACTGACTCTTCTTCCCTCGCATAATTCTTTAGTTTGTACTTTAATGCCTTTGAAATGCAACACACACTTACGCTGAGGGTGTTAACGGGATGAGTAACAAAAAGAGAAAGTGTAATTACTATACTAGTGCTTAACTCAACTTTGATGACTGTGTACTGCATTTATTTTATTTTAATTGTTTCGCTTTGTTAATAGACATCAATTATCGAAAGTAGAACGCAGATGTGTGTAGTATATAAACAGAAACATCACAAACAATAGACGAACTGATAATTGTTAGTTTCAAACAGTGTTTCTCTAAGGTTGAGTGACTAACTGACTGACTGGTTGACTGGCTGACTGACTATCTTGATAAGATAATTAACTGAGTCACACACACACACACACAATAACGATATACACTCGTATGAAGGACAATATCATTAGAATACAGTTCTGAGTGGTGATTTGTACTCATGATAAAAACGCAATTTACTATCTGCCATTTAAGTCCATAATATTTATCACACAGTCATTTAGTGAGATGTATACATTCGTTCTGTCCTAATGTACTTTTCGATATATATATATATATATATATATATATATATATATATATATATATAAACAGGGGTGTATATCCGTTGTAGATAATCCGCCTGGCCATTATAGCCAAGCTGTAAATATCTTTTTCTTTATCAAACCGTTAGAATAACAATAATACTAATTATTACTATTATTATTATTATGATTTTGGAATACAACAAAGTAATTTAGCATTGAAGCCTTTCTGTCAAGATATTCATCTGTGTTTGTTTGTCTAGCCTGCCCATGTGACACTGACAGCTCCACTGCGAAATGTGTCATTATTTTGAGTTGATCATGATACCATTGTTTGAAGTATTCTACTAGGCTGGGTATCCTGACTCACATAAATGGTGATTTTAGCAACATGTGTATGGCTTTATTTTGTGTGCTGATGCACAGATAACAAGTAATTGTTCCCATTTTGATTATATGATGATGGTATTAGTGACAATTAAGAGAATCATAATTATTATTATAACAGCCATAACAATGTCATATTCCCGATGAGTCATAGTATAAACTTTTTCCGTTTGCAGTTTGTAGAAGTCCTTTATTTAAATCAAAATGTCCGTGATCACTAATTTAAGCTAAGAACCATTTCACACGCAATGCTCAGCAGTTGCATGCAGGGATGTCAATTAGCCATCGGTTTATCATCACATTAGCTACCCAGCTTGATATTTTTTCTTGCTTTCAACGGTCCTCCTAAGATGGATCCAAGATTGCCAATAGTCTGTCTTCTCCTCTTCATATGACCTTTTATATGTTACACTCGGACCCAAGGCAAACTTGTCGTGTCCCAGCGATGTCATTCGATGGTCTCCTCAGAGTGCGTTAGATCCATCTCCGACTTCCTCTACAGATTTGCTAAGCGATAAGTTCTTAGTTCGTTCATTCCCAGAGTTTCCTGTAGGTAGTTCCATCTGGCCAACCAGTCATGTCATCTTCAGTATGCATTAAGACTGAACCTCTTTGGAAATGCTTTTCGTGACGCCCCCAATATATAAACTGACAAACACTACTGATGTAAATATATAAGTAAGCTAACAGGATTTACTTTTTGCCATAGAATAAAAGGTTTCCTTCAGCTTGAATGAAATTGGAGGAGTGCCTCAACGGTTAGGACCCTCGCCGACCATGCACATGGTCCGGGGTTCGACCGCGACCGACGCACTCCTTTACCTTGCTAAGCAAGAAATTGAAGCTGGTAAAGAGGGAAGGTTGAGCATGAGGCTAGCAAACCCAACCTATCAAAACTAAACACTGCCACAGATACTTCAAGCCTCTAGCTTGAAGCCCTATGTTCCACTGGGAACTTGAAGGAATAAAAACAATCCGTCGAACTTTAACATATCTATGTTACATATTAAGTCAAAATATTCGAACTTCATGGTAAAGGGAATTTCCATCTTAGTAATTTTATCGCATGCAGCCTATTTTCCAGCTGTTAAACTTCCTTCTACTTGTCTTTCATTCATGTAGGAGATACCCTTCCGACATATCTGGAATGGTACACAGATGTCAACACTACACTGTGCATTTTCATTGGAACATTTGGATCCACGTCAAGCAACAGTTTCTTGTAAAATTATTGTTTATCAAGAAAATGCACAGTTACAAGGACAAATTTTGGAAATTTCAAGTCAAAAATTTGAGGTAAATAAGCACAATTCATCATTTTTTTTATTATAATGAATGACAATGGAGTGATTTTATCAAAATATATGTCGGATAATAATAGCGAACTAGAATGTCTTCTTTTCCCCGAAACATTCACTTCCGGTTAATGAATGAAAAGATAAATTACACTGGATAGAAAGAAGATCAATAAAGGAATGAGAAAATTTCAAAGTGAACATACAAGTGAGAGGAGACATGCTTCAGAAAATTGAACAACAATAATGTATTTTCGAATTCACTTATCGTTATATACTTTGATAGTCAGATGTTTCACGCAATTAACAGGTGTTGAGAACAACAGCAGCGACAACAACAGACAACAATCAGCCAGGATAAATGGGAGGAAAGTTACAACCTCCTTTACCTAGCTACCTGCCTACCTGGGAAGCATCGTTTCAAATACACGCAGACGGAATTGATGAGGATATCAGAGTCAGAATCAGAAAAGCAAGACAAGCTTTCATTACTCTCACCAAGTCTGTGTGGAGGTCGACATCACTGCTTAGCATCAAAAATAAGATCCTGACTTTCAACTCCAATGTAAAGTCAGTGCTACTTACCATACGGATCAGAGACTTGCACTGCGCATAATAAAGAGCACCTCAAACAAACTACAGACTTTCATTAACAGTTGTCTTCGCTCAATACTACTGAAGATCAGATGGCCGGCCAGAAAACATCAGCAACAGAGCTGGATCTCTGTGAGTGAACCAACCAGGAACCAATTGTGCAACAAAAAGCCATTGCTCGAGTGAAACCCGAAAGGGAAGCGGGCGGCGAGTTGGTCGTCAGTGCAAGGGTGATTTGGAGGAGGTCATGCGAAGAAGAGATGTAGACGTGTTGACAGACTTGGAGGCAGATGAAGACTCTAGCAGAGAACGGAACGCAATGGCGACGCGTGGCTGAAGCCCTATGCTCCTTTAAGAATTAAGGGAAATAATAATAATCCATAGTATGCATTATTACATCATATTCTCACCTGAACACACAGGTTCCACAGAACATCTCCGTTCCATCCCGTTCCCTGCAGTCCTGTTTAGTTGGTTCCATGACTGCCCATAAGCTCTCATTTCCCCCTCACACAATCTCTTCTAGGTCACTGTCCAATCCATGTCAGACTTGTCGTTCTAGCTCCACTTGAGCAATTGCCTGGAACAGGATACCACCTAACGGTCTCTTCATCAACATGTGTCCAATCGTTCTGTGTTTTCCTCTCAGAACCAGAATATATCAAGTTGCCATTGAGGAACAAAACTGTATTCCGTAACTTGTGATAGACAGTTGGCCTTCAAGTGTGACATTTCTCAGAATAAAACTCAAGCTGTTTAACCTCTGATATTTAACAAATAACATGAATCGACTGCACTGTAACTTTTGAATTTATGGTAGTATATTAAATTTGCTACATAGCAGATAAAAGTAGATTTCTACTCAGATTTACGATTCTGGTATATTTTTTCTTTTCAAAATATAATAACTCCACAGAATTTGAATTTCTCTCAACTGAAATATGGACAGTCGAGAACAATGTTTTCCAATTCTGAAGATGGCAATTCAGAAGCTCACTACTCACCGATTTCCTACAGGTAAGCGTGCAAATAATCTATTTTTATTTATTTATTTGTTTATTTTTCTTCTTGGGTGAACTCGTCTTCATTCTCTTCGTGTAGTCTGTAAACAGCAGCATTTACTGCTGTTAAATCAAAATTTAGTGGGCCGCATACAATAAACATAAATCCTCTCTGTCACTAAACTTACTGATACAGTATAGATATAGTCATTGGTGTTTTGAAAAAGGCAGGTTAACAGGATCCTAAGTTGTGATCGGGATCCAAAGTAGTTATCTATTTGATACAAACTGGCTAGGCTGCATGAGGCAAATAGCAATCTTGAGTGCTTTATTTGCACACTCACGGAAAACACAAATATTTAACGTATCTCTTCTCGAGATGATACTGTTCTATTAGTTTGAAGTTTAGTTGAGTTTCTGGAAGCACAGACTATACTCTTCAAAGGAATAAGTGTTTAACTGTTACATTTTTAATATTCAGCTAATTTACGGGATTAAAGCTAAGGCGAAGGTAAGCATGGACGAATTTCACTGGATGTTTAGTTCATCGTTAGTAGTTCAGGGAACTGATATACACTCACAGATTGATGAGAAGAAGTTCTGCGGACGGTTCATGCTTTTACATTCTAATAAAAAACAGTATTTCTATTTCTGACGTTACCAACAGTAGTCCTCTTCAGCTGGCTCCACGACTGCTAACGATCTCTCATCTCCTCCATATCACTCTTGGACCCACTACCAGCTAGTCATTTCTATTTTGGGTTGTACTCAAAGACCTGCCTGACACGTGATGTCACTCAGCGGTCTCTTCAGTGTGTGTCCAGTCCATCTACATTTCCATCAGCATGTTTATTTTGACAATAGTTTCTTACCAGAAGTCCTGTTGCTTATACTTTCTGAATATATGATCTTCAGTATGGAGGTAGAGAAGACATCTTCTGATGAAAGTCTTTAGCCTGTTGAAAATGCTTCTCTTGGCCTACTAGCTTCTTGAAGCGCACTGACTGACTTGAAGTTAGTTTTGAAAATCCCAGTCATATTCTTCATGCTAAGTTACAGCAGATTTCCACACTAATCTCTCCACTGCCATCCTCATCTGTGCTGCCAGTAGTTGAAACAGTTCCGTCTTGATAAGATAAAGAGGTGACCTCCTACAGATTTATTCCACTGATGGTGATTTGTGGTTGATGTTGTCGTCACCAGTTGGGTATCTTCATCACTTCTGTCTTTCTTATGTTCACCTGAAAAATTGTGTCTTCGCTACTGCTTCTGCCAACTCGTTGGTTTTCTCTTGTAGACCCTCTATATGTTTGTTTGACAGCTGGAATAAAATGGATAACACTGAAAAGCTGACTGATATATCCTGGAAATCCAACAGCTGCCTCCCAAGAATCTCACTATTCTATTTTACATTAATGTGAACCCTAGAGGTTAGATAGATAGACTCACTTGAACATGTAATTGGGTAATTATGATAACTAATGAATGGAATGGGTTACAAGGCACAAACTGAGTCAATTCAATCAAAATTCATCATCTTTTCTTCTCCTGATAGTTATTACCTTGAAAAGTGATTTATTCAAACCAAAAAAACACATATTGGATACACACACTGTTGTTCCCTCAGTTATAGTTTATTTATCTTTCACTTACAGATAGTTTTTTCCCCAAGGGATCACTTGTTTTGTATGTAATTCATTATTATCGTGAATAAAGCTTTAGTTATTTGAATCGATTTTCCATGGCAAAAATAGGTTCAGTAATTAAATTACAATCGAGTAAATAAATAAATTTATATGATAAAGTTTGTTTCTTTTTCTTTTGCCTTAAGAATGTTTTTTACACACTTCTATTAAGAATACAACAGTAAGTGTTCCAGAGGTACACGCCTAAACACTCAATCAAAAGTGAAAATAGACTGACTGACTGATTTAGTCATTGTAACAACGTTAACGAACTAAAAATGATGCAAAACGGAATATGTACCACAATAATTCGTACCAATAATTGATGCCTTGGTATACCTAAACTGTTCTATTGGGTAGATGCTGTGCCTTCTACTTCCCTAACTTATCAAGAATCAGAGAAGGTTACTTAATAGTAATAAGGCGTGTGAAGTCCTTTTGTCCGTCTTTCCGGATTCACTGATGCATATTTCATTGCCTGTTTAACTTTTTATTTTGGAGTCGAACAGCGCTTAGTACTCGGTGTATAAATTTTGCGAAAAAGTGAAGTTGTGGTTGCTCTAGATTTAATGTATTCTTTTATGTTACACTCCGTCTTGTTGTTATTGTGGGCTCAGATTCCGTGTGGGGAGTATAAGGCCTCAACCGCGTATCTGCACTTAATCCTGTTCTCTGCAGTGCTCTTTAGTCTACTCCACTATTACACATAGGTTGTCATCTCCTATTCACACAGCCTCTTTTGTGTCCCCCTCAGACACACGATCAGCTCGTCATTTACTATCCACTTTCCATTCGGGGGCCTTAACGCGTGTGCTCGTTAGGTGATTAGTCCTTGGCTGATTCATTGCCAGAGTTCCTCTTTGCCCTACCCTTCTTACCGAAGCATCTAATTTTCAGCTGGTGAAGGTATCTGTTGATGAAAATCTCCAGCGTGTTGGAAATGCTTTTTGTAGACACACGCCCAGTCCCTGAACCATATAGAAGCACCTCCTTCAGATTTCTCCGGATGATAGTCATCGATGTTTGTTGTTATTGGTGGCGGTGGTGGTGGTTGGATTTCTTCATCACATTCGTCTTCTTTATGTTCACCTGAAACATCCTGTCCTCATTGATTTTACTGCAAATTTGTTTATTTTCGTCTATAGATTTCCGAAAGTAAATACTCATTTGATCATACGTAGGAAAGTGATATTTTTTTTAGAATGGCATTACGAAACCACACTACAATCGCATGCTTGTTACATTGATTTAAAATGACTGATGCATATATATATATATATATATATATATATATATATATATATATATATATATATATATATATATGACTTGACAGTGCGATCCGTCCAGTCTGTCTTGTACATTAGTTACACACCTCTCAAGTTGTATATCGACAGAATTGTTTAGCTGGGACATTTGTTTTCATATTGTGTTCATTGAAGGAAATAAGAAGACAGAAGATACATATATGTAACAGCAATGTTATAAACGTTTAGATTACATGTTATATCATCTCTACAGGAGGCGATTATATATAACTGTGATATTATTTTCCTAGGTGTTTCTGATATTATTGCTTGATAAATGTATAAGACTTCAAATAAAAATTGAACAACTTGCACATATACGCACACACACACACTCATAGCTCGATCAGAATGTTACATTACACCATGTGGAGTCAAATGACATATGGGTTGATAGGATGAAACGAACGAAATTGAACAAAAAACAAATATTGAGGGTGTTTATACATTGCATTCTTATTTCAGTAGGCATATAATTTACCTAAGCTTTCTTCAATATCTATGTATATATATATAGTATTTCAGCTTATATACAGACATTTCTGTTTATATATATGTATGTACATATGTATTCACTAATGGACAGTATGCTGTGTGTGTATTTGCACATTCATCTGTGTTCAATGAGTAATAAACACTTCTGTGAGTGTTTATGACTGAACAGATTTTTTGGAAATGCACGATTCTACCCTTTTCTTCTTTCTTACCAGTGTTCGAAAAAAACACGCTTCTATTATTCTGATCAACAATTCGATTTTAGCATCATTTCATTTTCTGTTTTACTTGTTTACTTTTTTGGGATATGGGAATTCAGGCTGCCTGTAGTTGTTAGTCAAAGACTTTGTAAAATGCTGGATGGTCGAGACAGTGACTGGCAGAAACTGGCAAAGCATATCGGCATGGAGAAGTGAGTTACTTTCTTTCACTATACACGTGGATTTTTTCATCTTAGTTTACAATTTTATTCAATTACAGTAAACTAAACTTCTGATCATTTCGGATAATAGGATTTATGTGAAGGATATTGTGCTCCTGCTGTCGTGGAGAATGAGCAGCATTCATCCCTAAATGATATGTTTTGTCTACTAAATTAGAAAAGAAAATATCGCTACTGCACTAGCTGATTAGGCTACAAAACTGTTGTGACAAACGTCTAATGCCTTCAGAGGACAGTCTCCCACTTTGGGAATTTAAATTGACTTAGAAAGTCACTATTGTAATCATTTTAATAATAACCCTGTAAATTTCGATTAACAATGAGTTTCAGATTATCATTCTTTGTTATGCCGATCAACGTTATTTAAGTGCTGTCCATGAGTTTTCTTTTAAAATTCAGTCAACTTTGACAAGCATATTTCATTTAACTGGGATATTGGACATTTTTTCAATATTTCTGTAGAAATAGTTTAATCTGGTTGGAACAGGAATGGATAATTTGATCATAAGAAAGCAGCTTAAATGAACTCCTTCCTCGTGATCAGCACAAACAATTAGTGTATTTATTAATACGTTGACCGTCATCTAATAGAATGCATAATTTTTGATTGAACACTAGTAACTAGTGCGACGTGTCTAGTCCTTTCTTTGGTGCAGACTGAATTCTATCAGTCATGTTGGCAATGTGGCCACCATTCTATATTTTTTATTACAGCTTGATTCCACACCGTATTTTTTTGGTACAGGTATGGAATTTTCAGCATGTGATATTGGTAGCCCAAATTTTGCAGGCCGACCATAGATATCAGGTGTGCGTCGGCAGGGGATCGAGCCTCGGGTCATGTGCATGGTCGGCGAGAGTTCCAGCCACTATGCCATCGACGCTCACCATCACGGTGCGCATAGATTTGATGATATTGCATAGTTGGAGGTAATTGGCAGGAAGTCCAGCCTGGCCTAGATTTCGTGTTAGTTGGCAATCAGCAGTCAGAAAGGCGTATCTGCAACTTTGAAGGAACTCATGTCGCTTCTGAGATTCAAATCAGCATCACCCAGTGCTTCACTCAGAGACGTTACCACTGATCTATTTGGTCTCGCGATGGACCTTCTGTAGGACTGTAACGGCAGCAGCACTGGATGACGCAGGTTTGAATCTCAGAAGGGACATGAATTCCCTCGAGGTTTCAGATACGCCTTGCTGTCCAGTGAGTGCCAACTAGCACGAAACCTTGGTCAAGCAAGGCTTCTTGCCAATTGCCTCCAACTATCTCTAATATCATCAGAATGCACAATTATTATTATACAATGGGAATAATTCAAGAGTGTTTAAAAAGTCCGTGATTTTAGATCTTATGTGCTTAGATTCTGTTATACGGAAACTTATAATTTTCAGATCAAGCAAGCGATTGCTTTACTAAACTATTCATAGAGATATGTTTAGTCACTGTGTTACTTTGAGCAAAATAACTGACAGTAGTAGTCGTGACAACGGTAATACTGATTTAACAACCTGACATTTACACTTAGATATTAAGGACAGTTGAAATATTCCATGAACGCGGTAAAACGAATCAGTTCTTAGTGAAATTTCGCTAGCATTTATCAACACACACTAAATGAAGTGTATACGAGTTTGGTGATTTTCTAAAAGTTTTGGTCTGAATATTGAACTGGACTGTTGGAGAGGTGAAATGAATTGTTGTAATCAACTATATTATATGATATGCTTATCGTTGGTAAATTACTGTTTATGTCTAACTACACAAAACTTTCCCTTATTTCAACAACAGAATCTTTTAATTCATCTGAATGAATCGGACCTAGCCTTACACACGTTAATACAACAATTAATTATAGCTCATGCTGACAAGTACTAAAAGCATGTTGTTCACTAAGATTTGGGATTGTAAAATCGAATAATGCCACAATATTCTCAAGGTGATCAGGTAAGTTTGCTGCGCGAAACATTCAATTACAACAAAATTAACGCTTACAGAGCAGTCTAAATCAGATGAATGAACGTATGACCATTTATATATGTCACTGCGTGTATATAATAATTCTAATCCCAAAATGTTTATTTAAAACCCCAAAACACATTTCAGGTACATCTTTTATCTGAAATCTCAAACAAGTCCAACAACAGTTCTGCTAAATATGTGGGAAGCACAACATCGTGATGAACTGGCTTTGAATGAGCTAAAGGCTATATTCTACGCTATGGAACGGAAAGACTGTGCAAATCTACTCGATCTAGATATGAATGCTCAGAACTGCCGTCGCTAGTCCAAAACTAATCAGAGTTTGAGATTTAATGATAATATTAAAAAATAGAATAGCGATCCCAATTACGTAATAGAAAAGATGAATATACAAATTTTTTAACAAGAAAAAACAAAAAGAACCACAACAACATATCTCGAATTTTTCACTTTTTACCAAATTTGCTAGTTTGACGCATTTAAACCTCACCAAAGGACTTATTTAACCTTGAATGTTAATGTAATCTAAAAATTGCCAAAATCAACAAGTCGGTGTTAAATTTCGTATGGCTATAACTAACGCATTGAGAACACAGTAGACACAATAAGTCTGACAAACACTCAATGGAAAAATGTCTTTCTATTAAACTGTAATTGAAAAAAAACAAACAAACAAAGAACTGAGTAATTATCAGTTAGTTATATCTGTATGGTGATTCACCTACTCACTACTTACTACCCGGTACAAAGTTGAAAAGAGAATCTTTTTGAATTCAGAATGTGTTAACACCACATTACCTGCATTACACTGTTCAATGTACACATGATGATACTCGAACCTCCTGCATTTAAATGAGAACAAACGGAAAACTCGTGATTCCTGAGAGTTTGAACATCATGTATACAACACCAACAACAACAACAACAATAAAAGCATAGATAATTTGAAAAAGGGAAAGAATTTCAAAGTTTTTGTATGTATGACAATACAAAGGGTCTGTTTTGCCTAGTCCATTTCCATATACTGGTATAAAATTCCTTCAGTGTATGTTTGTTCCTTTTTATTAGCTTGCTTGTTATTGCTTGCTGAATAATTTGATGCTTATATATATATATATATATATATATATATATATATATATATGGTATATTGTACAGTTTCTCTTTTTTGGTTTTGTCTTGTTTAAACCAACCCAGAAGAATCAATCCACACTGGATAAATCATTTGTGAATAAACAAACAAGAATTTAGTTTTGCTTTCGCTTTTTGTCTTCTCCTCTTGTTTAATCAGAAGGCGTATGCGTGTGTGTGTGTCCTTTTGATTTTGTAAAAATTAAAATCCTAAACTTCTTATCACAGAAAGCCTTATTTGTATATATTTCGTAATTGAAGAAGACGTTAAAGGTGTGTTTGTGCATGTGTGTGTGTGTGTGGACGAGGGGGGGCGGCGGAGGGGGATATCACATGATTTTGGCTATTATCCAGTGTAAGAAGAATGTAAAGAGTAATCAGCTGCTTCAAAGTTATGCTGTCTTATTGTTCTTTTTCGTGTTTTCTTAATGTGGACTGGTTTCAGGACAATGGGATGATATGAGTCTTAGGTATTTATTGTTATTATCATTGTTATTGTTTCCTTTAAATCCTAGAGGAACATAGGCCTTCATCTGCACGTTTCCATTACGTTTGGTTCTCTGACAACGTTTTAACCTGGTTCCACCTCTGCCCACATGCCTTCATCTCCTCTTCACACACCTCCTTCATGTCACCCTCGCACTGACGACGACCAACTAACTCTCCGCTTCCTATTCGGGTTCTACTCGAGAGATGGCCTGGCGTGTGATATCACTCACTTGGTGGTTTGTTTTCTCAGAGTATGGCCCCAATTCAATCCACCTCCATTTCTTCCTGCCGGGTTGGTTCGTTTATTGCCAGAGATCCCTCCTTGTTGCTGATCTTTTCTGGCCAGCCGTCTGATCTTAAGTAGTATTGAGCGAAGACAGCTGTTGATAAAGGTCTGAGTTTGTTTCAGGTACTCTTTATGACGCTCCAAGTATCTGATCCTTACAGTAGCACTGACTTCATATTGGGGTTGAAAATCCCGATCTTATTATATTCATACTGAGTGCTGTTGACCTCCACACAGACTTGAGATTAATGAAAGCTTGCCGTGCACTCCCGATACCCACTTTGATACCCTCATCAGTTTCGTCCGCCTATAGGTAGGTAGGTAAAGGAGGTTACTTCTTTCACAATCCTCTCATTTATGCTGGCTGATTGTTGTCTCTTGTTGCTGTTAGCCAGGAGCCATAGGTATGACAGTGGTTATTGAAATTATCAAATAGCCTGCACCCAGAAGATATTAGGCGTCAATCGTTTTAGCCTCTAGCTATCAAGTAATTATGCGGCGGTTTCAGAATAACCTTGAAACAAAAATCAATGGTATAAAATTAGTTTTATTCACATACTAAACTAGGGAAAGTCATTGCGTTACACGGGTAGTATGATGAAGTTTCGACGACTTTTTTGTCGGTATTTCTAAGTTTGTTAACTATCTCGGGCTCTAGAAAGTTGAAATATGATTTTATGAAAGCCCTCTCTCTTAATGGAAGGTGTGAACCCCGGAAATGAGAAGTACATTTTTGTCTCATTTCATAAACACTTCAATGTAAAAAAAGTAATGAGCTATTATTAATATGGTTAATATTGTTCCCTTCTCCCCTCCCTCCCATATTTTTATATTACCGCTGTTTACTGGATAACGTGACAGTTATATTCACACTTGAAAACGCGTAATAAAAACCAAAATTATTTCGTTAACATATGTGAAAATATCGTCAAGCAGACTATAGTTTCATTTTGGTTACATAGTATTCGTAAGTCATTAGGAGACTTATTTCCTTTAAATAAAAGACCTTTTCCTAGGACGTTTAAAGTACTTACAATATTTAGGTTTACAAATAAGTGAACAAAACTAGTGCAAGATCAATTGCTATAACAGAGAAAACCGTCTGGTTGCTGTCTGAACACAGGAAACCGATCTCTGCTTCCTACTGGATAGCTGAGGAAACCTTCTTGCTAGATGCACAGTCACAAAATGCTCCTAAGACAACAAAACGACGGTTATTTGTCTATAGATCTATGTGGTTTCATTCAACAATAATAACACCAAAAACTCAAAGTTACGTCGGTAGTGGCGTTAGGCAGCTAACTATACATTCAAGAGAACATTCTAGGACGAAACAAGTAATATAGAACATAATTAGTTAACCGAAATTCAACTGTTAGAAGTACCTTAGAACCAAGTAGGATATTTCCAACAAGATGGGATCAAAACTCTGTCCTTTTGAATCACACACCAACACTTTTGGTACACAGTCCGGGCATAGAATGATCTTCCTTCACTTAGAAAAAATCACACCTTAAGACAATACATTATCATATTAAAAAGAGAAGACGTTCAGCGAAGAGACTGTTTTTGGCGAATTCTTTCACATAGCTGTACAATCGCATTTATATATAATTATTTGTGTGTGTGTGTGTGTGTGTACATGAGGTTTGTCAAGTTTGGATAATTGATCAGGTAATAAAAGAATGATCTAGTAGAGAAACAAGGTTAAACAGACAACAACTAAATTAAGATTGAGTTAGTTAGATGACTTAGGTCAGGATAGCAACAAAGGTAATTACATGTAGAGACTAAGTAGAAGTGGAGTGGATTATAATGCCATTTAAATTAGAACTGAAATTGAGCAGTTAAGTTGGATGACGTAATATAAATGAATGACTAGAAATTGAGCGTTGGTCAGGTCAATAGCAATGGTAGTGAGGTGTAGAAATTAAATCGGGTGGGGGTAGAGAACAAGAAGGTTGAAAATGCAAAATATTACAATTGAGAAGACAGAATAATAATAATAATAATAATGGAAATTCCATACTTGTACCAAAAATACAGTGTGGAATCAAGCTGTAATCAAAAAATAAAAAAAAGATTAGGTAGAATTTCCTTGTTGGGCAATAAGATAAATTAAGTCCATTGCAAGTGTAGTGATTGAACGAACTTCTTCTGTATGCAGAGTTCAGGACTTAGCAAGTGAATCGCCATTGCTTCTGCAGTTTGGAGAAGTCTGATTCTTACACCTTTAGAAGGACTACTTCTTACTCTGTAGACGACTTTGAAGTTTGTTTGGGGTGTAGCTTGGTGTCCGGATTCTATCAGATGTTCTAAGATGGAGCTGCGGAGCATCGTTTTTCTCCTTTAGTAAGTGTTCGGTCATACGTTTGAAAAGCGAACGCTGGGTACGGCCGACATACCTGGCTCGAAACGAGCAGGCGAATTGATAAATACACATTGATGAGGTCAGCAGTGGTAGCTTATCCTTCACGTTCACATGAATCATAGGTTTTGTGGAGAAAGTTAGTCGTAGTTCAGCTGCGAAGAAAGTCTTCTTGAGTGAGCGCGACAGTCGATTTTTTATTGTTTTCGCAGATATATCTCCATTGAATTGAAGGTTCATGTAGAGTAGTTTTTTCAGGACGCTAAGCATGAGCGGCTTTTGTGGTCTACGTTTCATAGATTTTGCAATCAATCTTTCATGATAACAATTCTCTACGAGGATTCTCTTGAGATTGTCCAGTTCATCTTCTATGGTGTCCGGAGTACAAATTATGCGAACTCTTAGCTGAGTGAACGGATCAGGTTTCGTTTGGTGTATAAGGCTACGGAATATATATATATATATATATATATATCGCACGACTATAAACAGAGACATTAAAATAAGGGAATAAAAGGGGACAAAGACAAATAGTAAGAATCAATTCAACATTTAATGTGCAAACGTTACAAGAATGACATACAGTCTAGGATAAAAACGGATAATAATCAAAAAGTTATTTGAAAACTCCAAATAAACATCAATATTGTAATCAGATCCTTCAGAAGGGATTTTTCAAACAGTAATTCCGTTTACAATGGTCACTACTCAGATATCTTGTGAATATTGGACCTTTCAGCCAAGTGAATACCACCTTTGTTTTGATAAAACTAACAAATTCAGCTATAAAAACCTTTTTTTTTAAAATTATAACTTGACTCCACACTGTATTTTTATTACAAGCATAGAATTTTCAGCATGTGATATCGGTAGACAGAATACCAGTAGTTCAGCGAAGAGTCTCTTCTCGGCTTAGAATTCATCGCAAATATATATATGGTTGTTTTGTATGTGTGTGTACATTAAATTTGCCAAACGAAAATACAATTAGTAAGTTCAAATGAATTGGATGTTGATATAAAAGGGTAGTAATAAAAGTGATGAGTTTCCACAAACGATTATTAAAGAAGAGTTACGTATTAACACGAATAGTTTGATGAAGGGTTTGTGTTCAGGGCGTACATAGAAACAAAATAACATGCGAAATTACGCAAGAGTTTTAAGTCGGTAGAAAAAAACAAGCATACCAGCAAGAGTTAAGTCAAATTAAGAGAGTTGTTACCATGGTAGTAGAAGTGGTTGAATAATTTTCTTTTGTATGCATAGTTCTGGTTCTTCTAACTGAATGGCTTGGCTTCTACAATGCAAAGAAGACGGAAACATCTTGTCCTTGGCAGGTTGTTTTTCTTTTTGTAGATTACTTTGAGCTAGGCGTTTGTTGAGATGGAATGACAATGTTGACGATATCTTTGACTAATGCACTCATTATACAGCCCAATTTCACAGGTCGACCATTGATATCGGGTGTGTCTTCGGAGGAGATCGAACCCAGAAACATGTGCATGGTCGGCGGGCGTCCTAACCACTGTACCGCCGACGCACACATTTGATTCCATTGTTCCTGTCAAACATGTATTTTGTCTTAAAGATATATAGCTATCTCCCGTATAACTTCAATTACAATTTTTTATTATGTTGCCGAAGCGGTGGTGGTTTAGTGATAGAATGCCTGCCGACCACTTGCGATAGCCAGGGCATGGTCCAATTCTCAGTCGACTCACTCCTAGGCCTTGCTAGTAAGCCTGTCAAAGATAGAAGGTTGAGCATGAAGCTAGGAACGTCACCTCGTAAAAGAAATTACACCAACTCTACTGGAAGCATAGAGCCTGAAGTCCTGTGTTCCATTCAAAACACTAAGAAATGAAAGCGCAAGCACATCATGTTGCCAGCAAGGCTTTCTTTTGTCAAGGAATGCTAAGAAAAGAACTAAAATTTGTGCTCCTTGATGCAAAAAGCGCTTTCATTTAGGCGTCTTAAACAACATAACTCACTGAAGACTTAGGTATACTCAGCTTCCCACCCCCATACAGGATGAGACGAGCACCATGGATTCCATTACTAGTCATCATCAAGCAAAATAGTACAGTCTGAAGTTTCTTGTTTCAGTAACGGAAAAAAACACAATTCTTTTAAAAGCATACAATGCAGTGTACCGAAAGAAACCGATAAGTGATCAATAAAATCGCTAGTATATCGCATAGCTTCGACTCTGGTGAGTACTTTTCCCAATGTGTCCAATATGCTGAAGTGGGGACTCATATAATTAACCACACAGTTGAACATATCATCAGAATATGCATAACTTAAACTGTTCATCAAATTTGAGCATATCGTTTATTGTGTCTGTTTATATCATAGATGTATTTTTTTAAACGGCATAGTGAACTAGTCAATTAAACTGCTTCACTGCATTTATTTGTGTACTATCAAAATCCAATGGTTTTACAGTTCATAAATAAAAGATGGATTTCGACTACTATAACTGGTTAATTTTTTTTTAGAACGAAACTGATGCTTGTACGACTGTTAATGTGACAAAAAGTTCCATCGTGTTTGCTTTTCCACACGAAAAAAGCAACTGACTCATCAATACACACCAGCTGGTTACTTATACTTACCAGAGGCAGTAAGAAAAGCATAAGAATAATACCTTAAACTTGAGTATATTATTTTATCTATGTTTATCAAAATCAGAATTCTCAAAGACACACACGTGTCACGGTTTATTTGCTTCATTTCCTGTGAGTTTAAGTCAATCCGTCTTTGTGTGTGTGTGTGTGTGAGTGTATGCAAATAGTGCTAAACTCACTGCATCACCGGTAACGTGTAGGTGAATTCAATCAAAATGTTTATTCAACGTCACTATATGGCATGAAAATACACGGAAAGAGGTTTGTACTAGATGTTAAGAAAAACACAGTCATAGCACAGCCAAGTTGTTATTTATTGAATAGTGTCTGACAGTAGAACCTAAGATGCGCATTTTCTCCTATTTAGGACTTGTCAGTTAGATGTACCTTCAATCCCCTACTAAGTAATGTTCCCATTGAGACTCTAACCAGTCATTTCAAACGCCAAACGCTAGTCACCATCCTCGAATTAACAATTTTTAGACATCATCGAGTCGTCTGTACCAGGACAAGACATATCAACACAGATTGGACATTTCCATCCAGTATAATCAATCGATTATATTTAAAGATAGCAACTAGGGTTGTAATAACAGAAGACAAGACATGGAAGCCGAGGTATATTTTTCATTATAACTAAACAGATAAAGATTGGTCATACAAATCAAGAAAATAAAGTGTTAATGAAATTAGGGTAATAACAAAGGTCATGAGTTGTCACAACCAGTTGTTAAAAGAATATAAATAGTTTGATGAGTGAGTTTTACTCAGGATGCACATAGAAACAAGGTAGTAGATAATACGAAATTACGTAGGAGTTCTGAATGAATACAAGATTTCTAAGCAATTAAAGAACAGGCAAACAAACAAAATTAAGTCATCAAAATAAAAAGATTCAAATCAAATTTTAAAAAATGTTGTTACTAAGACAGTAGAAGTGGTTGACTAATCTTCGTTTGTATGCACAGCTCCGATTTTTCTATGTGAATGGCCAGAGCTTCAGCGATACAAAGAAGACGAAACCGTATTGCCTTTGATAGGTTATTTTTGACTCTGTATATTACTTTGAAGGAAGCGTTTGTTAAAACGGAGTGATCCGTGTTAACCAGGTGTTCAATTATCCCACTCTTTATCGCACCGCTATTGCCTTTTCGTAACCATGCTGGATAGTGTTCTTGAATTCTCTTGGACAGGGTTCGTGTCGAACTACCGATGTGCAGGTGACGAGTGATTTGATTAAATTCTGCTTGTGTTTAATGACCATTCCACGTTGGTTTTCTCTGGATCGATCTTCTTAGACTCCTATCAGTTCTTTTAGTTATTTCCACATCAAGAAACGGAGATTTCTACTGGTTTTCCATTTCAAGAGTGAATCTTATTGCTTGATGGCAACTGTTCAATGTCTTCAGCAGTAGATTGGGGTCGTTGTTGTTGTCACAAATAATGAAAATGTCGTCCACGTATCTTTTATACAGTTGCAAATTGTCAACGCTTAGCTTTAGTGGACCTCTCTCGAAGCTTGCCACGAAGCAATCTGATAGTAGTGGACCCAACGGAGATCCCATTGCAATACCATATTTACGTCTGTAGATGGTGTCGTTGAATGTGAACTGGACGTTCAGAGTGCATCTCAATAATAATTCCTTCAAATATGTTGTTGGCATTCCAATAATGAGGTGGTTGTCATCTATATATCTGCATATGAAGCAGACCGTTTCCGTGAGTGGGACATTGGTGACAAGTGACTCAGTGTCGAATGATAACATAATTTCGTTAGATACAGTCATGTCTTGTATGCAGTCGACGAACTGAAAGGAGTCACGGAGCGAGTGCATGCATAATTGTTTCCTTACAGGTTCCAGAATATCTGCTAGGCAGTTTGCAATAGAGTGTTAAGGGGAACCTGACATATCCAGAATTGGACGAAGTTGAAGACCAACCTTGTGTACCTTTGGTAGACCATAAAGTCTTAGTATTATTGAACCTGTTGGCCGGATCTGGTCATAAATATCCCCACTGAAAAAATATGAAACCAATAATTCTGAGAAACGAAACTTTAATTGCGCCTAAAAAGAAACTCTAAATGAACTTGGATTTCAAGGTAGATTTAGCAAGCGATATTCTCAAGAGAAGGATCACATCATCTCTGAGAACAACATTCTTTGCAGCAACGCTAAGAATAGTTATTTCTAAAAATTTAAAAATTTCTTCGTGATGAAGTTGCTAAAACAAAATTTCCATTTCACTGTACTGTTTTAAAATCAACCTTTTAATTCTTTCTCATTCTTGACGAATTAAACATTAGCATAGCATGAAATTACAGTTAAATATTCGCTTCAGAATTCATCATCTCACTGCTTACGACACTCTGTTAGCAAGTGGCCTATTCATTTCCAAAAACACAGTAGTAATAAAAATTTGCTTAGCTAGAGCGAATCACATTCAAAACGGTCAGTCTGTTATTTATTAAAATGTGTATTTCCGTAGAAAATCATCTTCTTCTTTGTTTAAACAGATTTCGGTTTTTTTTCCCTCCAATTTTTCCTTTCGTAGACTGAAGAAACTGGTGCGTCTTCTGTGGATCACAGAATCACTAATAATTATATAAACGTGGATTGTTTACATAATGGTGAGTGAATGAGTAAAACCTCGTTTGACTTACAGTGTACAAATCGGGTGTGGTTTGGTTTATTTTCATACTACCTATTTGAATAGTGTACTTTAATTGCTTAACTCCCAGAATACGAGTAGTATTTTTTTAAACGCCTATTGAGAGTTCAGCATTCAATTGTTGTTTGTTAACAAAACTTCTATCCGCTACTTCTTTGAATTTCCTCTTTTGATGGGAAAGTTAAATTTTTGGGCATTTCTAACAACATGGAAAATAACGGAAACTAATTTACAGATTCTATGTGACTATCATCATACAGTATACTTGTTTTTAACGTTAAACTTAAATAATTTTTTTAGTCTTAGGAGTCTGACATCATATTTCAACATTTTGAGAGCTGAAACTGAATCCCAAGATTAGCAAAGGTCAAATGTGTGAACACATTGTTTGTCACTACCTCTGTTTTATCCAAATACTGCACCCCAATTTTTTCATGGAAAGTTAGAATATTGCTTTATTACAGTATAATAAAACTGAAAATAAACAAAATTAAAAGGGATTTTATATATCATGAGTTGGCATCGGTTAGAAGACCATAGAAAAACCTGGGAGTACTGGATATCTGTTTTACATCTGAGGTCCTACTCAGGATTCTCAACAAAGCAAGAGTTAGAGTGGCGTTCAAACCCAAAAACCTCACTCAGGAACAAGCTGTGTAGGCTAAAATACTCGGTGGACCCAATTAGACAAAATAATATAATTTACACAATACCCTGCAATGACCGTGAGTTAGGTCAACTACATAGATGAACCTAGTTGATCAGGAGCATTGATATTATCGGGACATATGAATTAAGCTAGGGTTAGAATGATTTATCCCACTCGCGAAGATAAGTAATTTAGGAAAAAGTACTCAGCAATTGAACTGCATGCATTAACACACAACCACACAATAGCGTGGTGGGAGAGGGTTAAGATTCTTAGAAGTAATATAGGTAGATGGAGAGTGAAAGAGACTGATTGCTGAATCCTTATTCATCGAGTCTACACCCAACACATGCAACAGAAATGGCTCAATTCAAAAAACAGAGATATGGAAGATATTATTATCACCAGTCAGTCAAATCAGAAGAGGACAATAAATAATGTTAAAATGTATTCAATTCACATAGATTATGACGTTCCAACAAATTACTTATTTTGAATATAAAAACACTCGTCTTATTTCCCATCTGATTGTAATTGATCAATAACACTCGTATTATTATTTCTGAATGTACTTCATCTTATAATGTTGATTTTCAAAACGCTGTGTGAGTGACTTGATATGATTATGAGCAACAATTTGTGATCGGAACGTGATCATCAGTTAATATTAATGCATAACACACTGTGTGATCTATCAAAATAAAATCTTATCCATAATGGAGTTATCCCCTACCACAGTGGCCAAGTTTTATACTTATATCAGTATTCATATTCTTTTAACAACTGATTTATTTTTTATTTATTTATTTTTTTTTATTTTTTATTTACAGCTTGATTCCACACTGTATTTTTGGTACAAGTATGGAATTTTCAGCATGGATATCGGTAGCCCAAATTTTGCAGGCCGACCATAGATATCAGGTGTGCGCCGGCGTGGGCTCGAATCCCGGACCATGTGCATGGTCGGCAAGAGTCCTAACCACTGTACCAACTCATCACCTTTGTTACTACCCTAATAGTTTTCATTAGTCGAAGCGCTGTTTATTTATATACAGTTTATACTCTTCAACCTATCACTGGGCTTGTGATTTCGGTTTACATAGAACGACAAAAAATAGAATGTTCTCATGCATGGATAGTATTCTGCCGCCAATGCACTGCTAAACTGTGGGAACGCATTCTGTCTCTAACATTCAATAGAAAGTTCAAATAGGTATATCATATTCTTGAATTGAATTTTTGATTTTCCCGTCGATTGATTGGACCGAAGTGCTCGGTCTCAGGTTGACATGTCGGCTTCTTGTGCAGATGCTTCGACGATGTCTGGGGATTTGATTTGTATACAATTGGTGGATGGTGGCTAGCAGTGGAATCCAGGATGCGCATTTCGCCGAATCGAACTGTGGGAACATGTGAGATTAACATTCCGTTAGCACACACATTGTCTGTATCGCACCCCTACTACAGGGTGATATGTGAAATTCTAGGCTGAACTTATCACAGGGTTTAACAAATAAGTGTGTACTTAAACAACGATTGAAACTAACTGACTATTATTTTATCTTGTACTTATACTGTTATACAGTCTCTGACACACATAGTTTTAATTTGCCCTTTACTAGCTACTGCATGCTGACATTAGTGAATTTATAACTGTAGTGCCTGAAGAAGGGGAAGTTGTTGAAAGCGACTTTTCGGCTAAATTACTCTCAGTTTAAATAAGTGAAACTTGTCCGGAGAAATGCTCAGAAGGAACTCAGCTTATAATGGCCACTTTATCAGGACACCGGGGATTATTTACCAAAACTGATAGCATGTCACTTATACGGATTATACGGATCATACAGTTATGGTATATGTCACCCCTTTCTACCATTCATGAAACAATGAATTCAGTCTTTTCTCTCTCAAAATGAGCGGACTACTAAATTGCTTATTAAAGATATTTTTCTTGTCAGTGTTTTGAAATATGCAGGTATTCATGGGACAAACGTCAGTTTGGTATTTGAGGAAAAAACAATGAAGTTTAAACAGACATAATGGTCTAAAACAAACTTATGAAACAGATGTTGTCAGTTCGCTTATGTCACCGGTAATAAGACTGATAGGCAATTTTCCATTTTTATGTGTTTTGAGGCTGCGGGTCCTAACACTTTACAGGAAGACATGAAGCAACAACTATCTCTTTCATTTCAGAACTTCGAAGTAACAAATGCAAGTGGTTCCTTCTTACAACAAAAGAAAAACTGAATTTTGATTTTCGAATAGTTGACATGTGATTTGCTTCTGTCAAAAATAGAAGAATGCAGCTACAGGATGGGCTACACCTACATCTAGCTTAATCATATGGAGTGACGTGGTATAGTCTGTCGACGACTTCACTTTTTGTAGGGAAGTGGCATCAGCCCTAATCGACTGGATTGCTGAAGAAATCTTAGTAGGGACACAAAAGATTCGTGTGGCATTCGCCAACTTACGTGATCCCTGGCGTGCTCGTGATATCCGATTATTGGTCAAAGGACGCGAATACTACACAGCAGTTTGCTCTGTGCTCTTTCATGGATGAGCCATGCCCATTGAAAGTGCAAAATACCAAAGGGCTAACTATAAACACAAATGTGTTCATTTAATCTTCTAAATTAAAATGTATAAAACTGAGAGGAATACTGAGGTTAGGTCTACAGTGTTAGGTAGAGAGGGAAAGTCATTCAACGAGGTCGTTGAGCTACGACGACTGGGATGTTTAGAACACTTGTTGCACATGGACATTACTCCATGAAGTCTGTAAAAGCTGTTTTGAAACCAGCTACGCAGTTAGGTGTAGACTGTCTATCTGGTTTAGATCTTCAGGATTCTAAGAGCCATTGGGTGGAAACTGCTTGTTACATAGCCCAAAAGTGTTCTCAGTTACGTACATGCAATCGCCCTCTGTAATCATCCGTATCCGTTTAACCCTCATATTTTTCCATGTTACTTTTCTTACTTCCGCGTGTCTGTGCTCCTTGAAGTTCTTTTGAATCTGTTTTCTCTATTTTCCCTACATTTGTGTGCTACATGTCCATCGGTTGATTAACGGTAGAACGCTCTCCAGCCATGCACATGATCCGGGGTTCACTCTTTGGCTGACGCACTCCTAAACCTCACTGGGAAGCTAGTAAGGCAAGTAAATAGGGAAGTTTGGGCGTGAGGCTAGTAAACTCACCTCATAAAAATGAAACCATTGCTATCGAAACCTTAAAGCTCTGGCTTGAAGCCCTATGTTTCAGTCGGAACGTAAAGGAACGAAGTAAAGTAATTAAGTGTGCTACGTGGATTATGGTAATTCCAACTACTACGCTTTGTTGCAAAGTTTTGTGTTCAAACTGAACCAGCCACTCAATCAGTCATTTCAATAAGTCAACTCATTAATGCTCACTGGCTACTGGCCCTGTTCAGATAGGTAGTTACCTGGGGTTCCAGTGGGAAGTCGTGACCAGTAGGATGCAGAAGGTCGGGTGTGAGGACAACTACTAGCCGAAGACATTGGCTAGGAGTCACGCTATATCGTGAATTGGCAGAAGTTAAAATTCATGGGCCACTGGATCTGGTCCCAGTGGCTTAATGGTCTACGAGCTCGCTAGTCTTGTAACCAGAATGTCCTGGGTTCGAACTCCAGTGGGGTGGGTGCGTACTGATGAAGAGTCTGGAGCCCTAGGATGAAACGGCTGTCCAGTACTCCTAGGCTTTTCAATGGTTCGCTAACCAATGTCAACTCATGATGGAATCCTGTAACCAATCGTTGTAACCTCATTTTTTCAACATCAAGGCCGATAATTAATGTACAAATCTTTTGTTTGCTCTTAAGAAAATAATCTATGGCGCCAACACCTTCAGAAGAAAGTCAAATAAGCGGTTGAAGAAGAAACCAGAGACATTTTCGCTTTCTAAGATCGGTGAAAAGTATGATGCTGAAATGGGAAGTACTTAGAAATTGGTTCATCCCATCCTAAATAAGTGAAGAAAGGTTTTATTAAATGTGTGTATAACGGAGTTAGATGCTTAACTAGTAAATCAGAACATATAAATAATGAAATCAAAGAAATTAGGAAGGCAGTATTAGTGAATAGCAATCTGCCAGAATTCATCCAAGAATGTATGATGACCCATAGGAAAAATGACGACAGTAATGCAAATAGTAGAAATGATATGAATAATAAAGGATTCAAAGCCTCTAGGATCCTGCTTTTATAAACAGGGGACATCAGAAGTCACAAGTAGGATTCCTTATAAGGCTGGAATTAAGGTGGCATCCAATTCAATTTAGAGGCAAACTTTGTCGGCTTAAGGACCCAACAGATTCAATCAGGAAAACTAGCCTAGTTTTATCAAACTGGACGTAAATTACACAGGTCAAAATTAGTAGACCAAAGCGAATTAGACTATTGCAATAAAGAATTTCATTCGGAACTAGTATGGCTGATCCTATTAAGCTATTCAACCTAGGAAATAAGATCAATCATTTCAATGCATTCACTTGAATGTAATAACACAAGCGAGAAGAATAGAGTAAAGTAACAATAAAAATACCATACTCAGGTGGAAAGAGATTTCAATCACAGCATATTTGTTCAGCGGATCTGCACAAAACACATGCGATTGAAATGACTTAATACCTATATAGGATAATAATAATAATAATTTGCTTTATTCCAAAACAGTACTTGTGATACAGAATGGAATTCTCAGCATTTCCCTACAGTACTGCATCCAGTTAGTACATTATTCAATAAATAAAATTCTACATAGATTATGGGTAGTCTCAGTTCACTATGATAACAACATATTAGCATGTCGATAGCAAAGCCAAAAGTGAACAGAATGTTTGAAGGTGTTGAATGTGAATGTTGAAGGTGCTAGCATATTTACTGGCCTAAGCGGTAACAAAAAGGTCGAGATATACAGGTTGTGAAAGAACATAGAAGACTGTTTTAAGTAGAGTTTGTAAGGAATAGAGAAACAAAACAGCACATAACAAAAAGAAAAAAAGATAGGGGGAAAAGGAAAAGAAAGATAGAAAACGTTGTACCTATAACTGATATGAGTTGGAAAGACCAGATCCAGTTGTTCTACTGACTATAGGTATCACGCCTAATTCTTTCTTTATCGCACAGAACACGAGCTAAGTAGAGTATGGTTGAGTTTTTGTACTTCCTAGTGCTAGCATATAGTTTTCTATGTAGGCTTCTGGTCTGCCTGCCTGATGAGATACAAGAGGAGAGTTGTGAATGTAGAGGGTGTTGTGAATTAGATAAAATGGATTTTGCCCATTTTTCACACAAGTCCAAGTGCCTGTCAACCAGAATATTAATTAACAAGCTGGTTAAGTGGCACATTGCTTACCACCCTGCTGGCAACCTTTAATATCCTGTAATAAGGTATAGTCTTTCTTCAATGGCCCAGGAAAAACTAAGAGGGTACAAAAGAAAATAATAGGCAGGATGCAAGAGTTAACGAATTGTAGGAGTAAGGGTTGGGTTATACCAGAATGTCTTAACTTGTTGATGTAGAAGGTAAGACGGAATATTTTCTTAGAAATCATCAAGATATGTGACGACCAGGAAATGTGGAAATTGACAGTAAAAAATGAGCGGAGGGGGATTGGAAGTACATGAAGCATATTATGAAGTCATGTGAGTACACTGATATGATAATGAGCAGTAATCAATCGTGCTAGAAACGTCATCCAGTCATTAGTACTGTGTTACTGTGTGTTATATCAGGCAAACTCATCTAATATGGAGTTATATTTTACTACTGTGTGTCGGGGGCACAGAGGTTAGAGCGCCTGCCAACTATGCACATGGTCTGGTTTTTGATCCGCGGTCGATGTACGCCTGGCCGTTCTGCTAAATTTGAGCTGCCGATATTATATGCTGAAAATTCCATACTTGTACTGTGTGGAATCAAGTTAAAGTAAAAATTTTTTAATCGTACACTGCAATGAAGTATTTCTCTGAATTAGATTTGAACAGAACGTGAATTGGAGAAATAATCGGAATTTAAGTATTTGAAAAATAACTGTGGAAGAGGGAGGAATGCTTAATCAGTGAAAAATATCTTACACTACAGTTTTTATTTTAAAAATGCATGACACGATATTAGGTACATTAGAAAATAATGCTTAAAAGCGGGTTTCCACCTGTCTTTCATTGTTAAACTGTCACTCCTGTCACTTGCTAGACAGTGTAACCTGAAGGAATCCAGCCTGCATCAACACTAAGAACTAGGCACTGGTTACTCCCTAGAGACTAGCCAATGTGTCGACTACTATCATAAAGGGAGTCAGCCGTGAGATTGCACTACTAGGTGACGCAGGCTGGAATATAAGAAGGGACATGCGTTTCTTGGTTTCCGAGTGGAAAATAGGGCTTCAAGTGAACATCACCATCTTGTTCTGTTTTCAACAGTCCTCTTTCGCTGGTCTCACCACTGTCCATAATCTCTTATCTCCTTGCGCGATCTCCATATAGCCTTCGGATACCTCACAGTTTGAATATGCAGGATGACACATCTTATTTCTGACTAAGAAAATGGAGTTGAATAAGTCACATTACTTAACTGCTAACATAATATCTGAACCATTACTCGTAGCACTGTTCATGACAATGGCTGTTTTATTTTGAGGTTTTGCATTTTCCACACTTTCAAATTTTCTTGCGGTAGTCTCATCGTAACTTGAACAAAAACGTTATTTCCTGAAATCATTCTTTTGTAATGGATTAGCTTTAACAAAAACTGGTTTCGTCACCCAGTGATTTAGGTTTGGATCGTAAAACACATGAGTTTTGTCAAAATGGAAAATTCACTATGGAAATGAACGATCACCCAGGTGAACAAAATTAGATAAAATGGTGCACTTGACCAATAAACTTTGCTCAGTAGACCCAAATACCTAATAGGTATATGAGCTACAACGCGATAATTATTATTCTCCTAGGGTTCTCGTGGAATATAGGACTTTTAAGACAACATCAACATTCCAAACCGTTTTCTCAAGTCCTCTATAGGTAGCTGCACAATCGCCTAAAGGCTCTCATTTCTTCTTCACATGATCTGTTTCATGTCACCCTCGGATACACGTTCAACTTGTGGTTACCCATTCGAGTTTCAACTGGGTGACTGTCTGGTGCATGATGTCATTCGCTGTTATTCTTCTCAACGTCTGTCCGATACATTTACATTTCCTTCACGATATTTTTGGACAGTAGATTCTTCACTGGTTCTTTCCCAGTGTTCCTTACTGCTTATCATTATGAACATCTTCAGTGAAAAATTCAATTTGAAGTGAGCTTTTAGATTTCTCCACCAGTTTATTAATCATCTCTCCTGGTGACCTTGGACGTGATTGGTTGTTTTTGTGTGTTTTCACACCCTTTAGACTACTTTTATTGGTACTGTGTGCGTCGGCGGCATAGCGGTTAGGACGCTCACCGACCGAGCACATGGTCCGGGGTTAGATTCCCGGCCGACGCCCTCCTTTATCTCGCTAAGCCAGAAATAATTCTGGTAAAGAGGAAAGGTTGGGCATGAGGTTAGCAACCCCATCTTGTAGAATAAACACTGCTACAGAAACTTCAAGCCACTAGCTTGGAGCCCAATGTTCCACTAGAGAAAGTGAAGGAAAATAAAAAAATTAGTACTGACTGTTTCTTTGACTTGAACTTTGACTCTTTATGTGTGAGATTTCCCTCTTATCGGTTGGTAAATTTTGTCTATCTTGATGTGTCTGTTGATTAATGATTCACTGGAATACCAGCCTAAAAAAATTGTCTCAGTCGAATTGATGTCCATGGTTGTCTGTATGTAGTGAAATGAGGGAGTGGATGTCATGTCTTTTGACAGATAGCTTGCGATCATGGATACGAAGACGAAGAGGACGTTCATTTTGGCTAATGTAGTGTTTTTCGCAGTTGTTACAGTTTATTTTATATATGATGTTAGTTTCATCTTCTTTCGTTGTTGAGTCTTTTGGTTGGCATAGAACTGAGTGAAGTGGTTATGTTGGTTTTTGTGCGACGTCAATTATTAATGGCTTGAAGAGTCTTGCAGTAATTTCTGAGACGTCCTTTATGTATGGTAGGACGATTTTCTTTGTACTTTCCTTTGAGGCCTTCGGTTTGATAGATTGGCTTGGGGGTATATTTCTTTTGATGAAATTCCGTGGATATCCATTCTTTTGGAAGACGTCCATAAGATATCTTTCTTCAATTTTCCTAAAGATGGGAGTGCTGCAATGAGTCCGGAACCTCTTGAATAATGTTTGTATACAACTCCTTTTGTGTGTCATTAGATTGTTGCTGTTGTAATTCAGTAATTCAACTCAGACAGAACAGGGTGTGAAAACACAAGAAAATAACCAGTCACGTCCAAGGTCACCAGGAGCGATGATTAATAAACTCATGGAGAGATATCTAAAAGCTCACTTGAGTCAATTGAAGTATGCGCTGAAGATGTCACCTAGTAGGGCGATGAAAGCTCCACAAATAAACTATCCAGCTCAGAGAATACAGCTACATTAAAAAATCCCGATTAGAAATGCATTTCGTGATGCACATGTGTACGAAGGATATAGAAGAAGTCACTTGAGAGTAGTGGTGAGAATTTCAATCTTGTCCGGCGTACTGATTACAGCAGATTTCTGCACTGATTTAACAATAATGCCTGTTTTTGAGATCTTGATCCCTGCCAATAGTTTAACATTACTTACATTAATTGATGAAGAGGTAGAGAACCAATGACGTCTGGTGCGTCACGCTGAATATATATTCATCATGATTATTTAATTTAAAATGTTTCCTACCTAATGTACCAGATTTCAGCCTTCCTATAATTAGAGAAACCTGTGAGTTGGATATAGCATATACACAAAATACTTTGTAACAATAGTGTCTGAAGGGTCTTATATGTATGATTACTATTTCCTTTAATTACTAGAGGAACATGGGGCTTCAGCCACGCGTCTCCATTGTCTTAGGTTCGCTGCTAGAGTTTTCACCTGGCTCCAAATCTGCCCACATCCTTTCATCTCCTCTTCACATGACCTCCTTCAAGTCACCCACCCTTGCACTAACGACCAACTCGCTGCTTCCCTTTCGGGTTCCAGCCGAGCAGTGTCTTGTCTAGTGATGTCACTTGATGGTTTCCTCAGCGTATGGCCAATCCACCTCCATATTTTCCTGCTTGTTTGTTGTACAATTGGTTCCGGGTTGGTTTGCTCCCAGAGATCCCTCCCTGTGGCTGATCTTTTCTGGCCTTCTGATCTGGTCTTATTTGTATAAGAGTCATTTATGAAAATTTCTTGAAACTGATTATGAAAATGTGCCTTATGGAACAGTCTAGTTTATGTTCTTTCACCTGATTCCAAAACACTAAAGTGTTGTTAAGTAGATTGCTGATGTTACGATCAATAAGTGTGTAACACCTCTTGTTAAAAGAAAGAAAAAAACCCATCTGCATAGACTGTTTATATTTAAGTATCGTTTATTTATATGCTTGACGATACTTTTCCGTTCGAAGTGGAAAGACTGCCTATTTTAAAACTTTAATTACCTTAAACACTTACTCTCTGATTGCTTTAAATGCACATATATAATACACACACTTGATATTATTAGCTTAAAATCAATATTTAGTGGACGGACGCACTTCCATTAAATACACTACATCAAATTACTAAGAATAAAAACAATGAATTAATATATTGTTAGATTGACCAGATATCATAAATGACTGGTTGATACTCTGATATTTTACTAATTTCTGTCAAAGTGCTGCGGAACCAGGCTAAAAATCCATTAATCTCTGATTTTCACACACTGCAACTTTTACTATTCGACAAACATTCATTCAGAATTAGGTGCATTCATAAAAAAGAAAATCATATGCAAACCAATTTAAAACCTTACGCTACATCATTGAACAGAGCATTGAATGGAAGTCAAATCACCTCCTGAACCTCGTCGACTGTCGAAATACAACCTGTATTAACCTTATTCAACAGTCATATGGTGTTGCCATGTGTCAAGGTTTTTGGAAATGGAAAGAACAGCGATGTTCTTGAAGTGAACACTGCAGTAAGATAAGGGTACATACTATCACCAATCACATTTCTGATTCTGGTAGACTAGATCATGCAATAAAGTGTGCGTGTGGAAGGTGAGAGGACATACATACACTGGACCGAGAAAAATATTATTATTATTATTATTGTTCCCTTGGGTTCCTAGTGGAACATAGGGCTTCAGCTGCACGCCTCCATTTGCTTCTGTCTTCTGCTGTACTTTTCACATGCATCCATGTTAGTCCATACTCTTTCAATTCCTCCTCCTCTTCACACGATCTCCTCCATGTTACCGTTGCTATGAAGTCCCACACGCCGCCTCCCTTTCCGGTTCCACTCAGGCGATGGCCCGACACGCGATGTCACCCAGAGGCCTCCTCAGTGAGTGTCCAATTCATCTCAATCCACTTTCTCCTGCATATTTGTTGGCTGGCGATTGGTTCTTGTTTAGTTTGTTAGTGCCCATAGTTTCTTGTTGGTGATTATTTCCGGCCCAGCCATCTGATCTTCAGTATAGAGCCAGCGAAGACAGTTAGTTGTTGATGAAGGTCTGCAACAGGCTGTTGGAAATATTCTTTGTGACCCGCACACCAAGTTTCTGATCCGTATAGAAGAACTGACTGACTTGATGTTTGTATTGAAAATCCGAGCGAATTTTGTTGTTGATAGTGAGTGACGAAAATTTCCAGATTGGTTTCAAGTTGATCAGTGTGTTTCTCGCCACCATCCCCGATTCTCGATTATACATCCTCGTTCGTTCTGACTGCCTTTAGTTGAGACAATGCTCCCTAGATAAGTGAGTGAATGAAGTAACCTCTTTCAAATCCCTCGCGTTGATGGTGATTGACGTTGGATATTGCTGCTGTTGTTGTTGTTGGTTATTTTCATAACCTCCGTCTTGACCATGTTCACTTGGAGTCCTGCCTTCGCTGGCTGCTTCTTCGACCAGTTTATCGGTTTTCGCTTGTAAGTCTTCGATTGTGTGTGACATCAAACATAAATGATCCACGCGCGAAATCCAGGTCTTCTAGGTTCTTCACATCGGTCCAGCATATCTCTGTCTTCTCGTTTCCCACTCACTGTCTGACACATAATCCAGTCCACCACAATTAGGAATATCATTGGTAATAATAAGCACCCTTGTGTGACCCCTGTGTTTATTCCAAACGCCTCGCTGAGTTTTCCGTTGTGGATCACTTGAAATGTGCCGTTGTCGTACAGCTGTTGAGTAAGGTTGATGAATGTTTTTGGTACGCCATAGTACTCGAGTAGTTTCCAAATTACTTCACAATCAACGCTGTCTGTCGAAGGCCTTCTCAAAGTCTATAAAGTTGAGGTAGAGGTTTGATTGCCATTCCATGCTTTGTTCTGTGATGATGACGCGTAGAGTTGAAATTTGGTCAGTACATGATTTGCCTTTCGTGAATGCAGCCAGCTTGTTCTGGTCGGAGTTCTGTATCCAGTGCGTCGCTTATTCCCTCCAAGATGATGCGACTCAGGATTTTACTTGGCGTCGACAGGAGCATGATTCCTCGCCAGCTCTTGCAGAGTCCTAAGTCGCCCTTCTTTGGTGGCACAGTGGTTAGGACTCTCGCCGATCATGCACATGGTCCGGAGTTCGAGCCCACGCCGGCGCACACCTGATATCTATGGTCGGCCTGCAAACTTTGGGCTACCGATATCCATGCTGAAAATTCCATACTTGTACCAAAAATACAGTGTGGAATCAAGCTGTAAATCAAAAAAATTTCACGAGGTAGCCATTCCTCCAGTCAGTAGGCACCTTTCCCTCCTTCCAGACCTTTGGCAATAATGGAGTGAGTCAGCATATCTGCTGTCGTCTCTGGGTCCGCTTTACAGTGTTTCAGTTGGGTATTTCATCTGGTCCAGCTGCTTTTCCAGCTTTCAGAAGCTTGATTGCATTCAAGACTTCAGCTTTCGTTGGAGGATTGATGTCAACTTGCAGTTGTGTACGTGCTGTTGTTGGTATTTCTGGACGGGTTGAAGGTGGTGGTCGGTTCTAGAGTCGTTTGAAGTGGTCCGCCCATTGTTTAATCTGTTTTTCTTCCTTGGTGATTGGGTTCCCTTGGCTGTCTTTTATAGGTTTCGCTTGTGTTGGTCTCTTCCCGGATAGAGATTTGGTTATCTGATATAGTGTCCTCAGGTCCCTTTTGCCTGCTGCCTTTTCAGCTTCCGTAGCTAGATTGTCGTAGAATCGTCTTTTGTCCTTCCTAGCACTTTTCTTCACTTCTTTGTCCAATGCTTTGTAAGTTGAACTCATCGTCTCCTTCTCCTGTCCGTCCTTGCATTGAATCATTTTCTCTTTCACCATTCTCCTCTCCTCTATTAGCTTCCAAGTGTCCGTTGAGAGTCATTGTCTGTCTTGTCTCTTCTTTCTTCCTAAAACCGTTGAACAGGTTTCGTTGAAAATCACCTACAGAGAGTTCCAGTGGTCTTCCACGCATGATTCTTCAGTGATGTTACGTAGTGTTTCCTGCTTTGCTTTGACAGTTGCATTGAAAGTGTCCTTTGTGGTTGTGTCCTATACGTCTGATATCATACAAAAACGAAGTTCTACAGAGGAAAAGGAAATGGTTGTCAGAAGAGGCAGGCAACAAGGACGGAATTTCACTTGAATTAAGGGAAGACAAAGTTGACGAAGATACTCAACAACCACCAACGGCAAGTATCAACGCAAGAAATCTGAAGAAAATTACATCTTTCACTTATCCAGACAGCATTGTTTCAACTAAAGGCGGCGTTATGCGTGATGATTTCAGAAGCAGACAGGATGAGAAAAGCAAAACAGACATTCATTACTCTGAAATCAGCGTGGAAGTCTCCTGCATTCAGTCTTAGGAATAAGATTCGAATTTTCCACACTAACGTTGCATACCAGATCATCGCTTGCATGAGTAGATGACAACTTATGTGCAATGTTGGAGGTGACTAAAGAGGATTGTGGAGAACAGGATGTACTAGTGAAGGCCAAATTCCACTTGGGACCCAAGGGAACAGTAATAACAGTGTAAAAAAGCACAAACTTTCAACACGATATTTTTTATTTCACTACCTGAGAGAATTTAACTGAAGACGTATGAGAATTCAAATTATGCTCTAATATCTTCGTGGTTTGTTTTCCGTCGCAGTTGCTAAGAAAAGGACATTATCTTACTATGGGAGTATATATATAGCATTCGCGTTTAAATTATTCATACGATAAGAAAAAAACTTGTTCAGCTTGGAGAATAAATTCTAAACTAGTATTTCGTGATCACTGATTGAATAATCTATAATACGGTTGTCGTTTCTTAGTACTTATCAGTTCCATATATTGATATTTATTAGTAAAAAGAAGTTAGTTATACGCTGGGTAGTTAGAAGCTATGGATCTGCGTTTCATGCATATTGCACCATATATAAGACAGGGTCTGCAACCTCAGATTCTGTTTCATTCAGCAGACATTTTCAGTGTGCTATTTGGATAGTGATTTGGTCAGAGTAGAACTGACTGGTCATTAGGGTGTAAATGACATGAGAATTTTTATTTGTCTGCCTTATACACCTTCAGGTTTGTAAGCACTAGTTTCTCGGAGGCCATATTAATAATCCTAGAAACGCTCACTTTATTTAAGCACTATCTTCCAGATGGGTCCCAGTGGCTGAATGGTATACGAGCTTGCCTTGTAACCGGAAGGTCCTGGGTTCGAAACCCAGTGGGTGCGTACTGCTGATGATTCCCAAACTAGGATGAAACAGCAGCTGTCCAGTACCCCCTGGTTTTAAATGTGCGTCGGTGGTATAGCGGTTAGGACACTCGCCGACCATGCACATGGTCCGGGATTCGATCCCCGGCCGACGCACACCTCTACCTCTCTAAGCCAGAAATAATTCTGGTAAAGAGGAAAGGTTGGGCATGAGGCTAGCAACCCCATCCTGTAAAATAATCTCTGCTACAGAAACTTCAAGCTACCAGCTTGAAGCCCTATGTTCCAGTGGGGAACGTGAAGGAAAAATTATTATTATTATATCTTCCAGATACTAGCTGATATACCCACGTATTAGTTGCACTTAGATGCATTAAAATTTAACTAATAAACAGAAAATATGTTAATTAATTGAGTTCATCTAATTCGAGGAGCCTTCAAAGCGAAGCTAAAATCCTTCAGAACAACCGGAGAAGGGCCAATGTAATTCAAATTCAGCATTCAAAAACTGAAAGACAAAAATACAAGGAATGCCTTCACTACAGATCAGATCAGAGCAAATTCAAAGACACTACGTGGCATCACTGAGGACACCTGCGTGGAAGAACATTGAGACTTCCTGAGAGTGATGTTCAAGGAAACGTGTACAACTGTTCCAGAAGGTAGGAAGAGATAAGACAAGGAACGGCCCTCGACAGACACTGACCTGGAAGTTAATCGAGGAGAGTAGAATGGTGAAAGAGAAGATGACTCAATGCAAAGATGGACAACAGAAAGAGAAGCTGAGTTCACAGAAATGTACACTGCACTGAATAAAGAAGGGAAGAAAAGTGCTAGGAAAGACAAAAGACAATTCTATGATACATGGGCTGGCCACTGAAGCAGAACAGGCAGGCCGCAGATAAAAGAGACCTCAGAACTTCATGTGAGATAACCAGGTCTCTATGCGGGAAGAGATCAACCCAGATAATGAAACCAATAAAAGATGTTCAAAGGGGACCTAATTAACAAGGAGGAGAAACAAATCAAAGAATGGGCTGATCACTCGACAGGACACTTGAATCGCCCAGAAATACAGCCACCACCAACAGCACGCACAGAACTGCCTGCCAGTGGACACTAACCCTCCAAAGAAAGCAGAAATCCTAACTGCAAGCAGGCTTCTGAATGTTGGCCGGGAAGGTAGCAGGGCTACACGGAATTCCCCTCGAAGCACTAAAAACGCACTCAGAGACTGCGGTAGATGTGCTCACATCATTACTGCAAAAGGTTTGGAAAGAAGGAAAGGTGTCTACTGATTGGAAGAGGGGCTGTCTACCTTGTTAAACTGACAAAGAAGGGTGACTTAGACCTGTGCAAGAACTGGCATGGAATAATGCTGTTGTTCATAACAAATAAAATACTAAGTTACATCATCCTGGAGAGAATTAAGGATGCACTGGATATACAACTCCGCCAGCCGGGAACAAGCTGCATTCAGGAAAGGCAAATAATGTGCTGATGAAATTGCAACTCTACGCATCGTCATCACTGACCGAAACATAGAATGGCAATCAAACATGTCTACCTCAACTTCATCGACCTCTAGAAGGTATCCGTCAGAAAGCGTTGAACGAGAAGTAATTTCGAAACTACTGGCGTGCAATGCCCAATTCTGCATCAGTCTCATTCAGCAGCTGGTTACATGACAATGCCACGTGTCATGTGATCCAAAACGAAAAACTCAGTGAAGTCTTTACAGTGATTACAAGAGTAAGACAGGGCTAGCTGCCTATTATCACCAATGATATTCCTAATTGTGGTGAACTGGATTATGCATCAGACTTTGCACTGGGAGCCAGGAGACAGGAATACGATGGACCACCGATAACAAAACTCTAAAAGATCTGGGTTTCATAGATGAAATATGTCTAATGTCACACAAACACGAAGAGTACAGCCTAAAGAAGCAGTGAATACAGGACTCCAGGTGAACATAGAGAAGATGGAGGTGATGAAAATTATTAACCAACCAACCAACGAACCAACCGACAACAACAACAACAGCCATCACCAACCACCGTCAACCGGAGAGATTTTGCCAAGGTTACTCCTTTCAATTATCTTGCCAGGAAGCATTGCCTCAACCACAGGCACTCGGAACAGATGAAGATGCCAATACTGGTCAGAATCGCAAAGGCAAGATACGCACGCCTTCATCAATCTGAAGCCGGTTTGGAAATCTTCTGCTGTCACTCAGCATAAAGAACAAGATTAGGATTTCCAATACCAATGTGAAAACAGTCCTTCCATATGGGTCAGAAACTTGGCCAGAGTATCACAAGGAGGATACCCAACAAGTTACAGACTTTATCGGCAGCTCCATACTGAGGGTCAAATGGCCGGCCGGCAAGAAAGAATTAGTAGTCAGAAACTCTGGCTGAAAACAAACCAGTCAATAGCTGATTACTCAACAAATATGTAGAAGAAAATGGAAATGGGTGAATCGAGCATACGTTAAGGAGGCAATCTAATGACTTCGCGCGCCAGGCCATAGTTCGGATGAAACTCTAGTGGGAAGCGACGAGTGAGTAGTTGGTGCGAAGATGACATGGAGGAGATCGTGTGGCGAAGAGGAGATGAGAGATTATGTGCAGTCGTGGACCCAGCTAAAGAGGACAACGGAACAAATAGAACAAGCGCTATGTTCCACTTGGAACCCAAGGGAACAATAACAATAATTGAAAAAGTAAATTAATCATCAAAAAAGGTGATTAACAGTAGCTTATATGATTACAAAAGTAGTTTACTATCCGTTTAGTGACATTATTTCTTAATGCAGGTTTTAATAAGAGATATGGATAAATAGTATGTATTAAAACTTAAGCTAATTTACTTTCTTTCCAATATTCTACAAGTCACGTGTTATTGAGCATTTATTTTAGACCAGTCCATGCTACAAAAGGGACAGATAGAAACCTTTCAGAAGCTAGAAAACAATGACTGGTCTTTATCTATATACATGCCGACTGCTGCACCTCTAATAAGGACTTCAAAAAGCATACAATTCTGAAGGTGTGTCCTCGAATTACGCCTTTCTGTCCAGTCAAATGTTGGGAATATGTTTTTTTAAAAGCTTTTTGTCATTATACCGAAATAGATACAAAAGTGAATCCAGACTACCTTTTGTTTGTGTTGTTGTCACTGTTTAAAGGTTGGGGATTTCACAGAGAATTGCTTAAACTCATAAGGAGATAAAACTGGCATAGTGTCAGCACTGTCTCGTTTAGAAATGTCTGTCTCCTGTTAGGATCAAAATACATCAAACTATGATTTTGAAAGGAAGCTGTCAAAGTGATAACAAAAATAAATAAAGGTGTCTACAATGTATGCAGTCAAGTAGGTTTTGTTCATCATATCTGATGATCTATTTGAATTTTTAAAAAAATATATGTTCATTGAGAATGCATAGGTAACTTTTTTGTTTCCCAAATTTGCTGAGAGACTTGATTATCATATAAGTGTTTAGAGAACGGCAAAGTTAAACTAACTACCAATCAGCAAATGACCTTGAAAGCACCACTCACGTGAAAGAGGCATTCTTGTTCATGGAATACATATATTTATGAAGAAAATAATGCTTAAAAAACTGTAGAAAAGTGTTAGAGAGGCTACCTTCGTCTCGCATATGATATGAGTAGCTCTCAATTTTAGGTTGGAGTATCAACAGAGTATAATTCCATTGTGTGTAAAATTTAATTTGATAAAGTCACACCATGACCCTGACAATAACCCCGCATCTATCCTGAACCTAATCCTAACGTGAAAATAGACCTAAACTAATGAATGTACCCAGCATAAAATAGCATATCATCTTTTCTCACGAATCATATGATTTATCTTGTGATGGAGTTACTATGTGAACGTATCATTTCTCACGTATATTGGGATTTTGTGTGTGAGATCAATTTATCATCTTTTGTCTCACTCCGGTCTCTGTCGTCTCGTCAACCAATGAGAATAGACATTTCCAGCAAATAAGATCAATCAATTCTCACGATTGAGAGCCAACTTTGCTATAGTAAAGAAAATGTATAAATATCATGTGTTGTTACCTAAACCACAAAGTATAGTATAATACAATATCTTACAGTCACAGGCCAGCCTTTGTCTTTTCATATTTTCGTGGCTTAGTAAATTGGATGGTACAATGGACAATAACAATAACAATTTCGCTTTATTCCAGAAACAGTACTTGTGGTACAGTGTGGAATTTTCAGCACATATCTACAATATTGCATCTAATTTCATCGTACATTTAAAAGGAGTATTATAAAAAAAATAAAATAAAATATTTAAAAAACAAAAAAAAACAATAACAACAAACCAAAAAAGAAACAGAAATAACAAAAAAAATGCAATAAAAATACCAAGTAAAAAGGAAGATAAACACAAATAATGAAAAAAATATTTCAGTATTGGTTAGTGGAAGCTACGATATGAGTATGCGTGGTGAACAGTAACAGCTATAATCATACGGGAAATTATGAGATGTTCTTAAAAAAATGTTTATAGCTAAGATGATCAGTTAATTTGATTGAACAACACTAAGCAATCATAAGATAAACATTTCAGGTTGTGTTTTTTTTATTGTCAGCACTAATGCGGTGTTTGTAGTGGTAGTGTGAGGAATCATGCATAATACAAAATTTTTAAGATGGTGATAGTGGCAATAACAAACAAGATTGTCAGTTAAATAGTGCCGAACAAAGAACAACCACAAAACTAATGTTACATGATGGTTAATGACGGGACAATTTTTAATAATCATAGTGATAATATAGTCGGACCCAGTAGATGTACAAAGAAGGAATAGAATAAAGAATAAAAATGTAAGCCAATGATAATAATTTTAAGCAGCTAAGTATGTTTAAGAAGGTTGTTCACTATAGAGTACAAATAAGAGAGTGTAAGGGGGAAATAACAAGGGCCAAAATTATGTTATTAACAACAAAGCAAGTCATAGGTTTCACGCTTAACATTGTCTCTGTCACTTAGAACACGGGCCAAATATGGTATCGTTGAGTTCCTATACTTGGTTGTACGAGCATATATTATTTTGTACTGATTTCTGGTTCTACCTGATGAGATGCAAGGAGAGAGTTGGGAATAGAGGGGGTGTTGGGTCAGAGAGTATGGTTTTAGACCATTTCTCACATGTATTCAGATGCTTATCCACTAATGTTGTGACGAGCTGACTGAGTTTTACACCGCTAGTCCTACTAACTACCTTCAACATCCTTCTCAGGATGGTATAATCCTTTTTCAGTAACCCAGGAAAGACTAACGGGGAACAGTAAAGTAGAATAGGTAGGATACGAGAGTTGACAAATTGTGAAAGCAGAGGTTGAGGGACTCCAGTTAGTCTGAGTTTCTTAATGTAGTAGGTTAGACGAAACACTTTCTTGGAAATCATTTGGATATGAGATGACCAAGTAAGGTCGGAAGATATAACTAATCCGAGGTATTTTGCATTAGACTTTGTTTCAATTATAGTCCCCTCAATTCTACAGACATCATGAGTGCTTACTAGTGTTTGTAGATCTCGTTTATGCCTAAAGGAGAAGTCGACAGTCTGGCATTTTGAGGGATTCAGCGTTAGGCCATTTAGGTTAGACCACTGACTGATGTCCGACAGGAAGCTATTTAATTTGAAGCAGTCTGACTGAGACTTAACGGGAAGCGAAACAGTCAGGTCATCTGCATATTTGACGAAGTTGATTTCGTCTGAGAGAGGTAAGTCATGTAAGAAGAAGGAAAAGAGAAACGGCGAGAGAACAGCACCCTGAGGAACACCAGCTTCAGTAAGCAAAGGAGAGGAAGCTACACCATTATATACCGTGTACTGCATCCTATTGGAGAAGTAAGAGTGCAGCCAGTTGATAGCCCAGGACTCAGTTTGTGTAAGGCTAAGCTTGTTTAACAAAAGGCCTCTAGGTACAGAGTCAAAAGCAGATGTGTAATCAAGGAAAGTACAACGGACATACTTGGCCCCTTTGTCTAAGGAGGATACAATGTTGTGATGAAACACAGCAGCAGCATCCAAAGTACTTCTACCCTGTTTGTAAGCAAACTGCTTTGGATCGTTTGAGAAGCTTAGGGAGGGAATGAGTTTTTGTAACAGTAATTTCTCCATCAGTTTCAAAAAAGGAGAGGTAATGGCAATTGGTCTAAACTTAACACTATCTCCAGAACCAGACTTGGGTACAGGGATGATTTTAATATCTTTCCACAGAGAAGGTACACATTATTAGAAAAAGAAGTATTGAAAATGCTTGTAAGTGGGTTACTTAAAATATCAGCACATTTCTTTAAAACAATGGCAGGTATACCATCAGGGCCTAGACTCTGGGAAGGTTTAAGAGATTTTAAACATTTAAGAACATCGGAAGTATTGTACTGGCAGGCTGCTAGGAAATCCGGAATATCCAGAGAGATCAGGTGTGGCACCGCCACCATCAAGATTGATGGAAGTCACTGGAATAGGAGGTAAAGTACCGGGTAGTGGTGGTGGTGGAGTTGGTGGCGGAGGAGGAGGAGGTGCAGGGGGTGGAGGTAAATTTCCAAGAAGTGCAGTCGACGCTCCTAAGGATGCACCATTCGAGAATACTAAACTCTGTCCAACTGTACTTAGAGGGGGATATTATTGACTGGTGTAGTGGTGTATTGATGTTGGATTTGCATTCCATTAATTGAACCCTTCATTACACTTGGCATCACAGCTTTACCATTCATATTACTGGTGTTGTTGTTATAATTTTGAGTCATTCGACCCATTTTCTGAGTATCAGCCACACTTGGATTCATGATTGTGATCATTGTTTGAGTCAAGTCACCGGATAACAGTAGGTCTAAAAAAAGGCGAAGAAAACGGGATTACGACCTCTCAGTAAAAATGAAAACGATTTTTCACATCACTTAAAGGGCATAAGTGAGTGAGAAACATCATTTAAATTCAGGTGTTTAATTCTAACAAAAAATGCTGGGAAATGAACAGCATGAATTATTTTAAGCAGTTTTGCATATTTTAGTCGGAAACTGACTTTCATATTTGAATTTCTTTTATCAGTTGCATTGCTCACATACATATAACATCCTCTTATCAAAGTCTTAAATGGTCTAACTTCTGCATTTCAGTTTCCAATGGGTTTTATCATAGTTTCAAAAACTATCACAGTGATTTTATACGTAGCCATTCTTTAAGGCTTCAGTATGCCTTACTTGAGATCAACCAGAGCAACGGACAACTTTTAAAGCCACTTATTAAGGCATATTAATATGCAAAATTCTATTTCAGAAATACAACACAATGCCAGGCAAATATTTAATTCCTAAAGTTCTGTTCATTGATCCCGCAGACTGTTAGTAATTTGCATACTTAGAAAAAGAGTATGAATAGATTCTGAAGATTGATAGATTACTAATTAACATTGATAATTTCAAACTTAAGTTTCTTTACGCATCTAACAAATCTCATTTTTGTTTAAATTTATTCGATTGGTTTTAGGAACCTATCATAAGCTGATAATAGTTAGAGAACCACTGGAAAATCACCTGGTGTACTGGACAGCTGTTTCCGTCGTCCCATTTCAGGACTCTTCATCAGTACGCACCTACCGCCAGGGTTCCAACCTAGGACCTTCTGGTTACAAGGTGAGCTCGTAGACGATTAAGTCACTGGGATCCGTTACAATGACCAACCCATGAATTCTAACTTCTACCAATTCACGACACAGCGCAACCACTTGGCAATATCTTCTTCTGTGAGTAACTGTCCCCCACCTTCGAGTCGGTGAGTGCCTGCCATCTAATACATAGTGTTATATTATGTATAACTACTTCAACGACTAAGAAAATGAAATCTAGTTCGGTACCGATGATGAAATTAAATTTGCAAGAAGCATATAGACTCACCTTGAGGTTTCTTGTTAACTTTTTCTTGTCTGCATGATCTTTTACCTAATGTATAAATGAACAGAAGTGATTGAAACTATACTGTAGATTAAAGATTGGAATATATGATTGTATTAAAATACGTATTTAAAAACGCAGTGAAGTGAATACAAATTGAAGTTGATGCACTGAGGCCTTATTAATAAATCAAAACAGTCCTATAATTTGAACTTAGCTGATTAAAACATATTAATTAGGTGTACAGTCTGACATGTCAGGCAAGCTATACTATACTACTGTTTAAAAAGTAGTGTACTTTATGCCTTACTGTCAGGTAGATGGCTTCTTCTAATCCTTCTATTTAACTTCAAAAAAGTAGCTCTGAAACAAAATATGCACGGATGTAGGTAACAGTGTTATGTTAGGTATATTTTAGACCAAACTATGCTTATTTAGGACTAAATAACTAAGACTTTAACAAATTTGTATGCGCCGCCTTTTTCTGTAGAGAGTCGGTGTGATAATCAAATTTACATCCTCCCGAGGATATGTCTCCACTTTGACTGGACACTAGTCAGTGACTAGTGTAGTGAGTCTAGTCCTTCGTTTGGTGCAGACTGAATTCTATCAGTCACTGGGTGACGCAGGTTCGAATTTCAGAAGGGATATAAGTTCCTTCAAGATAACTGCATATACGCCTTGCTAACCAGTAACAGCTTGCACTAAAACTTGGTTGAGGGCGTCCTGCCGATTGATTCCAATCATCTTATGCATGTATTTATCCAAGGAATCTCACCTGGTGTTAAGATTTCGTCGTACTTTGGTGTAATGCCTTATTAGCGTACATGTTAGTCAGGCTACAGTAGGGAAAGTAAGTACTTGTAAAGCAATACAACTTTACGAACATAGACCAAGTGAATAGGTCACTGAAGCGTGATACAACTCTCTTAACACATCCTTTAATGAATGTGCCCAGAAAAAACATATCCCGATAGAAGTATTTGCAGTCTAAGAGCCTACTGAGCAAGATTTTTGAAGTGACATTTACTGCTAGTGTCTTCTTCCAGACCACTTGGTCACTACCACATAGAACACATGAACTCCAGTCTCCAAGGACTATTCACTTGATGGAGATACACACTTGGATTTCACTTCTTGGTTAATGAATTGACTAAATGTCGACTATGCAGAGAAAGAGTCAGTTTTGTCATAGCCTTTCTACCTTCTGATGGTTCTTTGAATAAACTTACTTCTATACCCACGTATTTATCTCCAATTAACAACACACCTGATTGTAGCTTTAACTGAGAAGGCATATCGTGAACAGATTTCTATCTAGACTTAAGACAGAACTGACCACTGATGCTTAAGATTAAGTTCACCTGTTCTCTCTAATATTCTGTCTAGAATTTCATTAGTGTTTGTGTAATGACCTCGAGTGTAGTTGTTTGATGCCTCCTCCTCATCATCATCATCAGTTAGAAAATTGCAACACGACAAATTATCACGAAAAGATCAACATCAGCATGGGAAATTTTTACAAAGAAAGATACCCTCTTTTCTGTTGATAATGCGGGCAAGTAAGGTGGAAATGACGATTAGAAAATATTGGTGAAGCACCTTATCTATTTGTATTCTACTAGTACATTCTGGTAGTCATCTGGTTAACTGATTTATTGAAAGATTATTTGTTCTGTTCAATGCTTGAATTATTATTGACAGTTCATAACTAATCTCAAGGTATTTTGTTTTCATAGATGAATATCTTGATAGGCTGTTGCCAATACAGTGAGTGACCTTCTACTCTGTCATAAATGCCATTACATAATCGAACATACAAAAGGACTTAATTTAATAAATTCTTTTTTAAACTGTTCTTTTCGCCTATTAACATTCTTCTTCATAAAATGAAATTGAAGGCTACATGACTTCTATGAAGTCAAGTCATATGAAAGCAGAGATTCTTATGGGATTCTACACAACGCAAGATATCAAGACTTCCCATATCAAGTAGCAATAATCAGGGCTTAAAATAGAGTGAAATCCACTTCTCCAGAAAATCGAAACCATAAAACCGAAGACTGATGAACAAGATACCAAGAAAGACTGGTAAATTATAGTGTTCTGTTGAAAAATCCAGTAAATTGTAGGTGACTACTTCAGGGGGAAAAATTAAGAGGGAATGTTATTTAGAAATCCTATTTCCCTGTGCCAATCCTCTTTAGTATCTGAAGTTAATGATGTGTGCACTTAATTAATAATTAGTTAGAATATTGAGTAAATTACTGTTTGTTACGCAATGATTCTTGTGACATATCATAGCTTATTGATTGTTAAGCTACTCAAGATCTCCGCCTACCTAAGTAATAAGAGTTATCGATGAATGGTACAATTAAAAGCGTGTTTATTCATTAACAATAATAACAATAACAATAACAATTTCGCTTTATTCCAGAAACAGTACTTGTGGTACAGTGTGGAATTTTCAGCACATATCTACAATATTGCATCTAATTTCATCGTACATTTAAAAGGAGTATTATAAAAAAAATAAATAAATAAAAATAAAATATAAAAAAACAAAAAAAACAATAACAACAAAAAACCAAAAAAAAGAAACACAGAAATAACAAAAAAATGCAATAAAAATACCAAGTAAAAAGGAAGATAAACACAAATAATGAAAAAATATTTCAGTATTGGTTAGTGGAAGCTACGATATGTGTATGCGTGGTGAACAGTAACAGCTATAATCATACGGGAAATTATGAGATGTTCTTAAAAAAATGTTTATAGCCAAGATGATCAGTTAATTTGATTGAACAACACTAAGCAATCATAAGATAAACATTTCAGGTTGTGTTTTTTTTATTGTCAGCACTAATGCGGTTGTTTGTAGTGGTAGTGTGAGGAATCATGCATAATACAAAATTTTTAAGATGGTGATAGTGGCAATAACAAACAAGATTGTCAGTTAAATAGTGCCGAACAAAGAACAACCACAAAACTAATGTTACATGATGGTTAATGACGGGACAATTTTTAATAATCATAGTGATAATATAGTCGGACCCAGTAGATGTACAAAGAAGGAATAGAATAAAGAATAAAAATGTAAGCCAATGATAATAATTTTAAGCAGCTAAGTATGTTTAAGAAGGTTGTTCACTATAGAGTACAAATAAGAGAGTGTAAGGGGGAAATAACAAGGGCCAAAATTATGTTATTAACAACAAAGCAAGTCATAGGTTTCACGCTAACATTGTCTCTGTCACTTAGAACACGGGCCAAATATGGTATCGTTGAGTTCCTATACTTGGTTGTACGAGCATATATTATTTTGTACTGATTTCTGGTTCTACCTGATGAGATGCAAGGAGAGAGTTGGGAATAGAGGGGGTGTTGGGGGTCAGAGAGTATGGTTTTAGACCATTTCTCACATGTATTCAGATGCTTATCCACTAATGTTGTGACGAGCTGACTGAGTTTTACACCGCTAGTCCTACTAACTACCTTCAACATCCTTCTCAGGATGGTATAATCCTTTTTCAGTAACCCAGGAAAGACTAACGGGGAACAGTAAAGTAGAATAGGTAGGATACGAGAGTTGACAAATTGTGAAAGCAGAGGTTGAGGGACTCCAGTTAGTCTGAGTTTCTTAATGTAGTAGGTTAGACGAAACACTTTCTTGGAAATCATTTGGATATGAGATGACCAAGTAAGGTCGGAAGATATAACTAATCCGAGGTATTTTGCATTAGACTTTGTTTCAATTATAGTCCCCTCAATTCTACAGACATCATGAGTGCTTACTAGTGTTTGTAGATCTCGTTTATGCCTAAAGGAGAAGTCGACAGTCTGGCATTTTGAGGGATTCAGCGTTAGGCCATTTATTTTAGACCACTGACTGATGTCCGACAGGAAGCTATTTAATTTGAAGCAGTCTGACTGAGACTTAACGGGAAGCGAAACAGTCAGGTCATCTGCATATTTGACGAAGTTGATTTCGTCTGAGAGAGGTAAGTCATGTAAGAAGAAGGAAAAGAGAAACGGCGAGAGAACAGCACCCTGAGGAACACCAGCTTCAGTAAGCAAAGGAGAGGAAGCTACACCATTATATACCGTGTACTGCATCCTATTGGAGAAGTAAGAGTGCAGCCAGTTGATAGCCCAGGACTCAGTTTGTGTAAGGCTAAGCTTGTTTAACAAAAGGCCTCTAGGTACAGAGTCAAAAGCAGATGTGTAATCAAGGAAAGTACAACGGACATACTTGGCCCCTTTGTCTAAGGAGGATACAATGTTGTGATGAAACACAGCAGCAGCATCCAAAGTACTTCTACCCTGTTTGTAAGCAAACTGCTTTGGATCGTTTGAGAAGCTTAGGGAGGGAATGAGTTTTTGTAACAGTAATTTCTCCATCAGTTTCAAAAAGGAGAGGTAATGGCAATTGGTCTAAACTTAACACTATCTCCAGAACCAGACTTGGGTACAGGGATGATTTTAATATCTTTCCACAGAGAAGGTACATTATTATTAGAAAAAGAAGTATTGAAAATGCTTGTAAGTGGGTTACTTAAAATATCAGCACATTTCTTTAAAACAATGGCAGGTATACCATCAGGGCCTAGACTCTGGGAAGGTTTAAGAGATTTCAAACATTTAAGAACATCAGAAGTATTGAAACGATGAAAGTCACTGGTCGTGTTATTAGTTAAATTGAAGGCAGAAAGGACATTTGGAGGGCGGATGAAAGATCTATTGAGAGTATTTACATCAATAGAAGAGGCAAAATTATTATGCTTACCACAACCAGTAATTTCTCTAAAAAGCTTCCATATGTTTTCTGAGGTTTTACAAGATAGTATTGTTTGATTATAAATGTTGTTTAGTCTCTTGATTTCAGATTTAATTTGGGTGTTTATCTTCTTAAGACCAGATTTATTCTTTGTCTTGTACAGCTTCTCTTTTTCTCTACGAAGTTTTTTGAGATGAGGGGAAGAAAAACGATCCATTCTTTTGAAAATTATCTGTTTTGGACAGCATATATCAAGACAGAATTTAAGATAGTCAGTCAAATTGGAAATAGTATCATCCAGTTTGTTTGAAAAGTTCCCAGTTAGTGTCATTTAGCATACATCTTAGTTTGAGCATATTTTCTTGTGAGTAACACCTTTGCTGTGTTTTCTTGGACAGATTTGAGAAGATATTAAAGTGAGATCTGCTGTATATCTTAGGTAATATCCGAATAATACAATGATCTGAGTTCATGATAGGAGCACGTCGGCGTACTTCATATATTTCCTCATCATTAATGAACACCAGGTCAAGGGTTTTATCAAGTCGAGTAGGGAATTTAACAATATTGGCATGACCTAATGATACGAGGAAAGAACAATCACAGCAGTTAAAATCTCCTGTGACAACTGATAAAGAGTTTTCAAGATGTGTAACGGCGAATTCAGTGAATTCATCAGCAAAATCAGATAGATCAGATGCAGAACAGCCAGGAGTAACATAAATGTTAGAGATGAAGACGTATTTGAATTTGGATAAGTGTTTCGGGCGGCATTTGACCGTTATACAATCAATAAAGTCATTAGAGTAAGAAAAACATACATTATTTGAAGTTGACCATTGAGAATGAATGAAAGTTGCAACACCTCCACCTCTTTTCTTTCTGGAGCATAGTCGATCTTGTCTAAACAATGTAAAACCATTTAGGGAAACCAGATTGTCATCATAGAGTTCATGGAGCCATGTTTCTTGTAATGCAACAATCGCCGTATTGTGATAAGTATCAGATGATAAGAGAGACTGGAGATGCATAATTTTGTTGGGAAGTGAACGGCAGTTTGAAGTGACAATAACAGGAATGGTTGTACGATATAAAGGTGTCTGTTTAAGTGCACGCTGCCAGCCAGCGTGATGTTTTCTCTTAGATTTATTAGATGCATTATTAGTTGCATGAAAGTCATATGGTTTAAAACGTTTAATGAATGAATTACTGTATTTTATGCGATTTGTGATCATATTTTATTAAAATTAGGAATGAAAACATGACTTGCAATTGATAGTGTTCTTATCTATTATATTAAAGAAAACATGACTTATTAGATGCAATATGTAGATGCAGAAAAAAGGTAGCCCAGATGTCAAACAGGCCGCCAAATAGACGTGTTAGCGTGCCAGTCAAGTTGATTGCCGTTATAGTAATTAACAGGCGTGGACATAACAAAGCAGCAACGAATTTATTCAGTTCATTTCAGTTATAACAAATTGGCAACGGAGTTATAACAACTAACTGTAATCTAATTCTAACCAACCGCATTGTCGCCTTTATTAGGTAAATCTAACGCTAACTTGTCCATGGCTTAAACCGTAACTTAATCTTCCCTGGCTGAAGCTTGCCAGATATCCCATTTTAATAGCATAACGCTTCCATAAGCATATTTTACTGATGATGAAAACATTATTTGTCAGGTTTCACGAACTTCCTCAGTGAGCGTTTAAAGGTCATCGGTGCGTTCGCACTCCATTGGTAGTAAGTGGTGCTTAAAATTTAACTTGGCTTAGAGAACTATTGGAAATCTATGACATACCCTGAAAAACACTGGACAACAAAAACTCTGACATTCTGCTGGTAAGCTAAGCTAAGATAGCATTGTCCAGTCCCATTGGTCTCGCATTTTTAATATTCAAGTGCTGGTTTTCAGTGATTTTCCTGGTTACAGGATTTCATCATTAGCTGACGTTGGTTAGAGAACCAATGGAAAACCACCAGGGAGTACCCAATAGCCAGCTGTTTCGTCCTAGTGCTCAAGAGTCTTCATCGGTACGCACCCGCCTACACGGTACGAACTGAGGAGCTTCTCGTTACTAGGCCAGCTTGCAGACCATTAAGCCATTCGGATTCAGCCGGATCCAGATGTCAGCTCCACCACTAGCCCATGTCATCAGTGGGGAGTATTCGTCCTCACACGTCACCTGCTGTACCCTACTGGTCACGACTTCCCACTGGAACCCAAGTAACTACCTACCTGAGTAGGTTCAGTAATTAGTGAACATCAGATTGATATTCAGGTACTGCTTGTTGCATTTTACCATATTCTAATCCGCAAAGCAGAAATAAGTCTACCATCTTAATCGCATGAATTATTCTTCACTTCTTGTTGTACTCGCTTCACTGAGAAATTGCTTGAAAAGTCTATATGATTGTTCTTATTTCCATAGATTATCACATATGGCTGAAAGACGAACCAGTCGATAGTGTTCATTTACTCTGCTGGGATTACATGAAATACAAAAACATCTCAAAGTATGAACATATCAAAGTTTTAAAAAGAGATGGACACCATTGTAGTCACATGATACAGACACTGAAGTATTGCAATGATAAACAACACCGAAGATAAGGAAAAACCCACAATACACTGATCTTGAGAAGAGGGGCAGACCTAAAAAAATGGTCAGTCAAGTAAGAGCCTTCAGTTTGACTGCTGAAGTAAAGGAAAACTCGCCTCACTGAAACCAACAAAATGAGGATCACTTTAAGTTTATGACATTTCGAATCACTCTAATTTCAATCCCGGCGTATGCTAACTCACCTCAGTTGTTCTCTGGGTTAGAAAATGTAGTGGCAAAAAATGATGAAACAATTGTAGTTGGAATTCTTAGTCGGTGAGCTTAATTATCAGAATTATTCTGAGTTTCGGGTGGAACATAAGGCTTCAATAGTATATCTTTATTTCGCTTTGTTCTCTCCTGTCATCTCTATCTGACTCCACAAATATCTATTAGCTTTCATTTCCTTTTCACATGATCTCGTCGATGTCACTCTCGGACCCACGCCCAACCACTCACGGTTTCCAATTCGCGTTCCACTCGAACGCTGGCTTGGCGTACGATTTCACTTAAAGGTCTCCTTACTCTGTGTCAAGTCTATATTTTTTTTATTTATTTTTTTATTTTTGATTACAGCTTGATTCCACACCGTATTTTTGGTACAAGTATGGAATTTTCAGCATGGATATCGGTAGGTCAAATTTCGCAGGCCGACCATAGATATCGTGTGTGCGTCGGCAGGGGGTCGAACCTCGGACCATGTGCATGGTCGGCGAGAGTCCTAACCACTGTGCCACCAACGTACAGGGTGATAGGTTCTTGATGGGTGCAATACCAGATTCCCGTGTTGCTAATCCTTTTTGGCTGGCCATCTGGTCTTCAGTATGGAACCAGTGGAGGTGGCTGTCGAGAAAGATCTGGAGCCTGTTGGAAATGATTACGATGATGCACACGCCAGGTCTCTTAAATATGCTGACGCACTCACTGACTCGACATTGGCTTTGAATATCCTGAATATCATGCATAGGTGGTAGTAAGCCGCCATTTTTACTCCCGTTTTCAATTCAAAGGCTTCTGAGAGCCCTCCATTTTGAATCCTCTGACATGTAGCATAGTCATATATATATATATATATATATATATATATATATATATATATATATATATATTATATATTATGTATGTATATATATGATGTTTTACAAAGAATATTGATCATTATATGAAAATTCCTGCCATTTGCATTCTCAGTAGTCAGTAGGTGTGAAGACTCTGGACACATGTCTCAAGCTTCTCAGAATTCACCGGTAAAACGCGTAGGAAATAGTGAGGACAAGTTAGACAACTGATCGATTGATTCTGACTAAAATCCATGTTGGTTATCATTCAGTGATCGATTAGTATATGGCTGCTTATTGATTAATGCATATAATATCAGGAAGTGAGAATAGTTTATCGTGACCATTCATACGACCACCTCTACAGTAGATTCCATTTACGATAGTAGGTGACTTGCGAACCATAGATACAATGGGTTCATTTCCTCAGACATTCACTTGCAATCACTACCTCTTGGTGATGACGGAACACACTACACGATGGGTAGACGCCATCACAACCCCGGATCAATGTGTGAGAACTGTGACTGACGTAGTAGTTCAATACATCGTTGCAAACCACCATGTACCAAAGAGGACACTAATAAGTTAGTGTCCTTGTTTTGAAAGTGAAGAATTGACTTCCTGTTTGAAACAGCTGGGTATCAAGAAGATCAGAACAAAACTATGTCATACACAAACGAATGGTTCGATGGAGAGAAATAGCCGTATACTATAGGAGTAGCTGGCCCCGATGAAAGGAAACTGGGAGACAGAGCTTCCATTGATTCTACTAGCACATCGTGTATCCACCTAGGCAACATTAAACATGGAAGGAAACCACAACTACCAATAAAATGCGCAACCTGGTCTTTTTACCAGGAGTGGGATATGAATACGCTGCGAACGGAAAGCCATCAGGAACGTAGAGCGTAAACATTAGAAAGATGCCGTGAAATCATAACAGGGAGAAAAGATGTGATTCAGAACCTTTGAGGTTGGCGATCAAGTAAAGTGTACTGAGGGTAAGGAGGCGGTTAAATATGGTCCATGTTCACGGAAAATCCTCCCGAAGTGGAAAGGGCCATACACTGTCATGGGATGGTAATTGGATTGCGTCCGAGTGGCTTAATGGTCTACGAGCATGCCTAGTAACGTGGAGCTCCTGATTTCTAACTGTGTAAGTGGGTGCGTACTGACGAAGGACGGTTCCCGAGCACTAGGATGAAACTGCTGGCTGTTGGGTACTCCCAGGTGGTTTCCCAGTGGTCCTCTAACCAATGCTGATTCATGATGATATCCTGAGGCGAATCAAATCCCTGCATACCAACACCTGAACATTGCTTTCATTGATATATATATATATATGCGATTGTACAGCTTGAGAATGATATGTCTAAAGATTTACTTTTAGCTGAAATGTACTTCGGTTATATAACTTAAGTGAAATCTTGAAACTAAATAATTTATTATTTATGCATGCAATTCTTAGTATACTGAGACAAGTACTTCACTCTACATAAACTGTATTATATAGGAATACTTTAAAAGTTAGAAAATAACCAGAATTTTATTCATTATATGGTTGCAGGTCAATCTAAGCTGGTATCCCCTAAAAACTTATCTGTACCACGTTCCAGAATATGCAGATAATGTCTGCTAGATGTAATTCTCTCAATAAAATACTCCAACTTTTATAAAATAGACTAGAAAATGAAAATAAATGTGTTTCGCTGAAATTTTTCTCTTTGTAAAAGAGTTATATACTTTTGTACATTGATTCCCCATGGTGATTTCCAGTCATCCGTTAATGTTTGACAAACAGAATGGCAAAGAGTTAAGGGCGATTATTGTAATTATTCCTTTGCGTCCCGAGTGAAACATACGGCTTCTCTGAATTCCTATTGAGCTGGCTCTATGATCGCCATCCTCCTCATACGATCTCCTCCATTTCAACCTTGGACACATGTTCAACCCATCATTTTCCACTCAGGGTTTACTCGACAATTTGTCTGGAGCACTGTGTCACCCAACGATCTTCTTCTTCACTTCATTCAGCATAGTCATTAAGCAATAGGTTATTGATCGTTTCGCCCCCAGAGCTTCTTACTGCTAGTTTTTTCTAATCAGCCGGTCATCTAATCTTTGATAACAAGCGAAGGCAGCTGATCATAAAAGTCTGCAGTTGCCTGCTGGAAATGCTTTTTGTGATTTGCCCGTCAAGTTTCTGACTCATATGGAAAAAATGACTGACTAGACGTTGAAGTTGTAAAAATTCGAATTTCGTTCTTAATGCTGAAGGTTTGTCTTACCTTTCCGATTCTTGTTTTGACATCGTCATCCATAGGATGTGTTTGTAGTTGAGACGATGCCTCCTAGATACACGAAGGGAGTAATCTCATTTGAATGTATCCCAGTGACTGATGTATCACCTTTGCCGCCTTTTCTATGATCATCTGGAGTCCTGTCTTCACTGCTTCTTCAACTAGTTTGATGGTTTTCGCTTGCATTTCTTCAAGTTTGTAGGGACACTATACGTAAATCATCAGAGAAGTTCAGATATTCTAAAGTCTTCTTATTAGTCCAAAGTCTTCTTGTCTTCTTGTCACCCCTACCGACAGTCTGGCTCATAATTCAGTCCACTACAACTAGGAATATCATAGGTGATAGTAGTCAGCCTTGTCTAACTCTGGTATTCACTTCAAAGGCTTACTGGGTTTTCCACTGTGGATCACTTAACATACGGCATTTCATATAGTTGTAGAATGAAGCTGACAAAGATTTTGTACACGCCATAGTGTTGAAGTAGTCTCCAAATAACTGGCCAAGTTAAACTTTATGCACCACTAACTACCTATGGAGTGCGACCGCACCAGTGACCTTTATACGCTCACTGAGGAAGTTCGTGAAACCTGGTAAATAATGTTTTCATCATCAGTAAAATATGCTTATGGAAGCGTTATGTTATTAAATGGGATATCTGGCAAGTTTCAGCTTAGGTTTGAGAAAGATTAGGTTACGCTTTAAGGGAAGGACAAGTTAGGGTTAGGTTAACCTAATTAAGGTAACATTAGGGTTGGTTCGAGTTAGATTACAGTTAGTTTAGGGATATTTTCACGTCAGGTTTAGGCTAAGGAAAGGTTATGGTTATTCTTAGGGTAGAGTTAGAAGACCTGAATAATTACATGCTTAGAATGTCGTTAAGTTACTCTGTCGATATAAGAACAGAACTTGTGCACTGTAGCCGTGGAGTATAATTCCACTGTGGGTAAAATTTATTCTGATAAAGTCTTACAGTGTTGTACAGTAATATTTACTGATGACCACCTTTCGAGCACAATTTATTGCTCAGGAAATATAACTGTATAAAACTGTGAGACTTTATGAAAATAAATTCTACCCACTATGGAGTTATACTCTGTTGATACTCCAATCTAAATTTGAGAGCTATTTTTATCACATGTGAGAGGAAGTTATCCTCTGTAACATTTTTCTGCAGTCGTTATGCATTATTTCATAAATGTACGTATTCCATACACCAAAAAGGCCTCCTTGAAATGATTGGTGCGTTGGTAGTTAGTGGTGCTTAAAGTTTAACTTTGCCAAATCACTTTACCGTTGGCTTTGTCAAGGCCTTTTCAAAGTCGATGAAGCTGAGGTAGAAATTTGACTAGCTTTCTGTGCTGTGTTCAATGATAATGCGTAGTGTTTCAATCAGTGTACCATTCACATTACTATGTATCCAAAATAAAACAATATAATGTTAACTCTAATCTTGACTTCCTCACACAGTTACAATTAGACAGTGACATTAGTTACTGAAATTTAAAAAATATGTATGTAAATTACCTACACGCTTTTTATCGAGTTCCAACGCTGCGTAACACGCCACGAAATATGTATCAAATAAAATTTGTACACTTTTTTATTGTACCTTTTTAAGTCTTAGGGTACATTTTTTTAAATAAACGATAATATTACAAAATAAGATACCATACTGTGTTAACCCAGAGATATGCGACTTCGGAAATGTCTTTAATAGTTATAATTTTTTGCAAATAACTAGTTAGTCAACACAGAATAAGACAGATCAGTCTTTTGACAAAAATATAATAATAATAATAAATCTATTATTGAAACTGATTAATATATTTCTCCGCCTGCATTCAATACTACTTAAATTGTGCACACAATCAAATTTCCAGTGACAAAGCACGTCCCGACTTTTCTTAATATCAGTTATATTTCAAATGAAAGGCCATCAAACATAACATATTACAATAGTCACAGATGGGTGTATGATCCTGCTTACAAGGCACACAAAGTCTAACAAACTGGACTTTATCATGTAGTTTTACATCGCTTTTTTTTGTTTTCCTTGTTGTTCGTCTGTTACACTAATGTTTGTCTGTCAGCAATTAACAAATCTAATTATTTTTATTATTATTATTACTATTACACGCTTATTGTTGCCCTTTGAATTATGCTTTCAGAATAAAATAAACGATGTAACGTAATTTTCAAGAAAAAAAATTTATGTTCATTTGTAGGTCGCATCAATTTTTGTTTTACTACACACCAAATAAGCACTGAACATTGAACGAACAGAGGCAAGTTAATTCATTTTATGTGTAAATTTTAAAATAATCTTGTTCAGAAAAAAAGACGTGGAATGACATGAGCTATAATTTAATTTGTAAGAAAAACACCCCGTATATTATTTGTTAAGGATATTCGATTTTAAATAAAAAAAAGTAGAACTGTGTTATTTATTTGTTTTTCTTTGGAGCAAGGCTTAATTTTGACAATAATTTTAGATGAATAGAAGAAACTTGGCAGTATTCAGTTAGTGTATTGTCTAGCACGCAGATTCACACTTGATATTGTAAGGCGTTATTGAAGGAATTTTCAGGGGATAATTTTATTTTAAGAACACAAGATTCAGCGAAAAGAGACTCTTTCCAACGCATTTATTATCAGGCTGTACAGTCATATGATTTTTTCTAATGAAATTACATTATTATTATTATTATTATTGTATCCTTTAGTTCCTAGAGGAACATAGGGCTTCAGCTGCGCACCTCCATTGACTTCGGTTTTCTGACAACTTTTTCACCCTGCTCCAGGTCTGTCCACATGCTTTCATCTCCTCCTCGCATGACCTCCTCCAAGTCACCCTTGGACGACCAACTCACCGCCTCTCTTTCGGGTTCCACTCGAGGGCTTGTCTAGTGATGTCACTTGATGGTTTCCTCAGCGTATGGCCAATCCATCTCCATTTCTTTCTGCCTATTTGTTTCACAATCGGTTCCTGATTGGTTCGCTCCCAGAGATCCCTGTTGCTGATCTTTTCTGGCCATCTGATCTTGAGTATTGAGCGGAGACATTGGGTAAGTAAATTGAAACAAAGGTGTGAAGGACAAATACTCACCACCGATGACATTCGCTAGTGGTCTTGCCATATCATGAACTGAGAGAAGTTGGAATACATGGTTTAGCCACTGGATCGGGTTAGGTCCCAGTGGCCTAATGGTCTACGAGCACGCCTAGTAATGGGAATGTCCTGAGTTCGAACCGTGTAGGTGGGTGCGTACTGATGAAGGGTAGTTCCCGAGCAGAAGGATGTAACAGCTGGCTGTTAGGTACTCCCAGGTGGTTTTCCAATGGTTCTCAAACTGATGTGAGCTCATAATAAAGTCGTGCAACTAACCAAAGCAAATCCCTGCGAATCAACACATAAATATTTCGTTTGATATTTCATAAATAATTGATACTGGAAAGCATTCATGAAACAAAACTATAACAACAAATATTTTTTTCTTCCTCTGGACTGAAGGATCAGCAGTGTTCAGTAACCCAGCACTCGGTTAGCGCTAACATACCGACAGTAAGACATGATTTAAACAACCAGTTAACAATTCACACTGTTTATTCGCTCTTCAAAAATGAACTCCGATCTTTTGCATACCAATAAACTTATTGAAAGCATCTCAGAATTCATTTCACTTCAAGTGTTTTATAGGAAACAAATTTGCAATTTAGATTAGTTATAACAGTTTAAATACTTTATATCACAAATCTCTTGGGAATGGTACAAACAGGTATCATTTACCCGACAAATTTATAAAGTCCAAAAACATTTTCATTTGATTATTTCCGTTGATTTGATACTTTGACCCATAAATGTTCCTCATTTTTTCTGCTTCTCTATGTCAGGTATCCTAACAAAAAAAAGTGTTTAACGCAGCAAATCTAAAATTAGGAGTTACTGCATAAATTAAAGGAAACAATTCAAAACACTATTCGAATAATTTGCTTACATCATTGTGAAAACATTCCTCACAGTAACGAACTGAGTCGCGTACACAAGACAAGATCACGCATCTGACCATTTATATGTGTATACATCTGCTCATCTGTCCCTGTAGTACCAGCTATATTGGGTGCTTTACGCGTATCCCATCTAGAAAGATTGAAGAGAATTACCCCGAATGGCTTCAGAAAAGTAGTAATCGCTGTATGAGGAGTATTATAATTAGCAGTAGCCACTCTATCTCGAATAATTCCTGCATCAGCGTAATCAACAAGGTGAATAACAACTTGCTGCCGTGCCGTTTGCACTGCTGAAGCTCTAGTCGTCCGGAGAAAAAAATTCAGTAATATAAGAATAAAACTTCTGCACTGTGGTAGAGTATAATTCTATTATAAGTAAAATTTATTTTGATAAAGTCTCATAGTGTTATGCAGTAATATTTACTGATGGCCACGTTCCGAGCACAATATATTACTGCTCATAATCATATCACAGTACTTACACAACTCTCTAACTTTGTTTAGATGATTCCATTACTTTTTATTGCTTGATTTGATTGGTACGTCGGTGGCACAGTGGTTAGGACTCTCGCCGATCATGCACATGGTCCGGGGTTCGAGCCCGCACCGACGCACACCTGATATCTATGGTCGGCCTGCAAAATTTGGGCTACCGATATCCATGCTGAAAATTCCATACTTGTACCGAAAATACAGTGAGGAATCAAGTTGTAAATCAAAAATTAAAAAAGTAAATAGTAGTATTTTCCATATTTCCGGTATGAGTGATGAGTCATTCCTATTGCATGTGTTGGGTGTAGACTTGATAAACAAGGATTCAGTAATCACCTTCTCTCAATCTCCACCTACCTTTATTATTTCTTAGAATTTTAATCCTCTTCCACCCTTTTGTGTGGTTGTGCGTTAGTGCATGCAGTGCAATCGCTGAATGATTTATCTTCGCGGAGCCAAACATTCTAACCTTCGTTCAGATCTTATGTTTTCACTATTCCTGATCAACTAGTTTATACCATGTAGTTGACTTAATTCACAGATATTGCAAGGTATTTTGTAAATCATATCATTTTGTCTCATCGGATCAACTGGGTTCTTTAACCAACAGAGCTTGTCCGTGAGTGAATTTGTAGTTTTGAATGCCACTCTCATTCCTGATTTATAAGGAATCCTACTTAGTGTCTCAGATGTCACTTTCTTATATGGTAAAAAATTGTAGGTGTCTTTTATTCTCTCTTATTCATGTCATCATTATTTTTGTTTTGCTTTTGACATTTTCTGATCTTCCTGAGGAATTTTATAGGATAGTTAGTTAACACCAACGCCTCTTCTTCCATCTGTTTCATTTCATCATTTAAGTCTTTTTTTGTACTACTCACTGCTCCTGTTCGGCTTGTCAGGTGCTTAACTAAGCCTAACCTGTTGAATCAGCTGATCCGATGAGACAAAATGATATGATTTACAAAATACCTTGCAATATCTGTGAATTAAGTCAACTACATGGTATAAACTAGTTGATCAGGAATAGTGAAAACATAAGATCTGAACGAAGGTTAGAATGTTTGGCTCCGCGAAGATAAATCATTCAGCGATTGCACTGCATGCACTAACGCACAACCACACAAAAGGGTGGAAGAGGATTAAAATTCTAAGAAATAATAAAGGTAGGTGGAGATTGAGAGAAGGTGATTACTGAATCCTTGTTTATCAAGTCTACACCCAACACATGCAATAGGAATGACTCATCACTCATACCGGAAATATGGAAAATACTACTACCAATCAAATCAAGTGATAAAAAGTAATGGAATCATCTAAACGAAGTTAGAGAGTTGTGTAAGTACTATGATATGATTATGAGCAGTAATATATTGTGTTCGGAACGTGGCAATCAGTAAATATTACTGTACGAGAGTGTGAGAGGAATTTCAGCCCTCTATATAAAAGAAAACTGTTCAGACACTTTTACCACTACGGTAATTACTGTGTTATTTTCACCTAAGTTGTTTTTATCGTTTTACTCTTTCTAACTCTTACATGATATCACATTTTATACGTTTGTATGCGCATTCCAATTACAACTCATTAGGTCGTTTATCCCATTACTTCACTTATACAGCTTCTCTTAATTAATGACTAAAATTACCGACTTACATTAAGATATCTCACCTCTTTGTCACTATCCTTTTTAAAAGATAAAACTGCACACGAAGGAGATTGTACAGCTAAAGAAAGTGCTGTTACGTCCATCACTACACTTAGTAGTTTTCTCTAACGAACCTCCTACCTAATTGATTCGCGAGCCTACTGTTCTAATCCCTATTAGCAACAACAACAATAACACCATACGCCAGCACAGAACCGGTCGTGCAAAACATCAGGAAAACAAAGGGACAGGCCATTGAAGTAAAAAGATTTTCTTCTCCCGAATCAACAGCGGTGGTAAACAGCAATTTCGTGTATTGCCTTGAATGACTTTGAGGGACAATAATAGCACTGATAAGTTAAAACAGTCAACAGCCAATAGGGTTCCAAGGTCATAATGGGGAAATACAAACAACACTATACTGTACATATCAATGTGGCATTTTTGAAAAAATTAGGTCTATATAACAGGTGGATTGGTTGAAAAGAGCCTTTTGTTTGAAGAGATTATTTTGTTTTTCATAATTCCTGCTTTCTTCAGGCTTACCTTAGGAGATCCACTTAACAATATAAGAAATATAGAGTGCTTTAACAGACAGATTCCAAGAAATATGTGATTTTATTCTAGTTCTAGTGAAGACAGTTAATTAGATCTTAATGATGCTACAGTTTCTGAATACTTAGCAAAACTATATACACTGTTTGGTGAAATGCAGAGACTTTTCAGAGAGATTGGCATTATAACAAATAAATCATGGGAAATTCTCATCTTGATATCACAGGGAAAAGCACAAAGGTATCTCAAAAGTGGCTGTACAATCGCAGCCGCGTAAAAAAACTTGAGATGCTGAAAATGGAAGTCCTATGTTCCACTTGGAATGTAATGGATCAAAATGGATCAAAAAATAATAAGTATTAAGTAACGAAAGGGGGATTTAAAGTGACAGTAATTTTCAACTTGATATACAAATCTGAAGACATGTACATGCATCATGAGCCGAAAAGAAACAAAATTACGCAGGATTAGAAAACAGTCGACTTATATGTAAAATAGTTTTAACGAAAACAGGTATAGACAGGATGTGCATAGAAACAAACGAAAAATGAAAACACAAACAAATAGAAACTAACGATGCTCACTAGCGAGTGGCCAAATTCAGGCAGTTAACCTGGGGTTTTGGTGGGAAGCCGTGACTGGTAGGGTACAGTAGGTCGAAAGTGAGGCAGTAGCACATTGAAGAAGTGGTTGCACCATGTCACGAATTGGCAGAAGTTGGGATTCATGAGCCGGCCATTGGAACATGCAAAAAAGGGTCTAAACCATACTCTCCGACTCTCAACACCCCCTCTATTCACAACTCTCTTCTTGTATCTCATCAGGTAGAACCAGAAATCAGTACAAAATAATATATGCTCGTACAACCATTTATAGGAACTCAACGATACCATATTTTGCCTGTGTTCTAAGTGACAGAGGCAATGTTAAGCGCGAAACCTATGACTTGCTTTGTTGTTAATAACATAATTTTGGCCCTTGTTATTTCCCCCTTATACTCTCTTATTTGTACTCTATAGTGAACAACCTTCTTAAACATACTTAGCTACCTAAAATTATTATCATTGGCTTACTTTTTTATTCTTTATTTTATTCCTTCTTTTGTATATTTACTGGGTCCGACTATATTATCACCATGAGTATTACAAAATTGTCCTGTCATTAACCATCATGTAATATTAGTTTTGTGTTTGTTTTTTTTGTTCGGTAATATTAAACTGACAATCTTAGTTGTGAACGCTGTTATCACAATCCTAAACTTTTTGTATTATGCATGATTCCTCGCACTACCACAACAAACACTGCAATAGTGCTGACAATAAAAAAACACACCATGAAATGTTTATCTTATGATTGTTTAGTGTTGTTCAATCAAATTAACTGATCATCATGGCTATAAACATTCTTAATATCATTTCATAACTTCTAGTATGACTATAGCTTTACTGTTCACCACTCATAAACATATCATAGCTTCCACTACCAAATACCGGGATATTATTTATTATGTTAATTATCCTTTCTATTTCTTAGTATTTTTTTCGCATTTTCGTTATTTCGGCGTTGTTTTGTTTTTGTTGTTTCTTTTTTATGTTTAATTTTTTGAAATACCCCCTTTAAATGTTTGATAAAATTAGATGCAATATTGTAGATAAGTGCTGAAAATTTCACACTGTACCACTAGTACTGTTTCTGGAATAAAGCAAAATTATTATTATTATCAGGTCTCAATGAGTGAATGGTCTACGAGCTGGCCTTGTAACGAGTAGGTCCTGAGTTCGAGCCCTGGCGGTAGGTGGGTACTGGCGAAGAGTCCCAAACTAGGACGAAACAGCTATCTAGTACTCCTAGGTGGGTTTTCCAATGGTTCTGTAAATAATGTTTGATCATAATGAAATCCACCAACCAATCGAACAAAATGCCTACAAAACCAATATTTGAAAAGAAAGTAACGACTCACAGAGAAGTAGATCTATGTTAAATGTAAAGATTGAACTAGTTTAATTTTTTCACACATAGCTCCAGATTCTTGATACATATGATGAGGGCTTCCGTGGTACAAGGAACTTGGAACTACACGGCCTTTAGCATATTTCTGTTGTCATTTTATCTGACTCAGTATAAACTTATATACAGCAGGTCGGGTGTGAGGACAAATACTCGCCGAAGACATTGCGAAGTGGTCACGCTATGTCGTGAATTGGTAGAAGTGAGGAATTCTTGGATTGGGTCCCAGTGGCTTAATGGTCTACGAGCACGCCTTGTGACCAGAAGGTCCTGAGTTCAAACCTTAGTGGTGAATGAGTACTGATGCAGAGTCCCGAACACTAGGATGGAATAGCTGTCCATTACACCAGTGCTGGTTCCCCAATGATTCTGTAACCGATATCAGCTCACAATGAAATCTTGTAACCAGCTGTACATAAAACTTTGACTGTACATTTTTTAAGGTTGAAATCCTTAAAAAGATACCGTTTCTGTGCTCCATGCTCCTCTTTCTCTCTCTCTCTCTAGAAAACTGATAGCTTCACTTGTTCTGAAAGTTTAGCAGATATGTCCTTCTCGCTTAATGCTACTCAACCCAGCATCCTACATATTTCACTTTTTTACAGCTATTTAAAAGTGGAGAAAATATATTCCAAATTCTTCTCCTCTTGCAAGTGTTTTTTTTTGAAGCATGATTGTCTGTAGCTATTTTTCATACTAAATATCATTCTGTGTGATACATGTGTTTAAAGATTTATGAGTTTTTATTATTTTCATTAGTGTAAGAATTAATGGGTTTGTTTCTTTTCTTTTTTTTTTTTGTGGAGTAAAAGAAGGTTGTAAAACTCACTAGGACTTTTAGTCTCTTGAAGATAGATTAGGCAGTTCTACTCTCCTTTTATATAATGACTCATTTCAAGGCAACATAACACACAAAAGAAATTGGATTTTGCAAAGGAAACTTCATTATCTACAGGGGAAGAGATTACAACAAACAGATAAATTATGCATGAGTTTTGTTCAGTAGTAAGCAAAGCAATCTTTGTATACAAAAAAACAAAAGATGAATGTAGAGTACATTTTTTAAAACTTACTATCTCCAAGTATGAATCAGACTAAGGCCAGTGACTAAGTGAATAAATATCTTGTAAATAAAACTAAGTTTAAAAAAATAATTAAGGTTTAATTAACATCTAAAAGTCTCTAGGGTTATTATAGTTGGAGTAGAAAGCACTGAAAACTATTAGTAATTAGTCTGTTTTCTGAGATGACGTGCATAAATGTTTAGAGTTGAGTGGCTTCTCTTTATGATGAAAGTATTCATTCATTGGAAAGCTGTTCGTAGTCCTAAAATAGCAGAAAATTTAAGTGCTTGAATTAGACTTCTGATTATATGATTATCATTATTATTCCCCATGGGTTTCAGTTGGAACATAGGCCTCCAGAAGAACATCTTCATTTTGCCTCATTCTCTACTACCCTCTTAAGATGGTTCTATGGTTGCCCATAAACGCGTTCATCTCCTCCTCCGTGTCATCACTGGACGCCCAACTTGTTGTTGACTGGGGGGTCTGGCGGGAAATGTCACCCAATGGTCTCATCTCTGTGTGTGTCTGATCTTTTCCCGTTTTCTCCAGCATATTTATTGAGTAATAGGTTTTTGATTGTTTCGTCCTCGGAGTTTGTTGTTATTAGTTCTATCTGACCGGTCATCTAATCTTCAATATGACCTTGGCGGCCTGCTTAAATCTTGGGCTACCAATTACCTTAAACATTACAAATCATATTGCATCTAATTTCTCATTTCTAATTGATATTTTAATCAATAAATCTTATTCAAATATGACCTCAAATCGGATTATTTATTCTCGTGAATATCTAATATCTTTAAAACCTACTGATCTGCAACTCCATAAAAAAGACAAGAAAAAGCATCATGCCGGCTGGCAGAGAGCATTAAAAAATACCCCTATTCAATTCATGACTGTTCCCGCAATTATGAGTACCAATTGTCGCTCCCTGCCGGCTAAAATTAACTGTCTTCAATCGCTGGTGTCTTCCATTATATATCATAATACTGGGATCATATCACTTCAAGAAACATGGCTTCATGATCTATATGATGACAATCTAGTGTATCTAAATAATTTCAAACTATTCAGACAAGATCGGTGTAGTTCCAGGAAGAAACGCGGTGGCGGTGTCGCCATCTTCATCAATTCACAATGGTGTACGTCTAATAATGTATGTTTCAAATTCTCTAGTGACAATATTGACTGTCTCACCGTTAAGTGTCGACCTAAACATTTGTCAAAATACAACTACATTTACATCTCGAACATGTATATTGCTCCTGGATGCAACTCCACAGAATTATCTTTATTTGCGGATGAATTTACTTCCCTTGCTGCCACCTCCTTCGGAAATTCCTTGTCTATAGTTACTGGTGATTTTAATTCTAGTGACCACAGCTTCCTAATTTCACTTGGACACGATAATATTGTCAACTTCCCGACTAGAATGGACAACACTCTTGACCTTGTTTTTACAAACGATGCAGGAATATTTGAAGCTCGAAAAAGAGCCCCACTACTAAATTCAGATCACTGTATCATAAGAATATTGCCCAAAGTATATGGAAAGCAGCACAAAAGGGTCTTCTCATACCTTGGAAAGAAAACACAACACAGATGTTATTCCCATGACAACATACTGAACCTAAGGTCCATGTTAAAAGACACAAACTGGGATCTATTTACTGAACAAGCTCTTGATAACACAATTGCCAACATAACACATTATCTTAATTTCTGTCTTGATGTTTGTTGTCCAAAAGAGACAATCTTCTTAAAATTCGATCGCTTCTCCTCTTCTCAACTCAAAAAGCTCCGCCGTGAAAAAGAAAGGTTGTTCAAAATGAAAAACAAATCTGGTGTTAAGAGAATGAACACTTTGATTAAGCTTGAATTACAAAGATTGAATGCTCTCTATAACCAGAAGTTTCTTTCATGTAAATCCCCATCAAATATGTGGAAGTTATTAAAGGAAATCACAGGTGGTAAGCAAATGTTGAATGATATTTCTGTAGATGTTAACATGCTAAATGAATCCTTCATATGTATCCCAGCAAATGTTATGATTCCTAACTCAAATAGTGTAAACAATGACTGCTTCTCATGCTTTAACACGAATGATGTCCTCAAGTGTCTTCAATCTCTCAAGCCTACTCAGTCCCTCGGTCCTGATGGTGTTCCTGCTGTTATCCTTAAGAAGTGTGCCGACATCTTGTGTTCCCCGCTAACTGACATTTTCAACGAATCGTTTTCCAAAAGTATTATACCTGAATCATGGAAAAACATCAAGATCGTTCCAGTGCCTAAATCTACAAGTGGACCTAATGTTAAGTTTAGACCCATTTCAATTACCTCACCCTTTTTGAAAGTTATGGAAAGACTTATTTTACTTAATCTTGATCCCTCTTTAAAACCTTTCAACGACCCCAACCAGTTTGCTTATAAACATAGTAGGAGTACGTTAGATGCCGCTGTCGTCCTCCACCATAGCATAGTCTCTAGTTTAGATAAAGGAGCTAAATACGTTCGCTGTGCCTTCCTTGATTACACATCTGCATTTGACTCTGTTCCCAGGTCTCTCTTGCTAAGTAAGCTTGCTGCAACACAGGCTGAAAGCTGGACAAATAAGTGGTTGCATTCCTATTTTTCTGAAAGGAAGCAGTACACCGTCTACAATGGAAAATCCTCCACTACCTCACTTACTTTAGCTGGTGTTCCTCAAGGTGCTGTTCTTTCTCCCTTTCTGTTCTCGTTTTTCTTACATGACTTGCCTCATTCTGATGTAGCCACTTTTGTTAAATATGCCGATGACCTCTCGGTTTCTATGCCTGTCAACTCTCAGTCAGATTGTTCCAAATTAAATAGCTTTCTGTCGGAAATTAGTCAGTGGTCCTCTTCAAACGGACTTAAGCTTAATCCGTCTAAATGTCAGGTAGTCAATTTCACTTTCAGACGTAAATGTGACCTACAGCAACTAGTTAGCTCACATGGCCCCACTCTCATTGACGGCACAGAGGTTGAAAATACATCTTATGTCAAGTACCTTGGGCTGAGTTTTTCCACCGATCTTTCCTGGTCTTCCCACATCTTGCTAGTTACTAGAAAGATGTTTCGCTTAACGTTCTACATTAGGAAATTTAGGCAGTCTGGCATAAAGCAGTCTTTACTTTCTCAGTTTGTAAATTCTTGTATTCTACCCATCCTCCTTTACTGCTCCCCATTAGTCTTTCCTGGACTACTTAAGAAAGACTTTGCTTCGCTGAGAAGGGCACTAAAAGCTGTTAGTAGGGCAAGTGGGATATCGTTAAACCAACTGGTGAACACTATTGTAGATAGACATATTATGTCATGTAAGAAACTAGCGAATACAATATTGTCGGACCCCGAGCATCCTCTCTATACGCATCTATCTCCTTGCATTTCATCTGGAAGAACTAGAAGCAGCTATAGGAGGCTATATGCTAGGACTACCAAATACAAAAAGTCCACAATACCATATCTGGCACAGCTGTTATGTGATGAGAAATCCGTTAGGTATGACACGATAAACTTACTGCGGCACTCTAACAAATAGTCCCATTAGTTTTTGTTTTCCTTTCCTCGTTACTACTACACTGTTGTTCTCATCTTCTACCACACATCAACTTTATATTTCAAATCCTGTGTTGCATTGTTTGAAATGAAATACTCTACGCTGTTTTTTTTCTTAATTTTTAATATTTATTTATTTTATTTATTTATAACTTATTTATTTTATTTTTATTTATTTTTGATTTTTAAAAATCTTATATAATTTATGAGGTAATTAGATGCAATATACTGTAATGCACGCTGAAAATTCCATACCTGTACCACAAATACTGTTTGGAATAAAGCTGTTATTATTATTATTATTAAAAAAAAATATTGAACCAAGGCGCAGGATGATAAAAATCTAAAACTTCTGATGTGTATAAAATAACTTGTCAAGGAGAACACTTTGACCCGATCATTTAATATTTCAGTTATCATTATTATTTGTTATCATTGGCTTGTTTGAAGTATGAATATAGACATATGATCACATTGTCATTTCATGAAGAAAAAGTGCGGTTCCAATTTTACTATTATGGCCCTTTGTGGGGATTTGGATTAATTGGAATGTAGATCCTTCCACTAGCCAGCATTATTTAGAGATCATTGGAAACCAGGGCGAAGCGGATAACTCTCTAGTCCTAGCTTGGAACTCCTCGTGAATGTGCACCCACGAACAAACTAGGGATCGAACACGTAAGCTTCAAGTGAGGTGATCAATCCTGATGACTGTTCAGCTACTTGTGCCACAATTCATTGACCCATGAATTACGACCTTGTTCATTATGTTAAGGTGAAGCGGATGCTCACTGAAGGCACTGGATGAAGGTGGCAAGCACTATGTCATGAGTTTGTGGTTTTTACCCGACAATTCTAAAAGAACCATAATGCTGTACACCTCAGAGTAAAAAGGAAGCACCTTTCTATCACTCTAAATATCCTGATGAACCACTAAGTCTATGACGCATGAGAATAGGAATACTATTGTACATAATAACTCAAATTAATACATGGGCTGAGTATTAGTCATCTCACCGAGATTCATTTGATAAAAACGACTCTATAGATTAAGTTAATCTAGGATAATCAAACTCGCCTAATTTACCAGCAAAGAAAAAAGGAAGGTTGAGTATCTTGAAATAATATTATTATCACCACTGAAGGTTCGCAGTGCAGAGCAAATAAACACATATCTCACTGGAATATGCAAGAATTCAGAATTTTATGCCTATGGATGAAGACTTTTCGGAAGCCAGACCACGGAAATATCTTTTGATGAGGTGAAAAGTAAGCGTAGAGAAACTCCATGTATGCCTCATATTTGTTGTCAGCTGATAAAGCTGCCAAGATTGCATAAGAGATGAGAAGACGTGGTCTAGAAGTTCTACGAATCTACGAGAGCAGATTGGACGAACGTTGACTGTCTAAAGTTTTAAATGAAGAGTCAATAGCTTAATCCAATTCACCTGGACGACAGCCATGAGGACACTGATAATGTGACAGTGTGGTAGACGCACATGAAGTGGGAACAAATCTCCCCCAGAGATGAATGTGACACCTTAAAACAACCCAGATCAAAAGAAGAAGGAGGACTTTTATAGATAACTACGAATAGTTATCAGAATTTTGATAAATTATTTAAAGGCCAGTCAAAAGGTGGGTATAAAATGCATGAAAATAATTTACCATGGATCGGTAAACTTTCGGTAAAATCAATGAGAACGGGGAACCATTCTTAGGCATCTGCATCCTTAGTGGTTTAGTGACTGGAAAGAGCGTGCATAGGCACATGGATGTACACATAGCGAAATGTCTTTCATCAGACGGAGACATCAAAAACAAGATAGACATCACCTGAATCTGAATAAACCGGAGACTGAGACTGCTGAACGCATAAGTACAGAGAATTTTCAACATCAAGTTGAAAGCTTTCAAAGAAGCTATAGACAGACCGTAATTCTAGTTCAAAATTCACGAATTGAAGGACCGAACCATAAAGAACAACACTGCAGTCATTAGGAAAGGACTGAAGGCATTATGCAACATCACAAAGGGAGCATGAGTAGAAGAGTTGTGAAACTCTGTTAAAGCGACATAGATGGGATCTTCAAGCAGGAAAAAGGGCTTAGACAAGGAACGATTAACTACAAAAACCTAGAAGTTGAGAAAGGAGAGGAAGATGTTAAAGCACAAGATGGACCAGTACAAGGGATCTGAGTATAATCTAGAATGCAATAAACAAAACAACACAAAGGATTTTCAGATTAGATAAAAGATGGTTTTACAATATATGGCAAGTTGGAGGCAAGACAGACCTCGTAACACAATATCGAATAACCAGGTCACTGTCAGGGAAGTAATCAAGACAGACGAAGCCAGTGAAAGATACTGAGGGAAACCCAATCACTAGAGAGGAAACGCTAGTTTGGTCACTCTGAAGAACTCTTGAATCGACTACCGTCTACAGGGCCTTTGGAAGTATTATGAACAGACATAGGACCACCAGCAAGCCCTAACCTTGTTGCAAAAATAGAAGTTTTGAAGGACGTACAGTTATTCAGAGCGCTCTAAGCAGCTTTAACAAAATGAAGTACTGAAGAGAGTCTACTTGACTACACTGAACCTTCCATGTCATTACTGAAGAAGGTGTAGAAGGACAGAAGGTAGATGCCGGCTGACTGAAAGAAAGATTACTTTATGGAACTGACAATGAATAACTATAAAGTTCTTAGCAGGAACTGGTGTGGAATCTCATCCTTGCCCACCTGAATCAAAATACTAAATCGTCTCATCCTGAAGAGACTAAATGCTTCTGTGGATAGAGGCCATCGTCAGGAAAAAGCTGGATCCAGCAAAAATAGTTCATGCACAGATCAAGCTGCAATAATACACATAACCGCTGGAAAAGGCCGAGACCTCCACATCTCAACTTCGTGAACTTTCAAGAGGCCTATGACAGTGCTGACAACGAAATAAGTTGGCAGCCACTTCAACTTCATTGTTGCTGACATTTATAATGTCGTTTGACAGCTGAGTGATGCTGCTGCATACAGGGTAATTCACAATGGAAGGCCATTCGAAGCCTTTGAAGACTGCTTACTATTACCGAAGACCTTCCTGGTTATGGTTCCTGGAGGAAACTGAGTACTGATCGGGCAACAGCGACTGATGTCCACTACTCTGAAATCTATGTGACTATATAAAACACTTAATATCAGGAACATAGTCGGAACTTTCAACAACAATGTCAAATTAGTGGGTCTTCTATATGGTTGGGAGACTTGTCGCTTGCATCACCAGAGTCCGCAGATCTTCATCAACGCTACCTCCACTGGCTTAATAATAAGAATCAGATGGTCTGCCGGAGAAGATATTCACCCGCGGAACTCTGGAAGTAACCCAGACAAAAAGCCAACACCTAACAAAGATTCGGAGTGAATTGGAGATGGATTTAACATGAGCTGTCGAGGTATTCAAGTGACATCACATGTCAAACATTATGGCAAGACCGGAAAGGGAAGCGACGAGTTTGACATCCAAGAGTGACGTGAAGAATATCATGTAGGAAGGAAGTAATAGGTTGTTGATAGTCATAGAGCTATCCGGAAGCAGTAGCAGAAAACCTCATGAGATGGAGAATTTACACAGAAGCCACTTGCTTCACTCAAAACGCAGGAAATAAATGAAAATAAAAATAGTGAATAGAATGATCAGTAGCCATTTTCTCTGTTAGTTTAATATTATTATGACTTAAGTCAAGGTAAGAATTCCACCAGTACAAATACTTGCCGACAGGTAGTCAAGTGATACTGGTCATTCTACTGTTTGAATTCACAATTTTACCCTACCAAGATTATCTCTTTTATTTCTTAGTCCTTAGGTCCTGCACTGGCGTTACATTCATGACTGACCATCTGGATTTTCAAATACTGAGATTATTTGGAGTAAGAATTCTCAACAGAGTGAAAGAGATTAGAAATACGGATTTACTTACCATGAATTCATTAATTAAATCAACTAACCACTATTACAAATGTTATGTGCGTGTGTAAGAATATAATTGAACAGATGTTAAAATAAGTCACAAATCTACTGAGATATAAATATTTTTTGATTCCCCAAGTGACAGAGAATGGTTCATTGTGTAACTATCAGAAAGTCTCCCTAATATGCTTCTGTGACAATAGCATCTAATGAATACAACTCTGGAATAATTTAAAAACTTTTCCGTTGCTGAATCAGATATGTTCGGTTATTAATGCGACTATTAATTCATTTAAATTATATAAGTTACCTTGTTAACAAATTAAGAAAGTTAATGCATTAGACAAAAACGAGCTCCCTAAAAGCATGATTAATTGAAGCCACAGCGGTAGAATGCTCTCCAGTCACTCATGTGGTTCAGGATTTTATCCCCGGCCGACACACTCCTTAACTTCAGAAAACCAGTAATAAGACTGACGAAGATGGAAAGTTAGGCATGAGGCTAGCAACCCCATCCAGTAAAAATAAACGCCACTGCTACAAAGACTTCAAGCTTTTACCTTAAAGCCCTGTGTCCCACTGGAAAGGTATAGGAATAAAAGAATTTGTAAGTTACATAAGGAATAGGGGGGTGTGACAGGACTGATACGACTGCTAAGAATCAGTTTACAAAAGTTAAAAGAAACTGCATACTAATGAACGACACAATATAATAGGAAAACTGCTATATTGATTGGAAGCTTTGCAGTTCATTGTCCAACCGACCAGTGTAAAGAAGGCGAAGAAAAGTTATTTAAATGCAAAAAAGGAACCTGTATCACCTTTAAATTCAACATTCATAAGCACTAACATTTTCGGCGCCAGTTTTATAATTTTCAGGCGTCTGCTTTATTCATGTTTTTCTGGATGAATCCTGAGTGGTATCCATTTTGAATGAGAACTTGTCTGAGTTTATCCAGTTCATCACCGATTATATCACCTGTCCGAATCCTTCTTATTCATCAAGACAGGGAGTGGACCGGGTTTCTTTTCCTATTCAAAATAATCCAGATTTGAAAATTCCTATTTTGACCAATCTATTTCTGCTTCCAGTAGACCGTCAGGTCTTCTTTTTAAACAAAACATCTGAAAATGAAACTCACCGTTTGTTTTTGAATTCAACATGAACTTGATAGAATCGTGGTGATTGTCTCACACCTTCGCTATCACTCTTATGTCAACAATCTTGTCATCGGTGTGTCTTTTGGGTATATATGAAACCTTCAGTATTGGGTATTAACACGTAATTTTTCAGACTTACTATTAAACAGTTTGTTAACAGAAGACTCAATGACGGTCCTATATGTTCACACCTTTTTGTCCGTGTATTATGTCACTGAACATGAAATGTACAGTGAAAGCAAAACTCAGTGATGATTCTTTTTCACACAGCCAACGTCCAGATTTTTGTCACTGATGAATTTGCATAGAAAGAAAATAGATTGAAACAGAGCGGGGACATCAAGAGTTACTATTCGCCTTCTGAATACGTTGACATAATTTATCAAAAACTAACAAAGTCATTGGTTGAGACTGTTTCTTACAAGTATAAAAATGTCTACGAGACATTTAACAGAAACAGTATGATGAACTGTTGATATTCAAGATTTTGTTCGGCAGTTACTTTTTCTTTGTGCACTATCAGGAGACCATATATATGCTGAAAATTACAGAAACTGGGAGGAGGGAGCGTAATTGATCAAATAATACTAGGCTAATAATCGGTTCGTTCTTCACTTTCATCAGGAATCATGCTAGCTTTCCTTTCACTTGTTCAACTTGATCTTTCCGAATGATTTCCATTGAATGTTTGTCTCATATTCTATCATAACCTTGAAATCCTTTTTCCTTGTTTGCCTCTACTTTTGGTAGGTTATTGAAAATGATGGCTGTTAGTGGTCTGTTTTATGCAATTTAATAATATTTATTATCTTCTCACTAGTCAATTGGTCACTGTACTACACAGTTTTCCATCCAAGCTAAAAACCCTTAATTCGGTTGTGTCGTAACTGTATCAGTCATATAACGCGCCGCTATTATTCAACAATTGACTGCTATACACGTTTAATAAACTTAGATTCAGACACTAAAGAGGGGATACAACGGTCTATGAACTTCTGTCAATTTTCGATTTTAGCGCGATCACCAGCCAGTGTTATCGTTGAGTATTTGTCCTCAAACTCGACTTTGTCGATCTCACTAGCGAAGAAGATGACTCCAAAAAAAATCGCAAACGGATATGAATTAGAATTCATGGGAAGCTAGCAGTTCAGAGGTCCTGGGTTCGACCTCTAGTAGGAATATCGGTGAATACTACTGGGGTTGCTCAAAATGGAATGAAACAGCTTTCCAGCACTACCTGGTTTTCAATGGTTCTCTAAGTAATTACAGTCCATGGTTAGTCTTGGAACCAATCGAATCCTCGAAAAACTAATATTTTAAAATATAATTTTGATTGTAGATCGTTTGAGAATAAATTCCTCGATAAAGAAAATCTCCTCCTCTATATTTAATTTTAAAACAAGCAACAAAGGTTAATGAAGCGGGGTTTAGTAAATTCGTCACACCTTAGAAGAACGCTTTTAGCTGGATACTCTACATACGGGCAGGATAGCATTGGGAGATATACGACTGATAAGCGAATAAACCACCCATGACGTAATGGCTATTTTCAGTCATTTACATGAGTCTGGGACAATATACAGATAACTAAGTGGGGAGTATCTAATTTCTTCTTGTGTCATACAATCGGGCTTAATTTTTCAAAGTAAGAGATATAGCACACAAATAGATATGACTCCTGATAATACAATTATTCACCTGAATAAACATGACAGGAACTGTATACCCCTAACTTTAATCTACTTGAATTCATAACATCATTTTCGTGGAGTCACTAGGAATAAATAATTTGGATGATCTTTTATAAGAAATAGTACTAATGAGTTCGAATACCATTCTACACAAAACCTCATACAACTATTAACTGAATACTTCATCTACATTTTTCAAAACATTTTAACAGGCACCATTATAATGATTCTTTCAGGTGGATCACAGGGCTGCAGCAGCACTCTGTTCTATGCAGTCTTCTTTATCGGGCTACACCGTCGTCCAAAAGCTTCTATCTCCTTCTAACTCGATCTCCTCCATATCAGCCTCAGACGCCCAATTTTAACATTTCCCGTTCGATTTCCACTCGGTGGCCAGGCGAACACTGTGCAGGCACACCATGTCTCCACTTTAACCTTTACTTTCATCGATAGAAGGTACACTGGTTGAATGACTTTCCTAAGGCTTTCGCTGGAACCACTTTATTTCATATCTCCGATTTCAGAGAGGTATATGTTCATTTTTAAATATTTTCATGTGCTTTGAAGTATGTGTAGCGGTTGAGCTGATCTTCATGGATGCGTTCTCTATCCTAACACCCAGTCTTTCTTCTTTTTCCGTGTTTAAGGCGGGTTTGCAAACTAGTGGACTGGTAGACTAAGCAAGGTTATGAACAGATATTATTATTATTCCCTTCTGTTCTGAATGGAACATAGGGCTTCAACAACACATCTAGACCTTGTTCTATTCTCTGTTGTCCTCTTCAGCGGGTCAATGACTGCCTATCATCTGTCATCTCCTTCTCGACACATTATCTCCTTCATGTCGCCCTCGCACTGACCCACTTGCCGCTTTGCATTCGGATTCCAATCGAGCGACAGCCTGTATTGCGCGGGATGTCATTCGACGGTCTTCTCAGCATGTGCTCGACTTATCTCCATTTTCTCCTACATACTTGTTAGGCAATAGGCTTTCAGTTGGTTTGTTCCCAGCCAGAGTTTCTTACTACTAATTCTTTCCGGCTGGGCAGCCACTTGATCCTCAGTGTGGATCTCATGAGGGCAGTTGTTGATAAAAGTCTGTAAATTGTTTGAAATTCTTTTCATTTCTGACCTGTATAGAAGAACTGACTGACTTCACATTGTTACTGAAAATCTGAATCTTGTTCATGATATTGGATGAGTGTAGAAGATTTCCATACTGCTTTCAGATTGTTGAGGGTGTATCTTACCTTTCCGATTCTGATCACCTTTGAAATTTCATCCATTCCACTGGCCTGCAATTGAAACAATGCTTCCTAGCTGGATAAGTGAAGAAAGTAACCTCTGTCAAGTTTCTCCCAATGATGGTGATTACCGCTGATTATTGTTGATGTTGCTGTTGGTTTGCTGGTAATCTTCATCACCTCCGTCTTCTGTATAATCACCTGGAATCCTGTCTTCGCGGCTTCTTAAGGCTGTAAGTCTTCGAGTTTGTGTGAAATTAGACATATATATTATCTGTGGAATCCGGATCTTCTAGAGTCTTCTTATCGGTGGTCCACCGTATTCCTGTCTCCTGGTTCCCAGTGCACAGTCTGACACATAATTCACTTCACCACAATTAAGAATATCATCGGTGATAATAGGTATCGAGCAATCATTCAACCATCTGGAGAAATTCAAAAAAATCCGCATGCTACTAGTCTCCTGTGCAAATGTTGGAACCTATGCCATTTCATTCGACTGTGTATATACCCAAAATAGTCTTTAACTTCAAGCTTACGTTGTCTAAGAATGCTCAGCTTGACTACTTTTCAAACAAGTAGATATATGTTAACGCTGAGTACTTTGCCGTTACTTTCTTTAATATAATAACAGGAAATACTAATAGTTCATCATTTAACTCCCACCTCTTGAATTCATAAAAACAAAATTCGAAAAAAACGTTCCATCCTGCATAATTTCACTAGTTTTTTACTCTCTATCCCTCGCTCTCTCTCTCTCTCTCTCTTTGGCTATCTCATTAATTTACAAATCGCTTAGCACAACTTTCAAAACGCTCACCTGAAATTCATTCATACTCATAATTTGGAAAGATCATTCAGTAGCGTATATTGTCCAATTTTTATTCTTTTAGTTGCAAGACTAACAGTGTAGAAGAATGGAAAAGGGGGTGGGAAGGAGATAAAACAAAGGTGATTACTACCTATTCTCTCTTCTTCTTCTTCTTCTTCTAATATTGTTCAATAGCAAATGAATATATAATTTTATGCTTTCTACCACGATTATCGAGTAGTCGGCGAAGGAAGTGAATTCAGGTGTATGAAGTGAGCATACCATATATATATATATATATATAACTACCGAATACCACTTTAAGTTGCATTACTTTGTTATTGTTTCACTTGATCAAGGGAAAAGATTCTCTGTCTCTAGGGAGTTGGTTTATCTCTTTCCGTTTATTCTTTTCAAGTTCTAATTTATCTGTAGGTTCATTTATTCCTTTTATTTTCTTTCTCAGAACAATAATTTCGAAGAGTAAGCTGGTAGGTAGGTAGATAGGTAGTTAAGTTGTAGGAGCATAAGACACATACATACATACACATCGACATCGCAAAAAAGCGAAATACTTTAAGTAATGTTAAGTCAAACATTGACGCATTCATTATACATATTGCCTACTTATATAAGGAAATGTTAACTTAGATTTCTTTTTTAACAGTCATTTGAAAGCGCTAGTATTATTATATTAGAAACTAAAACTTTGCGAAAGAGAATATTCTTCTGTACAGTGGAATAAAGTCAATCATTATTTCATGTAAAATCCTTATTCAAAGAACAACCTACCAAAGACAGTACGTTACCGTCTGCTTTGCATTGCAGAAGCTCTAGCTGTTTATTTGAAAGAACTAGAACTATGCATACAAAAGAAAATTTTTCAACCACTTCTACTACCATGGTAACAACTCTGTTAACTTGACTTAACTCTTGCTGGTATGCTTGTTTTTTTCTACCGACTTAAAACTCTTGCGTAATTTCGCATGTTATTTTGTTTCTATGTACACCCTGAACACAACCCCTTCATCAAACTATTCATGTTAATACGTAACTCTTCTTTAATAATCGTTTGTGAAAACTCATCACTTTTATTACTACCCTTTTATATCAACATCCAATTCATTTGAACTTACTAATTGTATTTTCGTTTGGCAAATTTAATGTACACACACATACAAAACAACCATATATATATTTGCGATGAATTCTAAGCCAAAAAGAGACTCTTCGCTGAACTACTGGTATTCTGTCTATCAATCGTTATTGCAAATTAGAAGTAATTAAATGAAGATTTCAGGTAATCCGTAATGACAAGTCTAGCGATAGTGGCCTATCCTTCACAATTACATGAATCATTAGTTTTGTCAAGAAAGTAAGTCAAAGTTCAGCTGCAAAGAAGGTTTTCTTCAATGAACATGGCAAACTATCAATGTTGGGTGAATGTCAGATTCAAAGAGAGAAGATTTTTGGGGACAGAAAGTGCGTGTGCATGTGTGTAGTTTTGATCGTGTAGGCTTCATTAAATTTGTGATAATAGAGCGTCCAAATTAGGCATTTTCAGTCAGAACCTTTTTGACGAGTGGTCCACTCTTCTTCCAAGCTGCCAGGGCTGTAAATCTTACAGATTCTGTGACTTATTCAGAGAATCAAATTCCGTTTTGTCTGTTGGCATATCCACCTGTAAAAGCTTGTGAGTTGTCCATTCCATACTGGCTTCTGTAGGTGAATGTTCTCAGTGTTCCAGGAAGAGTACTTTTAAATCACACTCCTGTGGTGTGAATAGGATTTCAGGCAGACATATGTTTAGAGCATCAATCACCTTCTTTAAATACGTGTTTTCTAGCTTTGATACGAAGAAATCTGCAAGCTTAGGATTTTGCAGTGATCCCATAGAATAACCATCCTTCTGCATATAAACTTTTTTGCCAAAAGAGAAGTTGGCATTTATTGTGTATCTCAACAGAGGTTCTTTCCAATAATAAGTGGGTATTCTAATAATAATAATAATATACATATGTAAATATTTTTTCAATTAATCGAAAGTTTGTTTAGTAAAAAAGACCAGATCTAGCGACAGGAAGATTTATGTTGGACAGATGACGTTCTCAGTAGGATTAACAAAGTTGATGTTTATCGGAGTGAGGAAAAATTGGTCTTCTGATTGATTCCGGCACGTTTACAAACCACTAGGCAGTAACATTACAAGGTGAATTTCCCATGTTAAGAATAAAGCGAAGAGGCGTAATTTCGGTAATCCGTGCATTTGGATGATATTCGATACTAATGGCCAGTTCTACGCTTTCAAATTATTTCAGTTCGTTCCGTTTGCTTTGACGTATTCTTTCCATTGATCAGTTGATGAAAATGTTGATGGTAGATGCCGAATACATTTGTAATTTTGTCTGAAAGATTATTTTATCCAAAGATTTAAAGGCTTAATCCTAACCCTTTTCATTATACGTAAGTTTGTATAGTTAGCTTGAACCAGAGTGGTTAGTTTCAGTTTATAAAGTGTGTAAATTGCTAGTCACAAGCAGCTTTTTTTATAAACTGTTTATTCTCATTTTCCACATATATATTCCCCTTTATGAATTTTCATAAAGCAAGACCAACAGTTTCTGCAGCTAAGCTGATTCATGTTTATCGGACAACGTGCTCTTTAATGCAATCATAAGACGAAAGATAGTTTTCTTATTTTAACTCTAACTGTGTATACAAATTTATATGCATCTGTGGCAGCAATTAAATTGGGTGAACAGAAAGAAGGCCATACCTGCAGTTTTCTGAAAATGCACCAAAACGTTTGCATCTGAAGGGAACGAATACTATTAATATTGCCGTTGCTAGGCTGCTCCCTGGTGTTACAGGTCATCAGGTGTAAGGATGAAACTTGAGCACTGTGGTAGAGTATAACTCCAATTTTATTTTGATAAAATCACAGTGTTATACAGTAATATTTACTGATGATCGCGTTTTGAGTACAAATTATTATTCATAATCATATGAAGGCATTCACATAACGCTTCGCTTCATTTGTATACATGAGTAAAATTGATGAGACATTTGAATAAAATTAATGTAAAATAAAGTACATTGTGAAATAATATTAGTGTTATCAATGAAATACAGTCAGATGGGAAATAAGATGTTATTGCTGTAAAAATAAGTAACTCGTTAGACTGTTATGATGTACGTGAATTGAAATAGAATTTTAACATTATTTATTATCCTCTTCTGATTTGACTGACTGGTGGTAATAATATCTTCCATATCTCTGGTATTTGCATTGAGTCATTTCTGTTGCATGTGTTGTGTTGGGTGTAGACTCGATGAACAAGGATTCCGTAATCAACCTCTCTCTTCACCTACCTAGATTACTTTTTAGAATTTTAACCCTATCCCACCTTATTGTGTGGTTGTGTGTTAATGCATGCAGTACAATTGCTGAGTTAGTTGTGAGTGTCTTGATATGATTATGAGCAATAAATTATGTTCGAAACGTCATCAATAAATATTATTGTATAAAAACTGTGATTTTATCAAAATTAAATTCTATCTATAATGGAGTTCATCAGGTGGATACGGCAATATCCTTCAAAATTATCAATAGACAAGAAAGCTCAGTTCTCCTCAAGTTGACCGAAGCAGTCTCCATCAAACGTCTGCAACCCGATTTCGCATGTTCAGTAGGAAGCATTGGTTAATGAGTATCTTTATTGTCTTTCATTCGATTAAGTAATAGTGTACGTCTTTAAACTTTCCCCCTTTTGATATAGCGTAAACTTTACCTGTCTCTTGTTCCTGTGATTCGACTTTAACTCATCAAACTGTTACTCATTTTGTTAGTTACTCATCATCTTATTCACCTTTTGTCTTCATTACAAAACTCCTTTACCACTGAATGCAAACACTGATTTCTGTCTAAGTTTCAACTCTCTGGCTGGGAACTATATAAGCGTAGTGTCTGACCATTGTATATTAAGTATGTTACATTATGTAACATTTGCAAGTATGTTCAAATTGTTCTGTACATGAACTTAGTAATTTATTTACACTTTAAGAAGCTGATGAGAAGTCAACGAACTAAGTGATGGCACTAACTTATACTGGATTAACTGTTGTTCTTGTTTTATTCAGATTCATAAAGGGGAATGAGTTTATGAAAATACAGTGCATGTAGGTAAATCGCCACACTACGGATCATCATTGAACGGGGCTTAGAATGGCAGTCACCTCTCTACCTCACTCGACTTCATCGACTTTGAAAAGGCCTTCAACAGCGTCGGTCGACTGCAACTACTTAGCAACTACGGGGTCCCATCGACAGTTATACATTTCATCCAACAGTTGTACGACAATGCTACATGACAAGTAATCCACAACGGGAAACTTACTGAAGTCTTCGAAGTGAGGACGGGAGTGAGACAAGGCTGCCTACTATAACCAATGATTTTCCTGATTGCAGTAGATTGGATAATGCGACAGACAACGGGCAATGGGGAAACAGGCATAAAATGAATCCACACAAAAAACCTGGAGGACATGGACTACGCCAATGACGATATATGTCGGATTTCTCACAAACTGGAAGATATGCAAGTGAAAAGCGACAAGTTGGCTATAGAAGAAGCATCCAGAGAAGATAGGGCTTCAATTGAACATCGATAAAACAGAGGTGATGAAGATTCCTGGACAACAGCAACAGCATGAACAACAGACAACAATCAATATAAATAGGAGGAACCTGAAAGAAACAACCTCCTTTACCTACCTGGGAAGCATCGTTTCAACTACAGGCGAACAGAATTGACGAGGACATCAAAGCCAGATTCGGAAAAGCAAGATAAGCTTTCATTACTCTCAAGTCTGTGTGAAGGTCAACATCACTGCTTAGCATCAAAAATAAGATCCGGATTTTCAACTCCAATGTGAAGTCAGTGCTACTTACCATACGGATCAGAGACTTGCACTGCGCATCATGAAGAGCATCTCACCAAACTACAGACCTTCATTAACAGTTGTCTTTGCTCAATACTCAAGATCAGATAGCCGGCCAGAAAAGATCAGCAACAGGGATCTCTTTCAGTGAGCGAATCAAACAGGAACCGACTGTGAAACAAATAGGCAGGAAGAAATGGAGATGGATTGGCTGGTCATACTCTGAGGAAACCATCAAGTGACATAACTAGACAAGCCATTGCTTGAGCGGGTCCCGAAAGGGAAGCGGGCGGCGAGTTGGTCGTCAGTGCAAGGGTGGGTGACTTGGAGGAAGTCATGTGAAGAGGAGATGAAAGCCTGTGGGCAGACTTGGAGCGGGTGAAAAAGTTGGCAGAAAACCGAACGCAATGGAGACGTGCAGCTGAAGCCCTATGTTCCTCTAGGAATCAAAGGAAATAATAAATATAGATAATATGGGGGTAAAGAAAATACAGATGGATGCTGGCATCAGATAATAAATAAACTTCCATAAATAGGCTGTGGAGAAAAAAATGAAAAACTTGACAAAACGGCACCTTTACTTAGTTCATAGCTTTATTACTCACTCACTACCTAACTGGAAAAGCCTAGATTTGTCGTTCTTTTGTAATCTTATTCATACAGAATCGTCAGTCACATGACATAATATAAAAGCTTTTATAATATAAGATAGGATTAAACCTGTTGAAAATAGAGAACACTGTCAAACAAAAACATTGTTCCACTGATTAAATATCTTCAGTAAATGCATTTTCGTCAAACCAAAATGTTTACACATAATATTGTCGTTAAAAATCAAACTTACCTTCCCTTTACTTTAGCTTTACGCATCTCTACACTAACAAGACAGGTTTAAAGTTCATCGATTTATTTTTGGCAATATAAAGGCTTCCATCACCTTGAATAATCAACCTTGAATTAGAGTTATGTGATGAAATAATTGTCGAGCAGTCAATAATATTGATTTTGTGACCTGACATTAATAACTGCTTTACAGTCGATGATGATGATGAGGGATTTCAGATTAATAATTGCATTGGGAGTTTCTATGTGTTTGAATAACCGTTTTGGAAGATGTTCTTTTCGACGACATTGGAACATTCTATTGGTTTTACCTATCTTGAAGTGTACAGAAAATATCAGATTCACCTTCCAAAGAAAGGCTTATAAACAAATAAGTGGTGTTGTGATGAGGACCCCTCTTGGGTCAATGTTAGCAGACATCTTCATATGGAAATTGGAGGAATAAATGCTGGGAGAATTTATGCTATATAAATGGACATATGAATGACCAGCAGAGACGATGGAACGATTAAACGGTCTGTATTTCGTGAACAGGTATGAAATGGACGATAACTTCATTTCACCAGCTTTGTTCATATCCAGTATAAACATTTCCTAGTGGAGTGTTTATTTTCAAGAGGTCGTGAAATTTGCGCGAGTGACATATTGATGGATGAGCTTCAACACATACATCCAGTCTTATCAGCTGATGGTTATCCCGAAAACTTTATCAATTCTCACAGAATGGATAGACCACATCCCGAAAAGACAGCTTCTGTACCGAAGAAAGCTATCTTTATTAACCTATCATTCAAGGCTGATCAAATTATGCACTTGACACCTCATCTCTTTCCCTCACATCTCGAACATTTTTGGTTCCTGCACCTATGATTAAAGGGTGAAATTCTGTGGATTGTACTTCATGCTGTATCTACAAGTTCACCTGCAGTTGCGGTTACACACACCTATATAGATAGAACCAATAGAATGTTCCAATGTCGTCGAGAAGAACATCTTCCAAAATGGTAATTAAAACACATTGAAAAACCAATGCAATTATTTATCTGAATAGAAATCCATTATCGTCATCCATTGCAAGACACTTATTAATATCAGGTAACAAAATCAATATCAATGACTGTTCCACAATTGTTTCACATAGCTCTAATTCAAAGTTGGTCATTGATGGTGATGGAAGCACTTTGGATCAATCACACACATCCTAAACTTTGTGTACAAAAAGACAGAATAGACTTTAACCTTCGCCTACCATGGTGGGTTTACTTGAACTATTTAAATTTGATTTGCCATTAGTATATACTTTTGTTTTATTTAACTGAGTAACTGTCATGCATTTTATTTTAATACTGTGAACCATGTTATTTGTAAAGCGATTATAGAGCAACTACAAAATGATGATATCATCTCGCGAAATTTGTCTTCTAAATGTCTTATTCAAATTTATTAGAGGGAATAATTGCTTTAATACAAGGGCTACTGGATAATCAATGTAAGCCGGTGGTGGTCTTTAACTGTATGTGAGAAAATAAGTGCACTGGTCAAACAAACTGTTCCACAAACGTCCATTTATTCTCATCCAAAAACATCAACTTAATCGGTATGGATTTATGTGTGGACATACTGAGGAGGTTTTTTTGTGTTTCATTTCAGATAAACTTATTTGATTAAACATACAGTGATAATAATTGGATGACGTTTTGAGCACAATTTATTGCTCAATCATCACTTTTTATGTATTCACACAACTTTCCAACATGCGTTAAATGGATCTTTAAAGCATCTTGTTTTTCAGTCTCGTTTCTTAGATATCCTGGACAAGTGTTGAGTTATTTCAGCTATACATGTTTGTAGTTGATTAGATGAGCAAAGATTCAGTGAACGACCTCTTTCTCACCGCCTAATAAAATTACGCTTTGATAATTTTAGTCTCTCTCTCTCTCTCTCTGATCCTACATGCCGGTGGATGTATTTAAATAACCGGGGTTTTCTTCTAAAGTGGATAGCTTAGTGAAGTTAATCATTCCAGATTAGGCTAAATTCCTATATTCTTATAACCTAAGTGATCCTGAACTAATACTTTGACCTATGTAATTTATCTCACAGTCATTATATAGTGTAAAGTTTATGATACATAATTTTTTTTGATTGCATCTATTGGATACGACCTTCAGCAGTGCTTTGCATTTTTCCCTGAAATTATTTATTGGTTAGGATTAACAGCAAGCACTTATTATTGCGAGCTGAAGAAATCTGAAAGAAGTCAGTGCCATTTCAGCTAAAGGCATCATGGATCAGTATGTCAAAGAAAAGATCTTTAAAGCAAGACATACATTCACTGATTTGAAATCAGCGTGGAAATCTGCTGCACACCGAGGAAATGAACGAGATTCAGATTTCCAACACTAATGTAAAGTCACTGAATGCGAGTCATTGGACGCATTTCCAACAGGTATTTGCAAACTTTCATCAACATCTGCCCCCCCCTTTCCCTCAATACTGAAAATCGAATGTCCAGAAGGGACAAGCAGCAAGGAACTCTAGTGGACAACAAACCACCCAAAGTCCTAATGTTCAGTTAATATGCAGAAAAAAAATGGAGACGGAAATGAAATGCAATGAAGAGATAGTTGAATGTTACCTGACGCCAGGTCATCACTTGAGTGGAACTAGAATTGGAAAAGACTAGTTGGACACTCGACGGTGACACGGAGGAGATTGTGCAAGATGGAGATGAAATCTTATGGGTAGTCGTAGTGGCGTCTGTGGCTTAGTGGTAGAATGTTCACCAACCACGCATATGAACCGGGGATTCGACACCCGGCCACCACCACACCCCTTTACCTTGCTAAGCCGGTAATAAGACTGGCAAATAGGAAACCTTGGCCATGGGGCTAGCAACCTCATCCCTTAAAAATAAACACCATTGCCATCGAAACTTCACGGCTCTAGCTTTAAGCTCTGTGTTTAGCTGGGAACGTAAAGGAATAAAAAAGTTGTGGAGCAAGCTGAAAGTGATGGCAGAAAACAGAGTGAAGTGGTGATGCGCTTCTGAAGCCTTATGTTCCACTGGGAACCCAAGGGAATAATACTAATACTAAACTGGACACCTTTTCATCTAGTCAACAGGGTGATCAACTGGATGACTGCTGCCGCCACCTAAATAACCACGTCTTGTTGTTAATATCACACTGATGGAGACAGTTGGAAAAAAAGCAGTTGTGTTGCATTCTTTCAAATCATATGTGATTATTTCGGATTCACCATCTTTTCAAAAAAAATGGGCTGAATATTTCACGATTAATTATGAAATATAGGTGACTACGGTGTCCTGAAAATGTGAAGAAGATTAGTAGCTCAAGTATTTGTATTTCTTGTAGTTGCATTATTTGAGATTGAATATTACTAAACAACCAAGAAAATAAAAACCTAGTCAAAATTTCTTCCCTTTCTTATTGTTAACAAAGAAACGGGGAAACATACTCCTGCGACTTTATTAAAATAACTAAATCCAGTCTAAAAGTTTTTATTATTAGTTGGGCTTCAAAGTAAAGTTTCGGTACCAGTGGTGTCTATTTTTATGGAATGAGGCTGTCAGCCTCATGCCCACCCTTCCCTCTTTGCTGGACTTAATTTCGGTTTAGCGAGGCATGCGAGTGCGTCTGTAGCCAGGGATCGAACCCAAGACCCCATGCGAGGTCGATGAGTATTCTACCACTGTGCCACCGACGCGCTGTAGCCGGTTTATTTTAATATAACAATATACTACTGATTAGTTGAGACTAGTAGTTTGACGCCAATTCTGTCAGACAGTGGTGCTTGCTTGCTAGCCAGATCAACATTATCTAAACACCGGTTGGACGGTCATTCTGCCCATTTGGGGTCGAGCTCTGTGCCTGGTTTGACTCAGCTCAGAGAGCCTTATCATTTGGAACCACCGAATTTCTGGCTATCTAACTGGTCAAACTAGTCATTATCATAAATCAGACTACGTATTTCCCAATTGGTTAACAGTATGCAATCTCCACAGTACGAATGGTGAAATTCCATTCCAGTTTTCTTTGAAAACCGAATTATTCAGCTCACAATATGTAATCTGCTTGGTAGCATAAATGGTGGTCTTAAAAGTAAGCATATTTACACAGAACTATACACTACTAACTAACTGAAACCAATATTTTCATACCACTCACGTTTTCATCCTGCATTATCCTAACCGACGCAGTACATTCATGCAGTATTATACAGAAGTCAACATTTTGAACATAATTTGTTACTCATATCCATATGTCCATGGTAATCACAGATAATTTAAAGTTTTTTCTGTAAACAGTAATCATTTATTCTGCTTTCTGATTTTATTCAGGCATGAGGTTAGCAACCCCACCCAGTAAACAAAACTGCTACATAATGCTCAGTACTACGAGTCTCCTTGTGATGAAAGAAAAAGTATGTGTGGGTCCATTTTATACCTACACAAAAAAACTTGGAGGATCTGGACTTCGCCAGCGATGATATATGTCTGATTTCCCACAAACTGGAAGATATGTAAGTGAAAAGCAACAATTTGGAAGAAGAAGCATCAAAGATAGGACTCCAAGTGAGCATAGAGAAAACAGAGGTGATGAAGATTCCTGGCCAACAGCAACAGTAACAACAACAGACAACAATCAACCAGCATAAATGGGAGTAGTCTGAAAAAAAGCAACCTCGTTTACCCACCTGGGAAGTATCGTTTCAATTACTGGCGGACGGAACTAACGAGGATATCAAAACGAGTGTCGGGAAAGCAAGGCAAGCTTTCATTTCTCTCAAGGCTGTGCGGAAGTCAACAGCACTCAGCATAAATATAATAAGATCTTGATTTTCAACTGCAATGTGAAGTCAGTGCAACTTACTATACGGATCAGAGACTTGGCGCTGTGTCACGAAGGCCACATAGAACAAACTATAGACGTTCAACAGCTGTCTTCCGTCAATACTTCCCTCGAGATCAGATGGCCGGCCAGAAATGATTTGCAACAGACTTGGATCTTTGGGAGCGAACCAACCCAGCAGGAACCGATTGTGCAAGAAATGTGTGGAAGGAAATGGAGGTGGATTGCCTGGCCATACTCTGAGAAAACAAACCATCAAGTGACATCACAAGACAGGCTCTCGTGTGAAACTCGAACGAGAGGCGGCAAGTTAGTTGGTCGTCAGTGAGAGGGTGACACAGAGGAGGTGATTCAAAGAGGAGAAGAAGGCACGTGGGCAGATGTGGAGGCAGGTGAAAAGGTTGCCGGAGGACTGAACGCAATGCCGATGTGCAGCGGAAGCTGTATGTTCCTCTAAGAACTAAAGGAAACAATGATAATAAAATGATAACAATTAGATTTTGTTACCTTATCGTCAACGTAATAAGCCATTTTTCTATTGTGATAATAAGCGCAAGGTTTTGTAAATGGATGCATTAGCTCTAGGCATTAATAATTCAACATTTATACAATCTGAAATACTTGAAATTACACAAGACGTCTTTTTTTGTTAAATCTTAAAACCTGTGAACGTAATTGGTTTGTTATTAGATGATGATGATGATGATGAACTTTTAATTTCAGACTTAAGTGTCTAAAACACTTCTTTCTCTAGTGTGTATGCACCCCATGGAGTTTTAATCAAATCTGTCTGAAAAAAAGTAGGTGATCAGTCATCAAGACACAAGTAATTCAACAATTATATTAAGGAAGGTGCTTGGTTTAATATATTTGGTTTACAGTTGCATTATTCAGTGAAAATAATAATAATAATAAATCCCACTTATGTATATGACTCAATTAGACTACATTTAATAAGCGAAGATATTCATTCAGACATCTATAAAACACAAAATAATTGAGCAAAGAATATCCTTTTCGATAATTTCCTCTTCTTCTGGCTTGACAATTATATATACATATGTTTATATACATAGAATATTATAGATTAGTAGTCAATAAAAATATTAGTGTTTATTAAATAATATCGCTTTGTAAAGTATGATCACGATGGAATTACAGTTCATTAAAGAGGCTTAAACTATAATAATAATAATAAAGATATAGTAGGTATAGTGTGCGTCAGTGGCATAGCGGTTAGGATGCTCACCGACCATGCACATGGTCCTGGTTTCGATCATCGGCCGACGCACTCCTTTACCTCGCTAAGCCAGAAATAATGTTGGTAAAGAGAAAAGGTTGGGCATGAGGCTAGCAACCCTATCCTGTAAAAATAAAACACTGCTGCAGAAACTTCAAGCCAATAGCTTGAGGTCCTATGTTCCACTGAGGAACGTGAAAGAAAAAAAAAAGCAAATAAAATATCCAAATTAAGGAGCCTAATTTATGCGTCCAAAAGAAGCTAGTTCAGACATTGTCCTTACCTAGGTTGGAATGATCCTCAGTTATTGTGGAAATTTCTTTAATTTTAGTTGATATTCTGTTTGCTATTGTATCTTTATTATTATCATAGTGTTATGTACTAGTCGAGAATTTAATAGTCCTGACGCAAGAAAGACGGAAATCAGAAGACCACTAGGTTTGCGATGATACTTCTATTTTCCAAACACAAGGAGAATCCAAGTCACACAAGAGTGTGAGAGCAAAAATATATATGAATGTCCGAACGAGTGTGTGAACACAAGTGTGTAAGCGAGTATTCAAAATGAACAAATCAATAGACAGTCTTAACATGATTGGCTAATTATAGTGGAATATCGATCCATGTATACATAGAAAAATATAACCGACTGTCAAACAAACACTCATATTATATGGATATATTTCACCAAGAACAGACTGTCAAACAAAACACACATATAATTTGGATATATATCACAGTTTAAGCATCTTTAATGAACTGTAATTCCACTCTGATCTTACTTTACAAATCGATATTATTTAAAAAACACTAATATTGTTACTGACTACTAATCTAGAATATTCTATGTATATAAACATATATAATAACTGTAGAGTCAGAAGAGGAAGTTATCGAAAGGGGGATATTCTCTGCTAACTTATTTTGTGATTTAATAAGTTCACTAAAAGAATAGTGCTAGTGATGTACAGAAGGCTTGACCATGTTTTAGCACTATCTGAGTCAAATCGTAAGACATAGCCACCATTCATTTATGTCCTAGCAGAATACCGGAGTGTGGATAAGTACATAAAGACAGGTTGGACCAGAAAGATTGGGGGCAGAGATTCAGGTTATCGGAATGCAAGCATGTAATTCAGTTATAAAATGATCGATCCCAAGAAGAGGAACAGCTAAGAAAAGAACTCAGCAATCGTAATGCACTGACTAACACACACAATCAAATAGCAGAGTGGGACAGAGCTACAGTTGCGAAAAGTAGTAGAGTAAGTTGTAGGAAGAGGTTGATCACTGGATCTTTTTTCACCGAATCTAAGCCTACCTTAAGCAATGGGAACGACGCAACGCCGATACTTGAAATATACCAATAAAAACAAAGGATGAGAAATAATGGAATTCTATAAATGAAGTATAAAACATATGTGAATACCCTGATATGATTACAGGCAGTAATAAATTGTACTCAAAACAAAGCTTTCGAATTTCAGATAAATAGCTGCGCTTATCATAAAAATGCCGTCTACTAGTTTATACAGTTTGAAACATCACGTTTTAAAGATATTTTAAAATTCATCTCATGTAGAATAAAATAAAATCTCCATGCATTGGTTTCCTTGAATCTGATTCACTGAAAGTTATATCAACCAGCCAACGACTGCAAACCAGGAAGTATTGGATAGCTGTTTCGTCCCAGTTTGTAACTCCTCACCAGTGCTTCTCCATAACTTCATGGGGGACGAGGTCGAGGACCTTGAGATTATGGAATAGGCACGTCGACCATTTGGCCAATGCGACAGAATCTGATGGCCGCTGAGTTATAACTTTCGCCGACTCGCAAAATGAAGCTGAACCACCAGTCATTTCTTTTAGCGAGTATTTGTTCTCATATTCAACTTGGTGGGTGCTACTGGTCACGATAGTGACAGACGGCTGCTCTGCATATTGCAGATCGGCGAAAGTTAGAATTGATGGGTTGATGGATTTTCTCCCAGTCGCTGAGTGATTAACGTACTCATGTTGAAATCTGAAGCTCATCAGGTTATGGAAGCGTACCCCTGAAGAGTTCCAGACTACAGTGATACAAACGTCCATTTTTCAGGGGTTTTCAATGGTTGTGTTACTCAAGTCACTCTATTGTCTAACTTGAAAGCAAAACCTCATTTTTCACATGATGGTTATAAAACCGTTACTGTGATGTTTTGTTATTTTTAGAAAATAGTATTCCTAAGAACGGAGACAAGAATTAAAGGTCAATTGGAAAGAACAGACTCATTCCACCTTACAACACAGTATGCTCGTTAACCTATTCAAAAGCAGATAGGTATCCTGCTCATGACAGCTCTAACTGCGGTTATCAATCACCTGCACTTGCGGCAGCAAGTACACAGGAGGGACTGAGAGGAGAGCATCTACTAGATTCTTCGAGCATATCCCTATAAGTCTCCGTATGAAGAAGTGCAATAAAGTGTTCACAAGTGTAGCTGCCAGACACCTGATTGACTGAAGCGGGTGATACAGTGGGAATTAGTTATGCCTTCAAAACAATCAATACGCAAAGGAAATCATGATTACTTCGGTTCGCAGAAGCCATTGCTATCAAAAGACTTGGAGCTAACCTCTGTATACAGAAACACAAGATGACTTATCTCTCACTTCCGTGACTGTTTTGTTCTGCTGCAGAGCATTCCACTTAATTTGATTTTCACTCACTGAGTTGAACTCACTATTGAAGTTCCAAATATAATAAATTAACTTATTTTATCTATTTTATGATTTCACTTCACCCACTTCCCTGCACTTTCCCCCATTATATGTATGAATTAACTCTGTTGATCTATCTTGTATTTTGTCTCAAGTCCATCCTTGTTTCCAAAAGAAATCTGAATTCCACCTTTTTGTCTAACTTCTATATCATTAATTAAAAGTCAGTCCAAACGAAGAATATTCTTTTCAATAATTTACCTTCATGTTTACCCAGCAACTCAAAAATGTCTTACCTAACCTTAGCTCTTCTTCATGCATACACCATTTCAACTGTTCCTGTGGTTCAAGTTATATACGGTGCATAATTAGGCAGGTTCGTCTACAGGTTCGAGAACATTCACCAGCTTGGTTCAGGAAGGAGGAAATTAAGTGCATAATAAGCTCGATCCTGTCACACTTGGTCGACACTGGACATAGCATCGATGTCAACACAGCTTTCAGGGTTATATACCGAATTCCGAAGTCGTTATCACGTACAGTTCGCTTACGTCTCTACACATAGCTGAAGTTGTTGCAATAAGATCGACTAAACCGGAACTTTGTATCCAAAAAGAACACGTCCAGATGCTGTTCCTACCGTGGCCAAACTTCGAATGATGATTCTTCTTCTCACCAAGAGTGCTTCTTCCCCTTCACACTTTTTGTTTTTTTCTTTCTCTCCTTATTATTACAGTTATTATTATTATTCGTCATAACTTATGCCCTTTATGTAAACATTCTCTCAATACTATCAAATTTTTCATTTATACTATCCGGACTTATTATTAGTGGTATTATCCCTTTCCTCAATATATACCTCCACCTGTTTTATTTCACACATTCGTTATTTCATTATGAACCTCTCGTTGCAGTCTTACTATCTCCTGTTTAACACAGACCACTTTGTACTAACTACTCATCTGACACCTTCGATAACCTTGAACTGATTTGTCATTTTTCCTACCCCACCCACTACAAATCTATTATGATTAATCACCACCATTGTCTCCCGTTTTACAATATTTTCTAATCGATTTCAGCTTAGCACGTTTGTCACACACACAAATACGACTATTTATTTTGACACCCCCATAACTAATCTGTTATTATTATTATATCCTTTAATTCCTAGAGAAACATAGAGCTTCAGCTGCGCGTCTTATTGAGTTCGGTTTCCTGCCAACTTCTTCACCCCGCTCCACGTCTGGCCACACGCTTTCACTTCCTCTTCACATGACCTCCTCCAAGTCACCCTTGCACTGATGACCAACTCGCCGCCCGCTTCCCTTTCGGGTTCCACTTGAGCGACGGCTTGTCTAGTGATGTCACTTGATGGTTTCCTCAGACTATGGCCTCAGAGTATGTGGTTATCTTCTGGGTGACCGGAGTTATTCTACGTTAAAAATGTATCCAACGCATAACTGGCCATTATTGTAACGACAATAAATATATTTTATAATTCAAGTATTGGTTTGTAGGGATTTGGTTGATTGGTTACAGGATTTCATAATGAGCTGATGAAAAAGCTGTCCAGTACTCCCTGGTTTTCAATGGTTCTCTAACTGATATCAATCCGTGATCAACTCGTAAAACATAACTAATTCTTACAAAACAAACTAAGGAAAGTTAGTCCATACTGTTTCAACTCCTCTTCACACGATCTTCTCCATGTCACCCTTCCACTGACGTCCCACTCTCCGCTTCCCTTTCGTCCTGGTTCCACTCGAGCCATGGCCTGACGCGTGCGCGATGTCACCCAGCGGCCTCCTCAGCGAGTGTCCAATCCATCTTCACATTCGCCTGCATATTTGTTGGTTGGCGACTGGTTCTTGTTTTGTTTGTTCCCATAGTCTCTTGTTGGTGATTCTTTCCGGCCCAGCCATCTGATCTTCAGTATAGAGCCAGCGAAACATTTGTTGGTTGATAAAGGTGTGCAACAGGTTGTTGGAAATATTCTTTGTGACCCACCAGCCAATTTTCTGATCCGTATAGAAGAACTGACCGACTTGACGTTTGTATTGGAAATCCGAGCGAATTTTGTTGTTGATACTGAGTGACGAAGATTTTCAGATTGGTTTCAGGTTGATTGATGAATGTGTTTCTCGCCCCCTCCCCGATTCTCGATTATACATCTGATATGTATCCACATATATATATTTATGTGTGTGTGTATGTTGGTCTCTCTTTCTGTTTGCTCGCTTAGTCTGTGACCATTTTACTTGTATGAACCTGTCTCCTTTAACAATGTATATTCCCCTTATATTATATATAATATGAGTGTTTGCTGACAGTCCGTTGCTTGGTGACATATATCCATATATGGTGGTGGTTGACATGTTTGCTATATTTCGCTATGTATATATGGATCGATACTTCATTATAATCAGCCATTCATGTTAAGACTGTCTAATGATTTGTTCACACACTTTGTCTGGAACATTTCATATATATATATATATATTTCGTTCTCACAATCGTGTGACTTACACTTACTTACTTTGGTGTGATACCACTTTTGCATTCTCCTTGTGTTTGGAAAATAGAAGTATCATCGCAAACCTAGTGGTCTCCTGATTTCCGCCTTCTTGCGTCAGGACTATTAGTTTCTCGACCAGTCCATAACAATAATTTAGCGACGAGTACATAACAACATCCTCGTCCGTTCTGACTGCCTGTAGTTGAGACAATGCTCCCTAGACAAGTGAGTGAATGAAGTAACCTCTTTCAAATCCCTCCCATTGATGGTGTTTGGCGTTGGATGTTGCTGCTGTTGTTAGTTGGTGTGATAACGGGCTGTAATTTTGCTCGAAATATCACTAAAAACAGAAATTTATCATTGTGTGTAAACTATTGAAATATAATTATAACTCCTGTTCGTTCTTTGTTTATTCAAACTAATAAAGGGGACCGGCTTTATGAAAGGTTTTCACATCGCTTGAAGTAGGAGTAAATACCCTGCAATAAAACAAGCTGAAAATTTGGTACTGTGTTTAAAACGAACGTTTCAGAATAAAGCTTTCATTATTATTGTCATTATTATTAAATAAGTGAGAGGTCCTGGAAAAGCGATACATAGAATATTCACTTTACTACCTCTCACATCTGCTGTGGTAAACACAAATAACAAGATTATTTACTGATTATTATGAAGTATCCAGTGCTTGTCACTTTCGTGTGCTTCTTGTTCTCCAGCACCACACATCCATGTGGAATTCATTCCTCATAAACAATGTGATAACCTAGGATTGCAATAATGAAGCAGAGACGACATATCTGAGGAAGTTCAAGGAGAGGTACTACTATGTCATCCACTGATTCCCTTATTATAGTCTCCGTCTGATTTGAGTGATTCTCTGATAACCCTCTCGTTTCTCCGCATGATCTGTTGTAGTGTATTTAGAGGTTAAAAGAGAAGCATCTCTGAAAGTTAGTTATAAAAGTTAAAATCTACTTAACTGAGCAGTTATGTGTGTGTCTACCATGGTTATGTAAATATGTGCTCACTCAAAGTATGCAGCATCATTTTGAAACAATCTTGATGGCAGTTTCAGTTTGCTAACACGTGTGTACCCTAACCAACTGCACATTTCAAGCATATATACATATACATTTATAGCTTACAAGAGACTTGCTTTTAGTACCAGCTGCATCGGAGTCAAAGTTTTAGGAAATATCTCTTTTCACACCAATATATGATAACTTTTCATCCCTGGACTGGGGCTATCTAACAAAATGCATGTGAACTCCCCTACTTTTTGAATTATTATGATATATTATTGTTTCCTTTAGTTCTTAGAGGAACGTAGGGCTTCAGTCGCACGTCTCCATTACGTTCGGTTCTCTGCCAACGTTTTCACCTGGCTCCACGTCTGCCCACATGCCTTCATCTCCTCTTCGCATCACCTCTTCCATGTCACTCTTGCACTGACGACCAACTAACTCTCCGCTTTCCATTCGGATCCCAGTTTAGCGATGGCCTGGCATGTGATATCACTCACTTGATGGTTTATTTTCTCAGAGTATGGCCACAGTCCAATCCACTTCCATTTCTTCCTACATATTTGTTGCAGAATTGATTTCTGTCGGGTCGGTTCGCTCAGTGCTAGAGATCCCACTCACTAATCCTGATCTTTTCTGACCGGCCATCCAATCTTGAGTAGTATTGAGCAAAGACAGCTGTTGATGAAAGTCTGTAGTTTATTTGAAGTGCTCTTCATGACGCGCCAAGCTTAATCTAATTTCATTAAATATCCTTACGATTTGATAACTTCTGTTCCAGCAGTTTCTGCAATGGACTGCTGTGATATGAAGAGATTCTTAACTGATATTAACCAGTGGTCTCATTCAAATTGTCTTAAACTGAATCCACCTAAATGTCATATTGTTGATTTTAGTTTCAGACGTGAACGAGACTTGCGTAGACTGATTCACTCTCACGATTCTTGTGAAATCGACAGCACTGTAATAGGCAGTCAATGAAATGTTACCTATCTTAGTGTCAGTTTCTTTTCAAATCTCTTTTGGTTCTCTCATATCCCGTTGATCTCTAAGAAAACTTCTTGTTTGACTTATTACATAAAGAAGTCGGGACTTTCTGGCACCATGACTTAACCAGTTCCCTTTTTTTATTCCCTCACGTTTCCAGTACAATACAAGGCTGAACCCTTGTATTCTGTAGCAGTGTTTATTTTTACAGGATGTGGTTGCTAGCCTCATGCCCAACCTTTTCCTCTTTACCAGCTTTTATTTGTGAGTTGGCGAGGTAAAGGAGTGATTCGGTGGCCGGGGATCGAACCCCGTACCCTTCGCATGGCAGGCGAGCATCCTAACGGCTGTGCCACCGACGCACACCACTTCCCATACAATTTGCGAATTCATGTATTCCACGCATTCTTCTTTATTCTTCCCCAGACTTCTCAAAAAAGACTGGAACACCAAAAGCTGTAAGTTGGATTATTAGTGTGCGTCTTTGACTTGACTAACTGACACTGTTCTTGTGGATAGGAATTTTAATTATTGCAAGCAGTTGACCAAAGTGTATTTGATCAGATACTGAAGATTCTTTTTGTTAAAAACTTTCTCATTGAATCTCTTCGGGAAAAACCAGGAGCTATTTCATCAGAATTTATGTTCGTATCCCAAAATAAAAGAATCCAACCACATCATATTCAGCACAGGTTTTATGTGAAGCAACAGATATCAGAAGAGAGCTGATCAACTTTTAAACCAATGAATAGAGCACATCAGAACCAAAACTGTTATTACACATAATAGATTACATATTATGGTGTGCGTGGGTGGCGCGGCGGTAAGCTGCTCGCCAACTACGCCTCATGTGGCTTGAGGTTCGATCCCCTGCCACCGACGCACTCCTTTACCTCACTAAACCAGTAGTAAGACTGGTAAAGATAGAAAGTTGGGCATGAAGTTAACAATCCTATCCCGTGAAAAACAAGCGCAACTGCTATCGAAACTTCAAGCCTATATCTTGAAGCTTCCTATGTTCCACTGGGAACGCGAAGGTATAAAACGGATTATTTATTTGTCACTCATCAAATTCCACTAACTCTCAGTTTTGTGGTTTTATTAGTTGTTTATTTTTTAATGTTTTATACATATTTAGAGGTGAAATTGAATAGTTACTATGTGTACAAATGCTAAGAATTTTATTATGTATTATTATAATATTATGGAATAAATTCATCATATATATGAGGCTATCAAAAGAAGTTTGAATCGAGAGTGAACAACAGTGGTTTGTATAAAATATTATGTATGGCACCACCATTGTTTATGTCGTTGGTTTCTGATAAGCACTGTGGACAGACTGCGGAAATTATTAAGTTTATACGAAAACAATTTTAACATACTTGGAATTTTCAAAAGAATGAATACTGAACAAAGAGTACTCTTTTCGATAACTTTATCATCAGGCTCTACAGTTATTTATACATTATAGTGAATGAATGAATGAATTAGTGTTATGAACAACATTGATGTTTGGTCACAGGATTTCATCATGAGCTGACATCAGTTAGAGAACCATTGAAAAAACCTGGGAGTACTGGACAGCTGTTTCGTCCTAGTTTGGGACTCTTCATCAGTACATACCCACCGGGATTCAAACCCATGTTGTTCAGATAACATCGAATCAATAATATCGATAGATTACAGCCCAATAGCATCAACATAAAATAAGCTGAATGTCAGAAAAATTAGGAAAGATAATATTATAAATTCATGAATTTATAGTCTCCACTGAAGGCCAACTAGGACAGTAGTAGTGGCTAGCTGGACTTGTTTCTTTTGCAAACAAACCACTGGTTGGTTCATGCGAATCGTGATAGCCTCTCATGTTTGGAGCATGCGGTGCTTCGATGATTTTGGCAATTTATTTGGTAGCCGATAGATGATAGAGAAGGATTCTTCTATGATGACTCTGTGGCTGATTGGTTTGCACTAGATGGTCCAATATCGAACTGCTAATGGTTTTAACTACACCTTTACTTAGCCATACTGGGAGATGTTCTCGAGCGAGCTGGAAAAATCAAGTTCCTAGAGCAACGGCCTATATGACTCGCTCAACAAGTGCAGTTGAATTGGTAGATACAATTTGAAGTGGCTAGCTAGTCTAGGTACTTCATCTTTCAGTCGAGGAATCACCATCAGTTGTGTAGAGAATAAGACGTGTAGTTTGCCAGCACTAAAAGTTCTTTGAACTGATTTTCTTAATTTCTTCGTAATTATCTCACTTGGTAAATCGCCCTTGAATTGTAGTCGTGTATAAAGTGGCTTCTTGTTTACAGATAGTGAGTAGTCCTTTTCCGCTTTCTTTGTCATGTGTTTCTTGATAAATTTGTCGGGATAGCTATTTCCAATCAAAGTATCATATAGAATGCTTAATTCATATACTTGTGAGCATATAGGTCTAACTCTGTGGCTGAGGGTCATCGCTAAATTTCGTTTGTATTTGATAGGAGCGAAACTGTGTGATATGTATCCACATAATATGTGGTTTGTTTTTGACACTCTGTTATATTTTGCTATGTATATATGAATCGATATTCCATTATAATTGACAATATGTTTTTGTCTGCCCACTAACTAAACAAACATGTCTGACCTTGTTGTCACATGACATTACAACCAATCATGTTAAGACTGTCTATTGATTCGTTAATTTTTGAACATTCGCTCATACACTTATGTGACATTGATTTTTCCTTGTTTGAAAAATACAGGTATCATCGTGAACCTGGTGGTTTTCTGATTTCCGCCTTCCTTGCATCAGGGCTATTAATTACTCGGCCAGTACATAACACTGTGAAAATGTGTACATTGTTCTGTCCAACTACTTTTTCTATGCAAATTTCTTTTTATGCAATTGTTACATGTTTCAATTGACATGAAGCCTTATAAGCAGTGCTCACAAAATAACCCAGAGTCTTCAAGTTTAAACAAAAATCAATCTGTTGCATAGAACGATAAAGGAGTCATATAATAAAGACAAGTGATGACTAATTTGGTGAGTAAGCTTCACAATCACATAATCATCATATTATGATAAGTAAATAACACTGTATATAACAACACTGAGAGACTTTACTCTATGATGAAATAACTTCGACTTGTCTGCGATCATTCCGTTAAATTTTACACGTACATTTGTCTTCTAATTTTTCCCTGTTTATTACTGGATGGAATATGGAGTAAACTTTAAAATATGCTCTTTTATTATCAATAGTAACAATAATAGTTAACAAGATGGATATATATATATATATATATATCTACGTCTCATTTAACATTTCCATCTGTTATCTGCCTTTTACGATCTTTCGTTTCTTCACCTTTCTATTTTCCGTTTAATAATTTCCATTAAGATTTCTGTGAATGATTCTCTGTCTATCTGCAAAGCAGCGAGAAAGAAAGAGAGAAAAAGAGAATGACAGTTTAGAATAATCCAGGCTTTCTTTCTCTCTCGCTCTCTCACTCTCCCTATCCACTTAAACGTATTTCTGTTACATGAAATTACTTACCTGGAAAGTAGGTTCTTGTGGAAAACTTTCTTCTCAGTCTTAATTTCCTACATAATTATATATATATATATATGTTTGTGACCGACATTTGTGTATGCCTTACTGTGTTTGCGTGTGTTCGTTCGTCTGGAATATAAATCTAGAACTGAGCCTTAAAACAGTACAACACTGTCATAAAGAGACTAGAATGAACTCACTGTTACCATTTGAAGCAAACAAGAATACGGGCTACTGAAACAAGACGAAAATTAAAAAGAAAAAAAATTAGTAAGGAAATTAGAAAGATAATTCTGAAATATATATATATATATATATATATGTAAATAGATATAAAAAGACAAAGTACACGTGAACACAGGTGAGTAAAACAGAACGAAAACAAAGTGATATGATCAGTTTTACTGATGGTGAGTCATAGCTTTCCTTTTTCCCCTATTACTTCTTCTCCCCGACTGTCTGTATTAATATTTTCCCCTCCTAATAACGCAATGACTCGAAATATTTTTAATAAATAAACTGAGCTTCTCAACATCACAGTTTGAAATTCCATCTCTAATGTATTAAATGAAACTAGTTAGTCTAAAGCTAAGGTGTTTCACAGATTGTATGTGTGTGTGTGTGCGCGAGTATATCTGTGTGCCAGAATGTCTAACAAGATCACTGACTTACTCCCCTTATCACCTTTAGGTCTTACATACTTCTTTCTTTATATTAAATATATATATCCATTGAGTAAATAACTTGATAGCCCATCCACCAACCTATCTGCTTATCTCTTTCTGTTGCCATTGTTCCATTCAAAATTATCTTGTCTCATACAACTAGAGGGGCAAAGTGTTGTGATTAATTTCCTTGTTCCGTATACAGAAACACTAATATATATATATATATATATATATATATATATATATATATATATATATATATATATATATATATATATATTAGAATTTGATTAGATCTTTTCTCTGTTTTACTTTCCTGTATTTTATTTTCTGCAAAATTTAATCATAGAAGGTGGGAGAAGAGAGAAAAAAACGCTGGGCAAGTTAATTAATTTTTCTACTTTCTAAATAATGATTGACAGTATAATAAATATCTATCATAATAAGGAAATGAATTGCCTGCTTGCTTGCTTGCTCTCTAGTTCGTTGGTTGTCTGGTTGGTTGACTGGTTCCAGCAAAAACAAAACAAAAAAGAATAACTTTATGAACACCCAGTTAGTTAGTTAGTTGGTAATTTTGGTAAAACTATAATACACAGCCTTCAAGTAAGTTTGATAATTTTTCTTCTTCTTCTTCTTCTTATTATTATTATTATTATTACTACTACTACTACTGGGAGATTGATTGATTTACAAAGTTGTGCAGACCAGAATAGAGTGATGCGTTTTGCCACAGTTTGTGTTTACAACGTCAAGTGTATGCATTGGACATTGAAAGCTGTTTTAATATCATGTCTAATATCTCCGAAGAGTTAATTTTGAATCTATTGATTAAATTTGTGTTTTTTAGTCACAGGTTCAAATATTTTCAGACTATTGGGTTGTTGAAAGCAGTCAAAAGTTAATGAAGCTGTTGACATCACTCGTGTATCACTTATTCGCAATCATCATGCCTACGATTTCGGGGGACCTGACACATGAGATCCAAATGAAGTGCAAAAAGATAACTCAGTAGAGCAAGTAGCAAATGTAACCGAGTCAAGGTTCTACAAGCAATTGAGACTGCAGATATGAAAACAGTGGTTTCGTGCTGACAGACACCCGTTATACCTCCATCAAATTGCTGTGTAAACCGATCAGTATTAATTTCCCTACCATCAGTGCTGCTAACTGGGATCACTAATGAGTCATCATTTGTCTCACTACCATAAGTAGCTCGTGTTTGATGTGTGTGTGTGTTACGGTATTCAAGAGAGTCAAATTCATGAATTCTTGTCGATCACTTTTAGTCAGCTGAAGATCATCTCTTTCAACAAAAAAGTGTGATTTTATTGTTGAAAATACTTCCTCTAATATCATCATAATTTCAAAGAAAAAATAAGAATACGATGATAAGATTCACTAAGTCGAAATACAAGGAACACTGGTGTTTTCATCTCTTGGAGTGTTAGAAGTGCTTATGTACAAAGTGAAGGACGGGAGTGAGGCAAGGTTGTCTACTATCGCCAATGATTTCCCTGATTGCAGTAGATTGAATAATGCGACAAACAGCGGGAAATGAGGAAACAGGCATAAAATGGACCCACACAAAGACAAACTTGGAGGATCTGGACTTCGCCAGCGATGATATATGTCTGATTTCCCACAAACTGGAAGATATGCAAGTGAAAAGCAACAAGTTGGCAAGAGAAGCATCAAAGATAGGAGGGCGTTCAGGTGAACATAGAGAAAACGGAGGGGATGAAGATTCCTGGCCAACACCAACAGAAACAACAACAACAGACAACAATCAGCCAGCATAAATGGGAGGAAACTGAAAGGAACAACCTCCTTCACCTACCAGAATGGGAAGCATCTTTTCAACTAAAGACGGACGGAACTGACGAGGATATCAAAGTGAGGGTTATCGGGAAAGCAAGACAAGCTTTCATTACTCTCAAGTCTGTGTGGAGATCAACAGCACTAGTCAGCACAAATATCATGAGATCCGGATTTTCAACTCCAATGTGAAGTCAGTCAGTGCTACTTACTATACGGATCAGAGACTTGCACTTCGCGTCATAGAGAGCATCTCAAACAAACTACAGACATTCATCAACGGCTGTCTTCGCTCAATACTACTCAAGATTAGATCGCCGGCCATAAAGGATCAGAAACAGGGTCGGGTCTCTGGCACTGAGCGAACCAACCGGGAACCGATTGGGCAACAAATATGCAGGAAGAAATGGAGATTGATTGGCCATACTCTGAGAAAACATACCATCAAGTGACATCACACGCCAGACCATCACTCTAGTGGAACCAGAAAGGGAAGCGGGCGGCGAGTTGGTCGTCAGTGCAAGGGTGGGTGACTTGGAGGAGGTCATGTGAAGAGGAAATGAAAGGATGTGGGCAGACTTGGAGTGGGGTGAAAACGTTGGCAGAGAACCGAAGTCAATGGAGACGCGTGGCTGAAGCCCTATGTTCCTCTAGGAAGTATGGGATATTATAATAATAAATATGCACAAATACACAATAGGTTGAGACCGGGCTCATGAGACTCTGAGGTAACCACATCAGGACTGCCTTGAAATTTCTGTAGCAACTGGTTTGGTTTGCTGAAGTAGGGTTACTAGCCTGATCTTCAGCACTAATGTTAAGTTATATGAATGCTTCTATATGGTTCAGACACTTGGAGTACTCGTTACCGAAAGCAATTCCAACGGGTGCTTGCATACTTCCAGCAATAGCTACCTTCTTCTCTGCCAGAAAGAGTAGGCAACAAGGAACTTTTGTAGATAGCTAACCAACCAAGAACCCATGGCCCAACAAGCATGCCAAAGGAAACGATGTAACCACTAATGAAAATGGATTGGACACGCACTGAGAAGTCTTTCGAAATCGCAAACCAGGCTATCTGTCGAATGGGAAACAAGTTGGACAAGACGAGTGATATAGAGGACATCTTGTTAGTAGGATATGAGTGTTTATGCACAGTCGTGGAACTAGTTGAAGAGGACTTCAGAGAAATGAAGCCCTACGTTCTACTAAGAACCCAAAGGAATAATAATATTATTTTGCATCAGGAATTCGGTGACTCATTTCTTTTTGAACCCAGAAACTTATGAAGTGAAACAAGTGTCAATCATTGTAATTATTATGCCAATATCACGTCTCAACCGATTATTGGACTACCTAGCAACAATGTCTGGTAACTTGGTGTCCTGAGAAAGATAAGACAACCTTGGAAGATCTCAGGCTAAATAATTACCGTCCAGTTTTCTTCAACTTTCGTCAGCTGTATAGTTCATGATTTGCAATTAATAGTGTTCTCACAGCTGGTTGGCTTAGTTTCGGAGCTTCCGTCGTCTTTATGGACAACATCTTCAGCGCAATATTTAGCATGAAGTGGACTGATTTAAATTTTCCATCAGTGATAGAATTGCGTTTCCCGGTAACCATGTTTACATAAGTATTGATCATTTTCTACTGACTTGGATTTTAAACTCTCTGGTCACTTGATTTAATTTTTATTAGTTGGTATATTTCGTCTATATTAACGTGTTTGTTAATTGCATATTCGTTTGATTACCAGGCTTCTAGGAATTCCATGACTGCACTTTTGGTGTTTCCCCTGTCTAACATTTTGACATTATCCCAATCAAACTGATGTCAATAGTTGTCTATATGCATTGATATGAAAGAATATATATTATATCTTTTCACGGCTGATTTGCGTTCCTGGATTCTGATTCGAAGGGGACGCCCACTCTGACTGATGTAATGCCTGTTACAGTTCATACAATTTATTTTGTAAATGGTATTAATTTTATCTCCTTTTTCTGTTGGATGGGTCTTTCGGTTTGCATAATATCGAATTAAGCGATTTGACTTGCTTGTGTGCAATATCTATATCAAATAGTTTCAGTATTCTGGCTGTTATTTCAGAGATATTTTTTCAAGTATGGCGGGATGAATTTTCATATGGTCTTTGATGATGGTTTTTGGGGGGTGATTCGATTTTAAACACTTTTTGATGAAATTGTATGGATAACCATTCGCCTTGAAGACCGTTCATGATTATATCAGCTCTGAAACTAATCAATCCTCTCCAGAGATTTTCATACATTTATTCCCCTTAATGAATTTGAACAATGCAAGAACTACAGTTTTAGCAGAATAAAATGGTACCATCTTTTATTTCGTTGCCTTCTCGTCAGCTGCTTACATGGCAAAGACATTATTAAATATATCTACAACAACAATTTTAGCATGCTTGCACAGAGTTCAGTTTAAACAAAAAATCAATCGATCAATATACGCATACACTAAAAATATATACATATATAAATATGCAATATTAACCACTATTCCGAACAATAATAATCAAACACAATGGAAACTTTTAGCATTTCACATTCGGAGGAAAGAGAGGTGAAATTATCCAGTTACCAGGGCCCTGTAAGCAGCTGACGAGAAGGCAACGAAATAAAAGATGGTACCATTTTATTCTGCTAAAACTGTACCTCTCCAGAGACTTGAAAATTAACAGCAAATGTACACCAATGAAAACTTTCCATTTTATTTTTATGCTTTTTACTAAAAGTGTTGACGTTTCAAGCTTCTGAATCCCAACGTTTGTCAAAACTTAGAATGAATTCTGTTTTACTTTTGAATGGCCGTTATCATCGAAAGAAGTTTTAAGTAATAACATTGATTTGTACACATAATTTCATGAAAAATACATTCTCTTGGGACATTATCGCCACAAAACAAGATGAAGTTAATGAAAAGCCTATGAAAACTCACACTTTTCTGTAAAACGAAATTCATTATCTGAAGTAAATCAAAGACTATTTTATAAAACACAACATAATCGAGCAAAGAATATTCTTTTCGATAAATTCCTCTTCTGGCTCTACAGCTATATATATGTTTATATGCATAAAATATTCAAGATTGATAGTTAATAACAATATTGGTGTTTTTTAAATAATATCGTTTTGTAAAGTATGATCAATGCAATTACAGTTCATTAAAGATGCTTAAATTATAATAATAACAATAAAGATATAATAACGAATAGAATATCAACTAAAATTAGGAAATTTCCACCAAAATTGAGAATCATTCAAACCTAGATGGCCAAGTTAAGGACAGTGTCTGAACTAACTTCTTTTGGACGAACAAATTAGGCTTTTTAATGTGGATCCCAATAGCCTCAGTCTCTCCAAATCATACTGGACTTCCAGGTGCAGTTGGATTACAAAATGTTATTAATGATGCAATACAAAATTCATCTTATGACATACAATCCACGCTGTATTCAAGTACTGTGTTAAGCGGTGGATGTACACTACTTCCAGGCTTTGCTCGTCGATTAGAAAGTGAACTGAAATTATTGAATTCATCGAAAAATCAATGTATTCTTATATATAAAAAACAAAATGATCAAAAATATGCTGTATGCATAAGTGGATCAATTCTAGCCTCATTAAGTTCATTTCGTAAAATCTATATAGAGAAAAAGGAGTATGAAGAAGTCGGTGCTAGTGTTGTACATGCGAGATAGAGTGAAATTACACACACACACACACTCACGCACAAACACACAAACACACAGCATTAGGTGACATAACTTATCTGTAAATGAAATGAATACCATCAGTGAAATCTAATCCCAAGATATGCATTTTATATGATATACATTGAACATATATATATATATATATAATAATAATTTTATTTTCATATAAACATAAATTTACATGAAAATGCATGCCATTTTTACAGGCATGATCAAGTATGTTATAATGTCAAATCTTAAATTGTCTACAAGTTAATAATGTTTCAACAGTTAAATATTTGATATATATATATATATATATATATATATATATATATATATATATATATATATATAATTACACTCATTGTCTGAACCAGGCCGTATAGTTATTGAATTGTACAGTTGTCCTCCAGGTTGAGCGGGAAAATCGACTTCGTTTCGTTTTCATCCCGTGGTTGTAGGCATACGATAACCAACCAATATTGAGGTAAGTACAACGTTTACAAGGGATTGGAAGCTGTTTTAGAAAAGTTAAAGTGCTAAGGTGAATCATTAAAGTGTAATAGATTAAGTGAGTGAAATATATCATTAATAAACACATTTATGTAGAAAACAGAATGGGGAAGTAATTAATCCTTAGGCCGACAACGTTCATTTGCAATGTATAATAAAACCAATATATTTTGTACTATCATGATGTCCACTTTTGGCTTTAATACAATTATTTTCAAGCCAGTTGTTTTTATTTCATGCCTTTTTGTCTATTTGGTGCACAACCGTACCCTCCAGAGAATAGGAATAGAATAAGTCGAATCAAATTCATAAAGAGCTATAAAATGTTAGGTTTAATGGAATATAATGAGGATCAAGTAAAGACGTTATTAGAAAATAAGTGAGACAAGATATTGTGAAGTGGTATTTAAAGATCTGACAATGGATAGCAAGTTAATTTATAAGATGCCCCATAAATCTGTGCAGATCCCGCGTGGTCGCATCTCAACAATAGGCTGAGCGAATGGTATATATTTAAAGGTAGAAGCATGATCTGTCAAGGCGTTCATTATTATCTTTTTCAAGATAAAGATCTAAGCCCTCATAAAAATCATGAAAATCTCGAGCCTTCAAATTGCGTATTGCTGTTCCTGCAGAATGGGGTGATTCACCTTAGTGACCACCACCATATCTACTGATCAGCTAGCACCACCCTCCCTCCTTTTTTGATGTTAGGCTCTGAGACTATGATTATTATGGCTACCGCAAATATATTGCTTGGTACCAGACATGTTCGTACCCCATATTCCATCTCCCTAGCTTTCTTAATGAGTGCTTCCAATAGGTCTCCACGTACATCTTTACGAACATATTATATATGTGTGCATGCATCCTAATGAACAGATTACTTTATAAGAAGTCAAAAACTTAAAGAGTAAAACGAATAGGTATTGTGAATAGTGGAACAAGATTTAGCAGAACACTATAGTTAAGGTTCAATTTAGGTAGTATGGACTGAAGGTAAGGTCGGTTGGCAGGACTTAGAGTACTTATATATAGTAAACATCTGACATTGCAAAGTAACGTGTCTAGACATATTATAAAAAGATATTAACATAGAACCAACAAAATTTTGGCATTTGGTTAACAATACTGCAGTGTGTGTATACTGAAGAATGGTAGTTAGTCTACAGGGAGCCGTAGAGTAAATCAAACCATATATGATAAGAGTATAATCAATAATATAATTCGTATAACAAATAATACATTAGGCTCAATAATTGAGTGTTATAAGGTAAACAAGCGTGGTAAACCAAGAGAACATTTGATGCATAAATATTGTAATCATTTTAAGTATTTTAATGACAATCTAATTTAAGAATTGAACATGCATGATTAATAAGTATTATTATATTAGTATATACATATGTAAAACGTTAAAGGTGTGGATGCTATTACAATTATTTCCAGTGTTACTTTTACCAACACAACTTAGTGAAAATTATAGAGAATAGAAATCAGTAAATTAGTTAACGTTCGCTGCGTGAGTATTAGAGTCGAGATATACGTATGTGACTATATATATATATATATATATATATATATAGTGTATGGTTTATTTAAAGGCGCCATTTTCAAATTTTAATATCCCTCCTAATCATAGGTTACTAATGATTAATTATATATAACACCGACAACATTCATATCTAAAAATCATTGAATAATATTTTGTCAAATTTTTATGGACGAATTCTTTTCTGCAGTCATTCGGACCCTGTCAGAATACTGAAACATTGCACTGTTATGTTGAAAGTTATTCATAAGGATGTATATAAGCAGAAAATATCACGATATTATTGATAATTGTATAAACTAAACATAAAATTACAGTGAAATACAAAGAAAAATTACTTCGGTGTTGTGGAAGCATCCTGTCTTAAAACCATGGTTTCACTGTAGGAGTTTAATTTGCCAATGCGACGTATCCTACTGACGGATATAAGTAGTCAGAAACCATTCAATCAGTTGTTCAATTTAAATTCAGCTGACTGTTTATGGGGCTATGAATCACACTTACGATTATTCAAGGGTTGACGATACACTACTCAATCACACAGACTGAAGTAGATGGTGAGAGATTCCAGCCCAAAAACTACTGGCTGAAATTAGAGTACCTAGGTCAATAAGCCACAACTAGTGTATGCAGGAGGTTGAAGGTGAGGGCAGTTGCTTATCGAAGAAAATATTGCGAAGTGGTTGCGCTATTGTCATGAATTAGCGTCAGCTAGAATTCATGGACTGGCCACTGGATCAGGTCCCAATGGCTTATTGGTCTACGAGCCAGCTCTCCTTGTTACAGAAGGTCCTGGGTTTAAACCATCATGGTGGGTGCGTACTAACGAAGAATTCCAAACTAGGATGAAACAGCTGTTTAGTACTCCCTGCTGGCTTCCCCATTAATCTCTGACTGATGTCAGCTCATAATGAAATCCTGCAACCACATGCAGTGTGTATTTCTGACTTCCTCAGGAATCAACCATAAATAAAATTTCACAAGCGGCTGCACTATCTGTACACACTCAGTTGGATTTCACACTTTATGATTACTGATTATAATATTTCACAAAAATATTTTTCATTGTGCAGTTCTATAGTAATGTCGTTCATTCTTGAAAGTATTCTGATTATAATTCATTCTTCTATGTAGACTATGACAACCCAGATCTCCGAGTGTACGGAAGATTTGAAACTTGAATCTTTTACCCGAAAAGAGAAATATTCTCCTTTTTTTCACGAATTTAAAAATTCATATTCTTAAGAAAAAATAAAAGGTCGATTGCATCTATGAAAATTTTCTTTCCGAATAAGTCATCAACTAGGCTGTGTACTTACAGTAAATGAGTGAGAAAATTCTGGAATTATTTCCTGCTACGGGTCCAGTTAACATTACTGCAGATAGGAATTGAAATGTAATAATAAAAAAAATAACCGGGAAGTCCAGATAAAAAACACAATAGTACAAATATGAATTTCAAAAATTCAAAATTAACGCAAATGAACAGGAAGCTTGAATCAGAAAGGCAATTGGATAAACAAAATTGTGAAAATTGACTTATGGCCATGGTAAAGACAAACGTTGTACGTATTTCTTTTGAATTTTTGGATCGTTAATGCCTCAGCTATGTTCAGGTGCCTTGATCTCACTCCCTTTGAACTGTTTGATCGGATCTTGTATAAAATCTTGAGGGAATTTTTAAATGGAGGAAAATGTCCAGAGTTCGATCGATGTTCTCTGACCGAGTAATATGCACATTTAAGTTCTTCCTGCCCTGGTTAGGCTGGAAAGTGTTCCTGAGCATTGAGAACACGACATTCAGTGATGAAACCGTTTTCAACGAGCTTGTTAGCAAGCTGTTACTTATTATTATTATATCCCATACTTCCTAGAGGAACATAGGGCTTCAGCCACGCGTCTCCATTGACTTCGGTTCTCTGCCAACGTTTTCACCCCACTCCAAGTCTGCCCACATCCTTTCATTTCCTCTTCACATGACCTCCTCCAAGTCACCCACCCTTGCACTGACGACCAACTCGCCGCCCGCTTCCCTTTCTGGTTCCACTAGAGTGATGGTCTGGCGTGTGATGTCACTTGATGGTTTGTTTTCTCAGAGTATGGCCAATCAATCTCCATTTCTTCCTGCATATTTGATGCGCAATCGGTTCCTGGTTGGTTTGCTCAGTGCCAGAGACCCGACCCTGTTTCTGATCCTTTATGGCCGGCGATCTAATCTTGAGTAGTATTGAGCGAAAACAGCCGTTGATGAATGTCTGTAGTTTGTTTGAGATGCTCTCTATGACGCGAAGTGCAAGTCTCTGATCCGTATAGTAAGTAGCACTGACTGACTTCACATTGGAGTTGAAAATCCGGATCTCATGATATTTGTGCTGACTAGTGCTGTTGATCTCCACACAGACTTGAGAGTAATGAAAGCTTGTCTTGCTTTCCCGATAACCCTCGCTTTGATATCCTCGTCAGTTCCGTCCGTCTTTAGTTGAAAAGATGCTTCCCATTCTGGTAGGTGAAGGAGGTTGTTCCTTTCAGTTTCCTCCCATTTATGCTGGCTGATTGTTGTCTGTTGTTGTTGTTTCTGTTGGTGTTGGCCAGGAATCTTCATCCCCTCCGTTTTCTCTATGTTCACCTGAACGCCCTCCTATCTTTGATGCTTCTCTTGCCAACTTGTTGCTTTTCACTTGCATATCCTCCAGTTTGTGGGAAATCAGACATATATCATCGCTGGCGAAGTCCAGATCCTCCAAGTTTGTCTTTGTGTGAGTCCATTTTATGCCTGTTTCCTCATTTCCCGCTGTTTGTCGCATTATTCAATCTACTGCAATCAGGGAAATCATTGGCGATAGTAGACAACCTTGCCTCACTCCCGTTCTCACTTTGAAGGATTCCGTGAGTTTTCAGTTGTGGAATACTTGTCATGCAGCGTTGTCGTGCAACTGTTGGATGAGATGTATAATCGTTGATGGCACCCCGTAGTAGCGAAATAGTTTGCAAATCACCTCTCGATCAACGCTGCACTATCGAAGGCCTTTTCAAAGTCGATGAAGTTGAGATAGAGAGTTGACTGCCATCACAAGCTTTGTTCAATGAAGTGAAGTGGCGATTTGATCAATACATGACTTGTTTCTCCTGAATTCAGCTTGTTCCGGTCGAAGTTTTGCACCCAGGTTGGCTTGTTTGATTCTCTCCGGGATGATGCGGGTTAGTATTTTGCTTGGGATGGACAGGAGCATAATTCCGCGCCAGATTTTACATTGACTTAAGTCTCCTTTCTTTGTCAGTTTAGATGAGTAGCGTTTCTTCCACTCCATACGCAGCTTGCCCTCTTTCCACACCTTCTCCAGCAATGGTGTCATCAAGTCTGCTGTTGTCTCTGGGTTCATTTTCAATGCTTCTGCTGAGATTCCATCTGGTCCTGCTACGTTTCCAGCTTTTAGCATCTTGATTGCATTCAGGACTTCTGATTTCGTCGAGGGGTCAATGCTCACTGGTAGTTCTACTTCCGTTGTTGGCATTGTTGGATGCGTTGTAGGTTGCGAACGATTTAGAAGTCTTTTGAAGTGTTCACCCCAGTGTTTTCTTTGCTCCACTTCTTTGGTGATTGGCTTTCCATTGTCATCTTTTACTGGCTTAATCTGTGTCGAACTTTTGCTCGAAAGGTGCCTAGTTGTATGGTAGAGTGTGGTGAGGTCTCCTTTGCCTGCAGCTTGTTCTGCTTCGTTTACCATGGTTTCATAATATTTTCTTTTGTCTTCCCTAGCACTATTCTTCACTCTTTTGTTCAGTGTATTGTAGCTTGCGTTCAGCTCCTGTTTTTGTTGCTCGTCAGTGCACTGGATAATCTTTTGTTTCACTATCCTTCTCTCCTCTATTAGTTTCCAAGTGTCCGCAGTGAGCCACTGTTTGTCCTGCCTCTTCTTTCTGCCTAGAACTTCCATGCAGGTTTGGCTCCACACCGTTTTCAAGTTGTCCCAGTGCTTTTCGACGCCGACCTCTTCGCTAGTATTGATTTGTGTCTCGGCTTTTCCCTTATGTTTGCAATGAACATGTCCTTTGAATCTTGGTCCTTCAGATTTGAGTGTTGAACTTGGCTTGTGGTCTATCTGCAGCTCCCGATTCCCTGAAAGCTTTTAATTTGGTTTGGATTGTCCCTTGTACGAGATAGTGGTCTGAGCCAACGTCTGCTCCTCTTCTTACTTTTGTGTCCAATAGGCTGCACCTCCACTTCCTTGAGCATAACTGAGATGAAGTCAATCTGGTTTTTGGTTTGCCCATCTGGTGACACTCATGTAGCCTTGTGGATATCTTTGTGTTTGTATACCCTGCCACCGATCACTAATTCGTTGAAGGCGCAGAAGTCGGCGAAGAGTTCTCCATTTTCACTCATTTCTCCGAGAGCTTTTCTACCCATGATGAGTTTCCTTCCTGTGTTGTCTGGTCCCAGTTTGGCGTCCATGTCTCCCATTAGTATTTTAATGTCACCAGCTGGCGTATTGTCCATTGCTGCCTGTAGTTGTCTGTAGAATTCTTCATTCTTTTCGGGGTCTGCGTTGTTTGTGGGTGCATAGCATTGTATAACTGACACTTTCCTTCCTTCGGATTTGAATATGGCAGTCATTATCCTTATCAAGCTGTACGGTAGTACATATATATATATATATATATATATATATATATATATATATACTGAACTAAAATTTCAGTCACAAACATATTATCGCATTTGATATCATGATCATTTGTTGTCACCTTCTGTTTAAATTTCCCCATTGGATATAGTTTCTTAAGAATCACTTAAATACGGTGCAAAACAGTCTCCTCGCCGGGAACTGTGTCCGTAAATATTCTTGTTGCATCACATTTCCTCATGCTTCAGAACACAAAACCTTATAGAGCCGATTAATTTTGCTGCTAAGCTCCTTATTTCACTCACCGTAACCAATGTCAGCTCATGATGAAATCCTCTAATAAGACAGTGTTTTCAATCTTCAAAGAAACATCCTCTTTAACTGTTTGGCCAGTTGATTTCACATTTGATAACAGAGTAAATTGAGTTACAGAATTATTGAAAACCAAAAAATACCGGAGAAATGTTTCATTCTACTTTGTGATCCCCCAACACTGCGTCGCTGCGAGCTCATCCCCCAAGGGTTGATCCAACGGCACAGTGGCACAGTGATTAGGACTCTCGTCAACGATGCAAATGGTCCGAGGTTCGATCCCCTGCCGACGCACACCTGATATCTATGGTCGGCCTGCAAAATTTGGGCTACCGATATCCATGCTGAAAATTCCATATTGTACCTAAAATACACTGTGGAATCAAGCTGTAATAAAAAATAAAATGAAAATAAAAAATAAATAGAAAATAGGAGACATGCACATTGAAAATTGAAACACTGGGACAGAATGCAATGTCTCGTGGATTCTTACTCACAAATAATAAAAAGAATTATAAGATTTCTGAAAATGTCAGAGGATTGAATAACATTTCAGCAGATATTCAGTAAGATCTCAATAGCCCAAGATTAAGCGTCTAGTTAGTACATATCTAACCTACTACCGTGAGGTACTCGAAGCCTTACTTTAAACTAATATTATCCATTTAGGTTCCAAGTGGAAAATGAGGCTTCAGTAGAACATCTATATTTTATCCTCTTTTCTGCGCATCCTTCTTAGTTGACTCCACGATTGCCCGAATTCTCTCATCTCATCCTCACACGATCTCCTCCATACCACTCTCGGGTCAACACTCAATTATGCGTTTCATATTCGGGTTCCACCTTGCACGATGACCTGGAGCCCAGTGTCACTCAACGGTCTCATCAGCGTGTGTCCAATCCATCTCCATTTTCTTCTACATATTTTTTGAGCAATAAGTCCTTGACTGATTCGTCCCCAAAGTTTCTTGTTGCCAATTCTTTCTGGCCATATGATATCGAGTCTTAAACCAGGGAAGGCAGCACTTGTTAAAAGTCTGCAATAGAGACGGACACTCTAAGTTTCTGGCCCATATACAAGAACTGACTTACTTGACATTAGTCTTCTTTAAAATTTGGATTATGTTCTTAATGCTGAGGTGGACTGCAGAGTATTTCCGAACCGATTTGAGACTAAAAAAGGTCTACCTTACCCTTGGGATTCTATTTTTGTCATCGTTATTGATATCGCCCGTAGTTGAGACGATATAACCTGGGAATGAGAAGGAAGCGACCTCTTTCAAATTTATTCTGTTGATAAGGCCGTGCATTGCTTAGATTTCTAAGATCGCTTCGATTTTTATCTGAATGCACTCAATACTGATTATTTAGAGAATTGCTTAGACCTCATTGATATGTTGTTTGCTATTAAGGTGAGGTGACATTCGCTCAGCAAATCAGAATTTAAGACTGTTACATAGCTTAATTTTGAGGGTGTAGGCATATGAGAATATCGCCTATTCCATAGTATATGTCAGATAATATAATCACGTGTTTTATTTGACATTCTAAAACCTTCAGTCATAATGGATCAGTTGAATTGTTACTCACGTCAGAACACCTCGCACTACGTTCGTTTCAAGGCTCAGAATAATTATTTCACTTTAAAGGCAGACGACTGTTTCTAAGATGTACCGTCGGAGATGAATATGTACCGATAGTTTGTCAGTAGTGGTAGTTATTGAATTAGAGTAATATTCAACTGCCTTAGAGTTATGTACAATTAAGGTGCAGATTGAGGAAGCGTTATCATGTTTTCAACTTCGGTAAAGTTGGATAGGCATCAATAATTGGCGAAATCATTTCACAAAGAAGTATTTTCTGTAGTTTGGTTTGTAAGGATTAGTTTTGTTTTTACGAGTTGATCATGGATTGATATCACTCAAAGAACCATTGAAAACCAGGAAGTACTGGACAGCTGCTGTTTCATCCTAGTTTACGAATCATCGACAGTAGGCAACCACCAATAGGGTTCGAACCCAGGACCTTTCAGTTACAAGACAAGCAAGCTCGAATACCATTCAGCCACTGGGACCCTACTCAATGACCAATGCATGAATTCTAACTTCTACCAATTCGTGATTTATCGCCACCAACAATCCGTGATCATCTCGTAAAAACAAATCTAACCCTTACAAACAAACTATACAGAATTCATTTGATACTCGCTAGTGACTTGTTACAGAAAAGAAATCCCGGAGTTCTAGTGAGATGTCGTAACCATTGAGGTCCATCAAGTAAAGTGTGAGGATAGATGTCACACTGATGATATTGGTTGTTGGTCGCGCTAAATCACGAATTGGTAGAAGTTAGAATTTATGAACTGGCCATTGAATTGGGTCCCAGTGGCTGAATGGTATACGAGCTGGCTTATCTTGTAACCGGAAGGTCCTGGGTTCGAAATCTGTTGTTGGGTTCGTACTGTCGATGATTCGCAAACTAGAATGAAACAGTTGGCTGTCCAGTGCTCCCTTGTTTTCATTGGTTCTCTAACTGATATCAATCCGTGAACAACTCATAAAAATAAAGGACTATTTTAAGTTTTCAGAAGCTGGGGGTGGTTTGTGATAATCTCTCACTGTTGTTGCCTGTTGTTATTTAGTAGGAAAACAATCCATCTTTGCATCTACAAATTTGATTAGAAATAAAAACAATCACAATGTGATCAGTTTAATCAAAGAACTACCACAACCATTTGGGATAAAAGTTTGATGGTTGGTTCATTGCTCTGCTTTCCATATCCCTTCAGGTAATCCTCAGAAAATCTATTAAAATCTGACGCTGGCAACAATTTAACCAAACGGGATGTTTATTTCAATCCTTAACGTTGAATAACGCTCAGAATACAGATAATCAATCATTCTGAGGGTCAATTACGTGAAATGCTTTGGATTTTAATATGGCTAACAACAATTTAGACTTAATCCTCATCATCACTGATATTTAACTTCCTTCCATATATCTCGCCTTATATAACTTCCTATTCTTACTGACCAATTATTTGATGAAACTACCTCATTCAGACACATGCTGATGGAATTAGATGGTTGGAGGCAATCGGCAGGAAGCCTTGGACCTAGGTTTTGTGCTAGTTGGCACTCATCAGCAACGCGTATCTGCAAACTTGATGATGGAATTCAACCCTGCTGATGGAATTCAGAATTTCTAAAATACCCTTCATTGACAGAAGCGTTTCTCATTTCCGTCTTTTTAGATACGAATCACTACCTTTAAACTGATTTGAATACAGCTATCTGATAATAGTAACGAGTGGGATAGTGACATAAGCTGAAAACGTGATTTACTGCATCGGATTGTCGTAAAAAATAGGTTCTGAGTGATTGAATTAGGGCCTGTTTTACTCTTTGAAGTAAAGCCATTTATTTATGTCCAAACCAAGTTCACTTTTAACGGTTTGAAAAACTTTGGGCATTGGGTATATGATGTTCATTATAATAAAGGCTTTTTTTTATATTTCCCAATGAATGAAAAACAAAACGACATGAGATTATAATAAAGCCGTTTATATTTGCTGTCATCTGTGTACCCACTAAAAAAGACTTCATTTCAAAACAGTGAATAAAATTCTAACCTCTGTATTCGCCTTCTTATTACTTATGCGTTATGTTTGCTGAGAAGTTCTGAGCTCAAGTATTAGTTACAAAGATGAAAAAAATATAAAAAATTTTGTATTCTGACAGTCTAGTGTAATTTCAGAGCTAAATAAGCATATCGATCTGTTAATAATCTCAAGGCATTGTGTTATTTTGAAATGAATTAGTTTGGAAGACTAACAGTAATCACAAAACGGATTAAATTATCCACAAAATCTGTATGCTGATCTGCATTGTATGGAAAAGTGATGATTTCTTATGTTTTACGAGTTGATCACGGATTGATATCACTCAAAGAACCATTGAAAACCAGGAAGTACTGGACAGCTGCTGTTTCATCCTAGTTTACGAATCATCGACAGTAGGCAACCACCAATAGGGTTCGAACCCAGGACCTTTCAGTTACAAGACAAGCAAGCTCGAATACCATTCAGCCACTGGGACCCTACTCAATGACCAATGCATGAATTCTAACTTCTACCAATTCGTGATTTAGCGCGATCTTAACCATTGTCGTTGGTGGGACATCCATCCACACACGTGACATCTAACTGGACCTCACTGGTCACGACTTCTCACTAGAAATCAGGAAACTTTAATCTGTAGCAAGTCACTAGTGAGCATCAGATTAACTTTATATACAAGCTTGCCTTGTAACTGGAAGGTCCTGGGTTCGGATCCCAGTGTGTGCGTACTGCCGATGATTCGCAAACTAGGATGAAACAGCAGCTGTTCAGTACTCCCTTGGTTTTCAATGGTTCTCTAACTGATATCAATCCATAATCAACTCGTAAAACATAATTAATCCTTTTAATCCAAACTATAGAAAGATGATTTCTTAGTCTCATTTCATTGGATCGTGAAGCCAATGATTACAGGCTATAGACTATATACTACACAACTAATTTTTATGATGTGTCCACAGTTAAAGACTCCTGTCACTTCACTTTTATAATTATAATATATAGAATACTGATAATTTCAGTTCATGGATAACTCCAATCCAGGCATTCAAGAAAACAAAACACGTAGTACAGCGAAGAGTCTCTTTTCGGCGGCGAATTCATTTTCTTAGCTGTACAAATCGCAAATATATATGTGTGTTACCTTGTATGTATGATTACATTAAGTTTGTCAAACAAACATACAATTGGTTATGGTTATTTTAACTAAACAGGTGAAGACTGCTGATTGGAGTTGCGTAATACAAAATCAGTCAAGAAAATTAGGTGTTAATGAAATTAGGGTAGTAAAAAAGGTGATGAGTTTTCACACAAAATTTCTAAAAAGGAGTATGTAATAATATAAATAGTTTGATGATTGTGTTGTGCTCAGGATACACACAAAGGTTAACTAACAGGATTCTATAGCTGGATATCCATTCAACAAAAGCGGAATTTAATCGAATCACTTGCCACCCGTTCCGATGTTCTGGAAACAGAATTACATATTCTGAGAGAAATCTTCATCAAAAGTAGATATCTAATAAGATCCATCGACAAAAATATAAAACCAATAACTCAGGGAAAAGCAACTTTTTTTAGGCCTAAAAGAAACTCTAAATGAACTTGGATTTCAAGGGAGGTTTAACAAGCAATATTCTCAAGAGAAGGATCACATCATCTCTGAGAACAGCATTCTTTGCAGCAACTCTAAGAATATTGTTCTCCAGTCGCCCGATGATATGCAGAAGCCTCAAGGACAAGATCCCGCATCTGACCACTTCTATGTGCATGTATCAGTTCACCCGCTGCTGTGGAGCCAGCCAGGTATGTCGGTCGTTCGACGAGCACTTTGTCCAAGAGGATTCAAGAACACTATCCAACATGGTTGCGAAAAGGTAATAGTGGTGCAATAAGGAGTGCGATAATTGAGCACCTGGTTAACATAAATCATTCGATTTCAACAAACGCCTCCTTCGAAGTAATCGAAAGGGTCAAGAATAACCTATCAAAGGCAATACGGTTTCGTCTTCTTTGTATCGCTGAAGCTCTGGCCATTCACATAGAAAAATCGGAGCTGTGCATACAAACGAAGATTAGTCAACCACTTCTACTGTCTTAGTAACAACATTTTTAAAAACTTGATTTGAGTTTTTTGATTTTGATAACTTAATTTTGTTTGTTTACCTATTCTTTAATTGCTTATAATTCCAGTATTCCTTTAAAACTCTTACGTAATTTCGTATTCTCCACTTTGTTTCTATGTGCATCCTGAGTAGAACTCACTCATCAAACTATCCATATTATTACATACTCCTTTTTAGAAATTTTGTGTGAAAACTCATCACCTTTTTTACTACCCTAATTTCATTAACACCTAATTTTCTTGACTGATTTTGTATTACGCAACTCCAATCAGCAGTCTTCACCTGTTTAGTTAAAATAACCATAACCAATTGTATGTTTGTTTGACAAACTTAATGTAATCATACATACAAGATAACACACATATATATTTGCGATTTGTACAGCTAAGAAAATGAATTCGCCGCCGAAAAGAGACTCTTCCCTGCACTATTGATGATTTCTCCTTAAATTCTCTGATCTTTCTATTATTTGGTATGTCTGTTGATGCGCTAATTTCAAGCACATAAATTTGATCTAATTTCTAACGAGTATACAATTGGTGGATGGTGGCTAGCAGTGGAATCCAGGATGCGCATTTCGTCCTATTTGGGACTCGTCCACCAGACATCGTCGAAGCATCTGCACAAGAAGCCGATATGTCAACCTGAGACCGAGCACTTCGGTCCAATCAGTCGACAGGAAAATCAGAAAAATTCAACTCAATAATTTCTAACGATATCAAATTTCACTCTGTTTATATATTTTCCATTTGAAGGAGTATAAGCATTAGCCAATCCACAAGACTCGCACAGTATTCTTATCTTCCCCAAATACTGCAATACTTTGCCATCAGGAATATTTGAATTTTGAAAGAAGGGCGAAAATTAAAGTAGAGTTATGCAGTTCGTAGTGCTTTCATTTTCAAACAAATTGATCACTACTAAAAAATTCATATTAGATAGTTGGAGGCAATCGGCAGGAAGCCTTGCTCAACCTAGGCACTGACTCGTCAGCAAGGCGTATCGGCAACCTCGATGGAACTCGTGTCCCTTCTGAGATTCGAACCCGCGTCACTCAGTGCTTCAGTCACAGACGTTACCGCTGAGCAATTCAGGACTGTATTAGATATTTTTGATTAGACACTAGCCAGTAACTAGCGTAATGTGTGTGTCTAGTCCTATCTCTGGTGCAGACTGAATTATGTCAGTCTAGTGTGCCGTGTGGCCACCATTCTAGGTAGCTAGCCATCACGGTGAACTGTGAGTTGTTGGTATTTGTTATCTTTTGGAACGCATATGCTGCCATAGGAGTTTCACTCTATGGACAGTTACTTGTCTTCACCTTAAATTAAAAAAAAATATTAGATACGTCTATAGAACAGGTCAATATTAATGACAATAGCTTCTTAAACGCAGTTAAAAGTTGAAAATATGAGTGCTTTCGTATCCTTACAGCTGATGGGCTAATCAAATGAAACCAACTGTGAGGTCATCATTGGTGTTATTGCCTTTAATAAAAATGATCACCTGACTAGCGTTTATAACAGTAAAGAGAACAATATAAAAGCAAGAACCTTTTGAATGCACCAACAAATACTAATAAATATTCAGGGCTTTCAGCGCTGATCTGCAATTTACAAATTTTCTTGTAAATAGGATAAATGCATCTCTAGTTAATGAGTACAAGGTGAATAAGTGTGAAAGACAACTGTCAGTCTGAAGAGAGAGATAGTGTCTGGATATGCTGACCAGTAGACAATCTACTATGGAGAACACCAGGTCTTTTGATTATCAGAAATCAGAAGACAACTTGCTTTTTCAGCCTACTAGTCGGTCATGCTACAATTTCGAGTCCAACAACGAATTACCTCATCATTATACACAGTACAAACGAAAGTCTGTCGATTGGACTGCAGATTTCGAAAATGAACAGACTAGTCAAAGCGCTAGAAATAAATCTGTTAAACATCTACTGAAAACTATGCGCAGCAAGATGAATAAGCATGGTCAGTCTAAATTAAAAATGAGTTCACCGTCGACCAGTAAACTTTGCGGTCATAGTTACAGTACAGTACAAAATTTCGATGGAGGAAAGCACAGAGATAACATATTCCTTCCAAAGTGTGATGTGAATTCCTCTAATACGCCCTCGGAGAAAGATGAACCTATCCAATGGAAAAAGTTTGAAAATTTTGCCAAAATCTTTGGAAACAAAAGGAAAGGGAAAAAACGGCTGGATAGTCATGTGGAATTCGGTAAACACAATAACAGCACTTCGGAATTCGGCACAGAAGTTTTGCCTTATTTTCAAAGAACCAGTGAAAAGCATGATACAGTGAGTTACACATTTTTAAAAATACATTGCTAGTTTATGTAAATGAGTTGTTTATCCCCTGGTCGAATCCTTGTCAACCATGCATTTATTCTGGGTTCGATTCCTGGCCGATGCACTACTAAACCTCGCATAGCTGCTAGTGAGCCCGGAGACTTGAACCCTCGGGAAGACGACATTACTACTACTGAAACTTAAAAGCTCTGGTTTGAAGTCTTTCGTTTCACTAGGAATGCAAAGGAAATAACCAAATGATAAAGGATATTTTACTTAAACGAACTCTCTATTATGTGCCTACTGGTTTGTAGCTCGTCTAAGTCTCTCCTGTAAAACGATGTATATAATTTAGCGGTTGATTTTGTAGAATAAGAATGCTGTCACTTAGGTGACTGAATAACATGTATTCATCTATTTCAAATCCTTGTGATAGATCAAACTTTGTCTTTTTCATGAATTTTAAGCGCTTATGTCCAAATGGACACAGATTCTTTTGGTGTTCATGTGTTTTTGAAGTTAGACAGTTTAACTGCGAAGGCTTCATTCCTCTTCTAAACAACATCTTCAGTGCTAATTTCAAAAGGGATTCTTTATGAATGAAAAAAGTGCCTTTTGTAATGATTTAGTTCGTAAGTGATCGTCTCTGCAACTTTTCTTATCACTGAGTTCACTTGGAATTGACAATGATCAAGTAGTTGACCTGGTTGTTGTCTTTTTGGTAGTGCATTTGGATCTTCACTGCCTGATAGACCTGACCTACATCCGCATACTTATTAACTGCAGTCTGATATAAGTTGCAGGCTTTTAGGACTCTGTGGTGCTTTCTAAGTTGTCTCTGTTTAATGTCTCTACATTTTTCAAGCGAAGTAATATCAGTGGTTGTCCACATACACTGACGTCGGAGAATGCACTTCATTTCTTCTGATTCTATATTGATCGTGTTGTGAATGTAGGAGATTTCAGTAGCAGTAGTAGAGAAGAGCTGACTTTGCACTTCGGTGACACAGCGGTAGAATGCTCGCCAACCACGCCTCATATGGTCCGGGGTTCGATCCCCTGCCATCAACGCACTCCTTTACCTCCAAAAGCTAGTAAACAGGCTGCTAAAGAGGAAAGGTTAGGCATGAGGCTAGCAACCCCATCCTGTAAAAACAAACTCTACTGCTACAGAAACTTCAAGTCTGTAGCTTGAAGGAATTGTTTATTCAGTTCTTTATTGACGCTTTATGAGATAGTTTTCAAATCTCCTGTATAAAAATTGCTTGGAAACAATAATTTATCATAAATATATGCATATATTATTTCGATTTAAAAATTACGCCCTTTATTATATTTCTTAAAATCGATCTGATGCAAATATGTTTAGTAAGTGTTTAGTGAATTTTATGCAAATATTTTTCAGTATAAATGGTGTGGTAATGAATAAATAGATAGGAAGAATGGAATTTACACATTTTTAGTTTCCCTTGAAGTCCCTGTATTTATCAGTGATTTAGGCTAGTCTACAAGAATCCTTACCAGCGTAGACCCTTTTTGTTTGTATGTTAACAGACACAAGAACCAAACCAATCATCTTGATGCAACTGGCAATAAAATAAATTGCTTTACAGTTTAGTATCATTTATGTTTGTGAACGGATTGTTCAATCCTTTGAGAAACTTCCCTCAGGAAGTGACAGCCACACGATCCGTTGGCTAAAGTATGTGAGGGGATTGCTGTGATAAAACCAAGTTCACCATTCGCATATTTAAGCTTATGTTTATAACGGCTAGGAGTAAAATCTACAATGGGCATCTTTCCCTGTTAAGGATTAACCGACTGGAGACTCTTACTTCGTATTAAGCGATAGTATTCTCTCTGAGACTCGAACTAAGCATTCATCACTTCAAAATATGAGACCTTATTCCCTAGACGGGTGAGCTAGGGTAGACGTCTGTTGTGCAGTAAGTGTTAGCTGTTAATTACTTTCCCCATTCTGAATTTCTTGATGACTAATTTTATTGAATAAAATACGTGATCTTTGTAAGGGTTCTTAGTGAGAATTCACCGAAATACAGCTCTTTGCAGGTGATAAGTGTCAAATAGAGCGAGGTACCCTTCCTTGATTCCACTGTGAACTGTGCGACAAACTAAGTAGCACCGTTTCAGCCTCATGTCATGATCAAAACGGTTGTAATAGGAGGCCGTTTCGATCTAACCGATCAACAGGAGATTCAAAATAACGTTCATAAATTACTTCAAACCTGACTACAAATATATTACATATATAAAGTTAACTTCACTCTATAGCATTCATTATATGTATCTAAGTACTTACCTTAAACAAGTTACTTTTCGAGACCCACATGATCATCTTATCGAGGTGATTGACTGAAATATTTTAGTGGTCTGGCAGGCGACAGTGTGGCGTTTCAAACTATGAATCTGGGGTGGGATCACCAGCAGTCACTGGGGAGCCAGGTGCATCTAGGTGACGAGTGTCTGGCTGGCTGCTTGGTTTCAGCACAGAACTTTGCACCGATGTGCAGCAGTTTGAGCCGCCACACTCAGTGTAGCACATAAAGCAAGAGAAGAAAGTAAAAAGAAATGCGAAATAGAGACAGAAGACAGGGATATAAGGCAAAAAGAATAGTGATAGTAATATCAAAGAACCATATAGTTTTATTGGGTATTATAAGTCACATGGAGTCGATGAATTCGCACCATCACCGAGAACGATTTTGAGCCAGCCATGTCACCAACTGCCTCCAACCTCCATTGGGTTTTACCGTCCTGAGGACCCCACCCAGTCAAGAAGCCAGTGTACACCTCCCTACTTGGCTGGCTTAAAATAACTGTTGTGGATTTTATTGACTGATTCAGCTATGTTTTGGTTTGAACAACACTATCGACTCTTTTCCAGCCTGACCCTATGTCAGCTAACATTGCTTTGCGAGGAAGGCGATGGGTAGGCATGCATAACACATGTGATGGCCGTCTCAAGCTGTGTGACTTCACAGCCTCGTTGATTCATTTACCCTCCCTAATCAATATTGCTCACCCTATTATACCCCTTCAAACGGGAGATGGAACGCAGGCACCTATGATCAAAGACAGTTAGCCTTTTCGTATCTTCCACTCTTAATGGACAGGTCTCACAGCCAGCCATAAGGGAGAACGGAGCGGACTGATGAGCAGTACACACGTCCTTTGGTCGACAGTCAGCCGGATATCACGTCTGCGCCAGAAACGGCGTAAACTGGCATATGCGAAACGAACCTTCTGAAGAGATGACGAATAGCAGATAGGATGAAGTATGCATCCTGGATTTCTCTGCTAGTCACCACAAACCGAAACAATTGTGAATAATTTACAATATATGTTCATATTCGTAGAAATGGTGAAATGTCGGTGCCATGTGTAGAAACACACCTTTGCCTAACAAAATAAAATACTGTAATATTACTTAATTTTTAGGACAATGTACTAATGCATTTCCTAGTTGGATTGTTCTTTCGAGCAAACTGTTTCAAATTGTAACCAAAAGGGTTAATGTCGATAACCAGAAGTTTTGCGAGTTCAAAAAGAATTTATTTTAGCGAATCGTTCAAAAATTAGATTTAAAATTACTGATAGACAAAGAAAAAAGGATTATAATAGTTTTAGTACTACTTTAATCTACTTAGGTTTCTGCTGTTGAATAAAAAGACAGTGTCGGTGAGTTTAAGCTTTCAATTTTAAAATGAACCTTCAGTACAAATTTACTAGACTTTTTGTAGACGGAAATCTGAATAAATTTTTGCTAATATTAAGCTAATATGTACCGATGACATTTTGTTGAAATACACTATCAATACAAAAGCTTTGATGCAGATAATGGTCTCGGAGTCAGAAGCGATAGTGTTTATGAAAGTAAACCACTCTGCAAATTCACCAGTTGTTCAGTTATTTAAAAAATAGCTTGCCTGAAAACAATGTAAAGAAACAAAGCGCTATTCAACATCAAAGTTAGCACCCACAGATATACGAATAACACAAGTAAATCAACAGACTTTACATAAAGTTGTTGTTGACTCAAATAGTCAGTGAAGCCGTTTTCACTTACTAATGTTGACTTACTGTGGAGATCTGATAACACCATTCACTTATTTCTTTAGGGTTAGAATTTTGTCCGAAAAACGCGTTTTAGCGGAACAGTGAGGAAGTGTGTCCAGAAGTAACACTCAAAACTTGCTGTACCTCATTATACCCACTGTTGGCTCCCAGAAAAAAGCTTAGAAACTGAAGACAACTTTGTTTTTTCCAGTAATCGATTGAATATATATGACTTTCAGGACTCTTAAGGCTTTAGAAGTCAAATTATAAGAGTTCCTCAACTCACAACTGCTGTTTCCACTAACAAAAGACCCTTGACGAAATCTGAAAAGTGCTGGATCGATGTACTGATAATTTAAAAAGAAGGAATGTAATTAGATTAGAGGCGTACACTAGTTCCCCTGTAAAAGATGCTTTTCTGAAGCTTGTCCTTTTTAAAAGGATTGATTAGTAAAGAAAGAATATTCTTTTTGATAAATGCGTCATCAGGTTCTACATATATATGACCATGATAATTAAAGAATTATTGTTTTGCATTACATCAAAGCAATGGTATTAACAGATTACATTTCGAAAGCATTAGTAAGAGGAGGATAATATGTATTAATATGACACTACACTGAATATCATACAAATTAAGGGAATTTATGAATTTGTGGGTTCCACAGTAGGCCAAGGTGGCAGTATTGGCTGGACCTCTCTTTTTTTCATACATACTTCTAGTTGATTTGAGCGAATAGCCATGGCCTCTGCTGTTTGGAGTGTTCGGTATCTACCAGAGGTCTTCGGTAATTTATTCTATGCCCGATAGATGATAGAGGAAAACTCTTCAATGCTAGTTAGCTAGCTGGTGATGTGTCCTGTTTGGACGAGTTGATCCAATATAGAAGCGTTAATTGTTTTAACAGCACATTTAATTAGCCATACTGGCAGGTGTCCCTGAGCACGATAAATTAGATTCATGGGGCGACGGCCAATGTGACTGGCTCCCAGTGGAGGGTAGGGTGGGGGAAAGAAATGATAGATACAGTTAGAGGTAGATAGCGTTTTTAATTCATCTTTCAGTTAGGAAATTGCAACCTGCGGCTGATATATGGGTCAAATATTAATTTAAAGTACTAACTGTATGGTTACTTACAAAGTACCCTCTAAAATAAGCCACCGTTGAACCTCACAATGAACTTTGAATCTTGTTAACAACTGTATTGGTTCTGAGTATTACCAATCTTTTCATGCACATGGCGCATATCAAGTTGGCCTAAGCAATTAATAAGCTTCGTGAGTAAAATGGATACGGCTATATGTTATGAACTCAGCCACAAATAAATGAAACGAATCGCCACGATCTGTTGCGTCAACCAGTTTTTCTGTTTGCTTCACTTAAAGCCATACATAATTTCCAACCTACGATGACTTGTTGCCTGGATATATTGCTTTAAGACGAGGAATATTCTCTTTGATTTAAACAAAGTTACTTCTAAACGAAATTCATTTGCATACCGACTTATTATGCTGAAGTTAATTTTCAATAAAATCACAAAATTATTCCACTGAAGCTCCTGTCCACAAAATATCTTTATTTCATTACTGTCCTTAAGACTCTGATGAATTTTAACTTCTGATTTGATTTTACGTTTACTTGTAACTAATAGATTTTTAACCCATTGGGACTAGGTTTCATGCTTCTTGGCAGTAGTCAACAAGGCGTATCTGCAGTCTTGAAGGAAAGTATGTTCCTCCTAAGAGATTCGAACCGATGTCACTCATTACCACACAGCAGTCAGAGACATTACCACTGAGGTATTCAAACTGTCAACTGACCTCCTGTAGAACTGTATTGGGTATTTTGACTGGACACTTGTTAGTAACTAGTGAAGGATGTCTAGTTGGTTCTATCACTCAAGTTCCTCATGTGACCACCATGCTATGCAGGGGTAAATAATGGTTGGAGGCAGTCAGCAATAAGCCTAAGACCTAGGTTTCATGCTGATGAGTGCCAACAGGCACGAAATCTAGGTCCAAGGCTTCTAGCTGAAGAGAAACTTGACTGATAGAATTCAGTCTGCATCAACGCTTAGAACGAGTAGCATTACACTAGTAACTGACTAGTGTCCAATCAAAGATTTGTAATCCATTGCAGTGCGCTTTAATTATTCCGACTAAAATCAACTAATGTCTTAATGCACACTGACAGTAAAATGAAGGAGGCTACTGAATTTATTGAAACTGCTGTTTACAAACCTATTTAGGTTCTCAGGAGATAGTCAGGGCATGATAATATGAAGCTTCGTGCAGTACAATAAGAATAGTTTTTACAGGGTGAAATAGTTTCATTTTATTTCATGTGGTCTTCATCAGTTGCAGTTAACGAGCTTTGCTAACATTCCAGTTTTGTTTTGGCTGACCAGTAGCAAATTAGTCAACAATTTTGATAATTAATCCGCAAATTTCACAGTTTGAGAGGAATATTTCATCACAATTTGCCTTGGGAACCGAGATATTCAGATCACCACAATATTTAACCTGCTGCACACCATAAATGGCAATCAAGAGGCCAAGAGTAAAGGCATGAAACTATAAACTACTGATTGACTGAGATGATCGAAACGATTTAAACACCGGAAGGTCGTTTCTGTCGTTTGAGGCCATGCTCATTAGAGATGTACTCGGTTTGACTCAGTTCAGAGGGCTGAATAAACCCAAACCGCTCTATTTCTAGCTAGTTACTTCAGAGAACTAGTCATTCCAAGAGTCGAATCCACAATCTGCAAATTAATCCATAATTCTCACATTTCCGGGTGATTATCTCACCGTAGTTTTTTCGGAAATCAAAATTCCTCTGTATGGCAAACACTACTTGTTGGTGTGGGTGTGGTATCCAACTATTCACCTCTAATCAATCAGTAGGATATCGTTCAGTACATTTATGCATCTAGCAGAGATAACCAACAAAAAAAGACACTTGCGAATTCTCGATAGAGAAAGAAAGACGAAATTTGCAGTATAAAATGACAACATACTATAGCACAGGTTCTCATCAGCTACACACCCCTACCTGAAATTACAATGGTTATACAGATGATAATAGCATACCTTAATGTTTGAGCGGTAGTAGAGAAGAAATACTGTAAAATTGACGTATCCAAAATGAAAGCAGCATTACAATTTCTTTTAGTTTAAGTTTTCATCATCAATTTATACGCTTTCAAAGTAGAAAAGAGGGGGAGGAGTAAGACAGAAAACAGAAAGAAAATTAATTAACAGAACAGCTTATAGGTTCACATAGCAACTCAAAAAACAAAAGCGGTTACAGTTCATAAGATTGAGATTTCTTCAATTAGTTGAGATCACTGAATTAGATGACTAATCAAAATCAAAATTCAGTTATCAAGGTAGTGAGAGGTTAATCACACTCTCTTTCTGTATGCACAAGTCTGGTTTGAACCATTTGATTGCGATCACTTCGGCAAATCATAGTAAATTCGATGTCTTTTGTCTATTTAATATTTTGAAGGAATTAGAAATCTCTATGAGATGTCCGGTATCAACAATATCTATGGTTGGCCTGTGAATTTTGGGCTACCGATATCCATGCTGAAAATTCCACACTTGTCCCAAAAATACGGTGTGGAATCAAGCTGTAATCAAAAATAAAATTCAAAAAAAATAAAATAAAAAACGATATATCTGGTAATTGCACTCTAAGAATATTTGCTTCCTTTCAGGCACAATTTTTTGGAATATGTTCTGAAAGCCGGAGAGAAGACGTTCTTTCTGTCCTTCCAATGTACTTGCTCCCGCAAATGCACGTAAATTCATAAATACAGTTGGAGGTGACACCAGCAGGGTATTTATCCAGTTTTGATTGGCTTATGGAAGAAGTAGTGCTGCATAATGTTATGAATTTAGCTGCAGGGAAGCTTCTTTTTATTGCATCTTTTATTCTTTTGTGACACTGCATCTCCTTTGAATTGGAGACAAATAAACGCTCTCTTCTTTTCTACAGTTGACTGTTTTTCTTTCTCTTCTTTTTCTTTGCTTTACCTTTCCATAAATCCCTCTGGGTATCCATTTTATCTTAGGCATTTCTCAACCAAATCTAATTCTTCCTCCAGCTTGTTCGGTGGAAATAGCATCCTGGCTGTGTCGTACAAAGTCCTTACTAATCCCGCTTATAGCTTATAGGGGAAGAAGCTGCTGTGGTGAAGGTATTGTCCAGTTCAGGTTTCTTTTGTGCAGAAGGATTTTTCAACTTGCAAATATTGTTATTTCTTAGAGTGAAGCAGTAACTGACGAATAATAAAACTCATATCCTCATTTACTACTTTAGCAATAAGCAAACATGCCATGAACAATTTAGGCTGCCTATTACTACACTGTATGACAGTATTTGGTAACCAGAATTGTGTAGCAAACTGTCAAGTGACATTACTAACCTTAACTAAAAGAAGTCAACATTCATTCATAAAAGTGACACAAATTATAAATCTTTTGTGTAATACTTTTTGATGAATGCACTAAGTTTGCACCAGATTGACTATAAAAGTGTCCTTAGAATAACCTCAGTGTTAATAATAAAAGAGATTTTATTTTAATGAATAAATACTGGTTTACACTATCAACAGAATAGAAAAGACTTTTTTCCACATAAACACATCAAGCTTAAACAAATAAATTAATTTTCATCGGATAAAGTCCACCTGTCAAGTGTACGGTGTTGAATATTGACAAAAAAGAAAGCCTTTATAAACATTGAAGTGACATTTAATCCTGATATGACTGTTTATACACTTTGTGATTGCCTGCTGTTCTAATCAACATTAGCAACAGCAATGACACCTTACGATACCACAGAACTAGGGAGGCAAGGAAACAAGAAAACACGGGATAGACCGTTGCCGTGTTGAGATTTTACTGTCTCGAATCCACAGCGAAAGAGATTGACAGCAATCGCGTATGTATATATACCCTGAATGACCTTGACAGCCGCTAATTACACTGATAAGGTAAAACAGTCAACAACCAGCAGAGTCCCAAGGTCATAAGTGAGGGAGGGAAATACAAACAGGACTGTAAGGATAAATGTAGCATTTTAAAAAGATTATGTCTATATAACAACTTCAGAAGGGATTCTCTCCATGATACTAACTGCCTTCTGATGCATATGAACACACCATATCTGTTATTGACCATCAGTCTGAAATCACATGATTCACAGCTTATAAATTATAACCAGCATTTGTCGACCTTTGATACAAAATAAATCTCTTTCTTTCCCTATAGTTGGTTTGTAGGGGCTAGATTTGTTTTCACTAGTTGATCACGGATTGATATGAGTTGGAGAACCATTGAAAACAAGGGAGTACTGGACAGCCAACTGTTTCATCCTAGTTCGCGAATCGCCGACAGTACGCACCCACTGGGATTCGAACTCAGGACCTTCCGGTTACAAGGTGACTCGTAAAAACAAATCTAACCGTTACCAACCAACTATAGGGAATTAATCTGATGCTCGTTAGTGACTTGTTATAGGCTGGGTTTCCTGGAGTTCTAGTGAGAAGTCGTGACCAGTGAGGTCCATCCAGATGTCACGTTTAAGGATGGATGTTCCACTGATGACATTGGTTGGTGGTCGCGCTAAATCATCACGAATCGGTAGAAGTTAGAATTCATGGGTTGGCCATTGAATCGGGTCGCAGTGGCTGAATCGTCTACGAGCTAGCTTACCTTGTAACCAGAAGGTCTTGGGTTTGAGCCCCAATGGGTGATTACTGTCGATGATTCGCGAATTAGAATGAAACAGCTGGTTGTCCAGTACTCCAGTACTGGTTTTCAATGGTTCTTTGAGTGATATCAATCCGTGATCAACCCGTGAAAACTAATCTCTTTCTAACTAAAATCTGACTCTTGGTATCATTTGAAAAGTAGGCTAAAAAAGAAAAATGTTTTTTTTTAAAACTTAACTGAAGATAACTCAAACAAGAGTCTTCGATCCACAATACTTACTGAATTCGTTCAGTTAACTCATCCAAATACATAAATTAGTTACCTTCTGACTGAACTTTTGTTTTTGGTTGGAAATGTGTAAGAATAACGACCTATATGACATACATAGAGAAAGTGAACAGTTAATCTCCTAGCGATCAGTTTAATTCGGAAGTGGACTCAGATATCGGTGAGTGACATTATCTAGACTGCCTAATGAAGAGGGAAGAAACTGGGTATTTCAATATGTCAGTATTTAGAAAGAAAATTATTATTATAATTGTTCCCTTGGGTTCCTGATGAAATATAGGGCTTCACCTGCACGTTTCACTCCCTTCTGTCTTCTGCTGTGCTTTTCACCTGCATCCATGTTAGTCCATACTGCTTCAGCTCCTCTTCACACGATCTCCTCCATGTCACGCTTGACGTCCCACTCGCCGCTTCCCTTTCGGCTTGGTTCCACTCGAGCAATGGTCTGACGCGTGCGCGATGTCACCCAGCGGCCTCCAGCCTCAGCGAGTGTCCAATCCATCTCCACTTCCTCCTGCATATTTGTTGGTTGGCGATTGCTTCTTGTTTTGTTTGTTAGTGCCCATAGTTTCTTGTTGGTGATTCTTTCCGACCCGACCATCTGATCTTCAGTATAAAGCCAGCGAAACATTTGTTGGTTGATAAAGGTGTGCAACAGGTTGTTGGAAATATTCTTTGTGACCCACCCGCCAAGTTTCTGATCCGTATAGAAGAAATGACTGACTTGACGTTTGTATTGAAAATCCGAGGGAATTTTGTTGTTGATGCTGGCTGATTGACGAAGATTTTCAGATTGGTTTCAGGTTGATTGATGAATGTGTTTCTCGCCCCTTCCCGATTCTCGCTCGATTTGACATCCTCGTCCGTTCCGACTGCCTTTAGTTGAGACAGTGCTCCCTAGATAAGTGAGTGAATGAAGTAACCTCTTTCAAATCCCTCCCGTTGATGATGATGATGATGGTGATTGGCGCTGGATATTGCTACTGTTTATGTTGTTGTTTGTTGGCTGGTTATTTTTATAACCTCCATCTTGTCTATGTTCACTTGGAGTCCTGTCTTCACTGTCTGCTTCTTCGACCAGTTTGTCCGTTTTCGCATCTCAGCAAATATTTAGACTTCGAACCATCATGCACTATCACCTTAGAAGTATCCTTTGTCTCAGTTCTTCGTAGACATAGTCCGAGAACGTGGACCTCAGCAGTTGTTTTTCCACCAAAAAGTGACTACTGGACTGCAATAAATTCACAGTCCAACCATATCTATAAAATAAAATGCTGAAGATGTGATGCAATATACAACGGAAAAGCCTCATGCTGAGAAATAAGTCTCAGAATGAATGAATACCGAGGAATTCACTGGAACTACAATAGCTTGAAAATTTGTCAACTACAGAATTAAGCCACATAACTGATTTTGATATTACTGCAATCATTGAAAAAAGATGTTGAAAATCATTAACAACGTCCCCTGTCAGACGCACTTCACATTAAATGGAATCCAGATTGTCTGAATAGGAATGACGGATTAAGACAGAATTCAACCTAGATCCAGTACTGTCTCCCATGAATTGACGAAATCAGCCCAAATGTGATAATCACTCACTTCTTAAATCTAACAGTCTGCACATGGTTCGTTATCTTTACAAATTCACCCACTTAAAGAAGTATAGATTACCTGATGCTGAATACCTATGACTAAATTGTTGTACATAAGCTGAGATTATGTAAATTCCTATTTAATATTACTTACATAAAGTTATTAGTAGCATTAAATAGCGAAATGTCAGTAAGAGCAATATCGTTTTGTTATGTTGTTTTTTTCATTCATTGTGAAATACAAAAGCTTCCATAATAGTGAATATCATATAACCGACACCGGAATTTTTTTAAAGTAAAACTTAGTTTGGACACATATTCGGTAGGTAAATTTTCATTGAGAATACGTCAGGTGTAGTATATCTGATGGTAATTTTTATTTTAAACAGTGAAATTGACAAACATCCTGTCGACTAAAGCTGTTGTCCTACTTTTCAACATCAGTTGACAGAAACAAAGCTGGGGAAATGACAGAACACCGACTATGAGTAGTACAAAAATAAGCCGAAGAAATTCCATAGGCTTCAACGCCAAGTTATTTAAGGATCTTTCATACATTTATTCCCCTTAATAAATTTGAACAAAGCAAAAACTACAGTTTTAGCAGAATATTGTGGTACCATCATTTATTTCGTTGGCTTCTCATCTGCTGCTTACAGCCTAAATAAATTATGAGGTTTATGTACAGACATGCTTGTTAGTTGACAGAAAATTCCACAGTTAGTAAACAGTGGTCAGAAGATTGCGCTTATATAGTTTTCACACAGGCAGTTCAAGTTAAAACAAAATAAATGTATGCATATAATGGTAAAGGAGTTACGTGATAAAGATGAGATGTGCGTTAGATGCATAGTGACTAGTAAGTTAGGTAACAATGAAATGAGTTGAGCTCAAATCATAGAAACAAGAGACAAGCAAAATTACAGATTATAAAAGGGAGGATGAGGTTAAAGACAAAGATTACGTAATCAGATGAGAGAAAAAAAGACATCCAGTTACCAAGGCAAGGAAAGACTAATAACTGCTTCTTTCTGAACACATAGATCAGGTTTCAAGCGTTTGATAGAAATCGCTTCAGTAAACTTAAGGAGAATTGAGCTATTTCGCCTGTTGATAATTTTGAACGACTTTTCGACGTCCACCTCATGACCCGTGTCGAGGAGATGCCTGGCTATGGCACTGTTTAGAGCATTTGTTCCCTTTATTTGGGCTGTAAGCAGCTGATGAGAAGCCAACGAAATAAATGATGGTACCACATTATTCTGCTAAAACTGTAGTTTTTGCTTTGTTCAAATTCATTAAGGGAAATAAATGTATGAAATTTCTGAAAAAACACAAAGAACAAGTCCTCCTGAGACCCATACTTTCGATGATCAGCTCGCCTCAACATAAGGTGGCACGTTGGCTTGCGGAGAAGTTGGAACCTATTCGTCAACGGCTAGGCTTGCACATGGTGAAAGACTCATTTCATTTCTCTGAAAGTGTGAACCACATGAACGTTCTAAATAAATTCATGGTGTCATTTGATGTAACCTCCCTATTCACAATGATTCCAATCAATGAAACTTTTGAGATCATTTGTCAGCAGTCCAATCTTCTCCCACACCCAGAATCGGAATTCAAACGCCTACTGCTTATGTGTACCATGGATGTGCAATTCCAATTCGACAACACGTTTTACCGCCAAATAAATGGTGTAGCTATGGGCAGTCCACTTAGCCCTGTTCTAGCAGATATATTCATGTCTAACCTTGAAAGAACAAAGCTGAAGCATGCAATCGACGAAACATCTTCCTACTGTCGTTATGTTGATGACACATTTATAGTGTGCAAAAATAAAAGTCATGCTTCCCACTTACTAAGATTATTCAATGGTGCACACGCCAATATTGACTTCACTATGGAACATGAAAGTGACGGAAAGTTTCACTTCCTCGACGTCGCCATGGAACGCCTAGAAGACGGTAGTCTTCAAAAGTCAATTTATCGAAAGCCCACATGGAAAGGACAATACTTGCATTTTAACAGCTTTTGTCCTAATAGCTTTAAACGGGATCTAGTCAAGACTCTGTACTATAGAGCGAGGAGAATATGCTCTGTAGAGAAATTAGAGGAGGAGTTTGAGTTCCTTGAAAAGATAATGAAGAGAAATGGGTATCCTCAAAAGTTCATCAACAAGTATGGAAGATCTGAAGTCACAAGTGTAAAACAAATCACATTGAGTAAAAAGCCAGTCTACGTTCAGCTTGGCTATAAAGGTGAAAACATTGCAGCGATGGTCAACAGAAGGCTGAGTACACTACTAGCCATAGCCTATCCTGCAGCCAAGCTCGTTCCCGTCTATCGAACAACTTGCTCTTTGGTGCAATCAAAAATCGATAGATATCCTTCTCATGTTACAGCCAACTGCATATACAAATTTACATGTATCTGTGGGAGTAGTTACATTGAAAGGACAGAAAGAAGGGTATATCTACGATTTTCTGAACACGTACCAAAAAGCTTACGTCTAAAGGGAACAAATGCTTTAAACAGTGCCATAGCCAGGCATCTCCTCGACACGGGTCATGAGGTGGACGTCGAAAAGTCGTTCAAAATTATCAACAGGCGAAATAGCTCAATTCTCCTTAAGTTTACTGAAGCGATTTCTATCAAACGCTTGAAACCTGATCTATGTGTTCAGAAAGAAGCAGTTATTAGTCTTTCCTTGCCTTGGTAACTGGATGTCTTTTTTTCTCTCATCTGATTACGTAATCTTTGTCTTTAACCTCATCCAGCAGCTGATGAGAAGCCAACGAAATAAATGATGGTACCACATTATTCTGCTAAAACTGTAGTTTTAGATGAAATCCTCCAACTAATTAAGGGAACTCTTTTGACATTCACAGTGGTTATAAGGGCAACTATATATAAATGTGAAGCGAAGTTATAAATTAACAGAAATATTGACAACGATGTAATAATGATAAAGAGATTAAAAAGAGGCATTTACTCACTGTTTCGCATTCAGTTAATAATCTTATACCTAACACATTTTTCATCACAGAAAATAAGTGTCGAAATAAGATATCGCCAAGTTCTTATATGTACTGGTGACAGCATAAAGTCTTATATAATTGCTTCCTAGCTCTTCCTAAGGAAATGCAAGGACAGAGTTGTAAATAAAAAGGGTGCTGACAATCCAATAAGATGACTACACCAATTTTCTTCTCTTCGCTTTAAGTGTTAGTTCAAAAGACCTCTAAAGAGTTGAATTGGGACATACCACTAGCCTTATCAAAACGAAAATTTCAGGTGATTATCCAGAATTAGTTCCATAGAAATCAGTAAACTATCGTGAAAATTGGTACTGAAGTGTAACGGAATGATTGTTTGAAAAATCCCCTCCTGAACTATCTAATTACGATGTTTGCAATTAATTTAAATGTTTTGACTAACTTTCTTCTGGACTGTAGTATATCAATATTTAGACATTTGCATAACCTATTTTGAATTGATCCTTATTATTTGTCTGTGTTCCTGTAAAATCTCTAATCTGAAAGCTTCTCTTTGGGGTGGTTTTAAGATGTGATTTTGTCTCAGTAAATGAAGTTCATGCTGACCTTCCTGTCTTCAGGAAGTATTGGTGTATGATTCTTGTCGACAGAGTCTTGACTGCATCATGTTGGGAATATTCTACTTCATTCTACAGTACTCGCTTTGTACTTAGAAAATAACCCTGTCACTATAGCTGCCTGACGGCACTGTTAAGTTTGATTCGAGTTTGAGTTTTCGATGTTGTTACTGATCAGTAGGACTGCTTAACTATTCAAGAATAAACTTGAACAAAGCAAGAACAACAACTGTAGCAGGATAATATGAGCTCATCTTTTATTATTTTGAGGATTATTCTCAACTGGTTACAACCTGAACGATAAAAAATATGTATGTATTACATTAAAGATATGAACATACTTTTCCACGATCACAGGGAGTAATTGGTAGGAATTAAAAGCAACATTAGTCCGGAATGATTTAACTGATTACAAACACTGACTGTTTACAGAATAATTAGACAATTAGGCTTGGAAACAAAAAAACAGGGTTGCGTATATTTGTGTGTGTATAGAAACAAGGTTTAGCTATAAAAAGCATAACTAAAAAAGTAGATTACGTAACTAAAGAAAACATCTTATCTAATAGCCAGTAGAAAAAAGGACAGAAAAGAAACAAGCTAGGGTGAGTCATGTTTAGATGAGAGAGTAGAGTTTTCTAAACATGAAAAAGGTGATTCGTGGAAGTTGTATATTTTTTGTTATGACCACGGCAGTGCAAGATTCACCACTGTCTCTTTCTGCGTACATAGATTTCGTTTAAGTCTTTTTATAGCAATTGCTTCAGCAAAGCGTAGCAAGCTAGGTTTCTTTTGCTTGTTGATTATTTTGAACGACTTCAGGTTGTCTACAATATGACCAGTGTCCAATAGATGATAAGCAATCGCACTGTTTAATGCTTGAGGACCTTTCAGTCTCAGGTTCTTTGGTATGTGTTTATAAATGTGGACACTAACTCTTCTGTCTGTTCTTCCAATGTATGTGCTTTGGCACGTACATGTAGATTGGTAGACACAGATGGAGGTAACATGAGGTGGGTATTTGTCCACTTTCGATTGTCTCAAGAATAATCGGCCTTTTTGCTGTCTTTGCAGCAGAGATCGGTTTCCACAACAAGTCGGTTTTAGTGGTAACATTAAGACAAGGAAGTCGTAACACATAGGGCAGTTAATGATGAATAACGAGTAGAAAAGTGTTATTCTAGCTCAATCAAAAAGATACGATATTCACTGGGAGACTAAAACGAGACTTATTTTCTTCCTGGCTTGAGAATAAGGCAAAAACTTGCTGAGTTCAACTCAGTTATTTCAAACTAACACATGTGTAAAACTTGGGTTCTGCGGTAGTATGCTATTCCATATTAATTTGTTTATTAGGTATATCACGTAGTGAAACAGTATTATTTACTGGATGAAGAAGATTCGAGCACAATTTATTGTTCATAATTATATCATCAGTTGTTAATACAAAACTTCGACTCTCCCGTTTTATGCTCAGTTCGGTTTTAGATTTTCACGTCTATCGATTGGACCGAAAGTCTTAGTCTCAGGTTAACATGTCCGCTCCTTATGCAGATGCTTCGATGACATCTGGTCATGTAACCTGAAGTCAGTTGGTGGACGATGACTAGCACTGGAATCTAGGATGCGCATTTCGTCCTATTTTGGACTAGTTATCAGGATACACCTGCATTCCTCACTGAGTGATGGTGCTCTCATCGAGGCTTGAACCCGATGCCCTGCCGGTTCAAGATGTCTAGTGTATAGCGCTTTTGCGTTCGAAACTGTGGTCATTAGGTTCAAGCCTCGGTGGGGGCACCCTCACTCACTGGGGAGAGCAGGTAGATCCAGACGACGGGTTTCAGGTAGGACGAAATGCCCATCCTGTATTCCACTGCTAGTCACCGTCTACCAGGTGACGTGCATTTTATAGTTTTCTCTAATCCTTCCTATTTGTCTTAGGGATTTCACCTTTAAATCTATAGTTTCGCGTCAGTCAATTTTATGAAATATCCTGAACCAGTAGTTATTTCTAAAAATTTAAAAATTTCTTCGTGATGAAGTTGCTAAAACAAAATTTCCATTTCACTGTACTGTTTTAAAATCAACCTTTTAATTCTTTCTCATTCTTGATGAATTAAACATTAGCATAGCATGAAATTACAGTTAAATATTCGCTTCAGAATTCATCATCTCACTGCTTACGACACTCTGTTAGCAAGTGGCCTATTCATTTCCAAAAACACAGTAGTAATAAAAATTTGCTTAGCTAGAGCGAATCACATTCAAAACGGTCAGTCTGTTATTTATTAAAATGTGTATTTCCGTAGAAAATCATCTTCTTCTTTGTTTAAACAGATTTCGGTTTTTTTTCCCTCCAATTTTTCCTTTCGTAGACTGAAGAAACTGGTGCGTCTTCTGTGGATCACAGAATCACTAATAATTATATAAACGTGGATTGTTTACATAATGGTGAGTGAATGAGTAAAACCTCGTTTGACTTACAGTGTACAAATCGGGTGTGGTTTGGTTTATTTTCATACTACCTATTTGAATAGTGTACTTTAATTGATTAACTCCCAGAATACGAGTAGTATTTTTTTAAACGCCTATTGAGAGTTCAGCATTCAATTGTTGTTTGTTAACAAAACTTCTACCCGCTACTTCTTTGAATTTCCTCTTTTGATGGGAAAGTTAAATTTTTGGGCATTTCTAACAACATGGAAAATAACGGAAACTAATTTACAGATTCTATGTGACTATCATCATACAGTATACTTGTTTTTAACGTTAAACTTAAATAATTTTTTTAGTCTTAGGAGTCTGACATCATATTTCAACATTTTGAGAGCTGAAACTGAATCCCAAGATTAGCAAAGGTCAAATGTGTGAACACATCGTTTGTCACTACCTCTGTTTTATCCAAATACTGCACCCCAATTTTTTCATGGAAAGTTAGAATATTGCTTTATTACAGTATAATAAAACTGAAAATAAACAAAATTATAAGGGATTTTATTTATCATGAGTTGGCATCGGTTAGAAGACCATAGGGTGCGTCGGTGGTATAGCGGTTAGGACGCTCACCGACCATGCATATGGTCCGGGGTTCGATCCCCGGCCACTGGCGCACTCCTTTACCTCACTAAGCCAGAAATAATGCTGGTAAAGAGGAAAGGTTGGGCATGAGGCTAGCAACCATATCCTGTAAAAATTAAACACTGCCACAGAAACTTCAAGCCACTAGCTTGAAGTCCTATGTTCCACTGGGAACGTGAAGGAAAAATTAAATTAATTAAATTAAAGAAGACCATAGAAAAACCTGGGAGTACTGGATATCTGTTTTACATCTGAGGTCCTACTCAGGATTCTCAACAAAGCAAGAGTTAGAGTGGCGTTCAAACTCAAAAACCTCACTCAGGAACAAGCTGTGTAGGCTAAAATACTCGGTGGACCCAATTAAACAAAATGATGTAATTTACACAATATCTTACAATGACTGTGAGTTAAGTCAACTACACAGATCAACCTAGTTGATCAGGTGTAGTGAGATTATCAGAACATATGAATTTAGCTAGGGTTAAAATGATTAATCCCACTCGCGAAGATAAATAATTTAGAAAAGAGCACTCAGCAATTGAACTGTATGCATTAACACACAACCACACAATAGCATGGTGGGAGAGGGTTAAGATTCTAAGAAGTAATACAGGTAGGTGGAGAGCGAGAGAGACTGATTGCTGAATCTTTATTCATCGAATCTACACCCAACACATGCAACAGAAATGGCTCAATCCAAAAAACAGAGATATGGAAGATATTATTATCACCAGTCAGTCAAATCAGAAGAGGATAATAAATAATGTTAAAATGTATTCAATTCACATAGATTATGACATTCCAACAAATTACTCATTTTGACTATAGAAAACATCTTATTTCCCATCTGACTGTATTTGACTGATAACAATCATATTATTATTTCTGAAGGTACTTTATCCTATATTGTTGATTTTATTCATATGTCTAATCAGTTTTATTCATGTATATAAATGGAGCAAAACGCTGTGTGAGTAACTCGATATGATTATGAGCAGTAATAAATTGTGCTCGAAACGTGGTCATCAGTTAATATTACTGTATAACACCACTGTGTGACAGTTTATCAAAATAAAATCTTATCCATAATGACTATATAGCATTTGGAATAAACATATCTGCCTACCTGTAGTCGGTTCTCATGTTCTAATGGAAACACTCGAGAATAAAACCTTCGAAGGAAATCTTGAAAGTTAATTATTTTTTTTTTAATATCCGGTCTTAAAGTTAACATTTCTTTTTTTCATCATTTCATTCATACAATGTGTTTTTAGTCGAGAATGCACAATGTTCACCAGAACACAACTCAGAATTCTTGAATAATTTTCAGTTCAATGATGTGCCATCAGGACGAATTCCAGTCAGTAAACACGACAACTCACATTCCACTCCCCTAATGTCAAACAGAATGACAGAAAATGCATCTGACACTGGAAAGAAGCCCGGCAGCCGTAGAAACGACAGAGAAAAATTATGCTGGTGGTTAGGAAAGTCGCCTAAACAAATAAGAAAGCGATTGAAAGCTAGTCTAGGCAAAAAGTCAACCAGAACTAGTACTGTAGCTTCATCTGTTCCAACTCAATTCAACCCTGGTTATTTATCAGCGTATGACTTCGCTGAAATTATTGGTAAAAAAGATTTTTTCTCTGAAAATTTACTTTTTGATTGTCGCTGGGAGAGTTCTTCAAATTCACTACTATACATTCATTCAATTCTCAATGCAATTCGTGTAAATCATCTTTATAATGTTCATGTGCCTACAACCTACTGGGAATCAATGCTGAAATCCAGGATAAATTTTAGTCAACCACAACCATCATCAGAACAAATTTTCATCATTCTCATTGTGGATAAAACCAACTCACCTTGGAAGACAAGAATTCAACAAACACTTCAGCACTTAGTGCACAAACTCACTGAAGAGAATACTTCAGAGAGTCCAAATGAGTCATCTTCAAAGCCTGGCACTGTAAACTACTTTAAGTATTTTGAAATTCTCATCTCAGAAATTACAAATGATTTACCCTGGTTACTAAATCCTAAAATATATTCCAATGGACAAAATATCCTGGAGCTAAGACCTCCATTATCTACTTTAAACAATCATTTATGGTACCTAGAGCCACACAGCTGGAAACACCTCTCCGAATTCTCTCCATCCTATATTACTTCACTAATCAATAATAAAAAAGTTGATTGCATCCTTGTAATTACTTACAATGCACAGAAAGATCTGCGCCGTGTTGCTTCACTGAAATTAAGGATACCCTATTTGCTTGTTGATACAGCTAGTATATTAAACGAGTGTAAAGTCCTCTCGAAATTTGAACAAATACTAAATTTCCTCAATAATCCAATCGAGTATATCAGACAAGGACCTAATTTCAAAACATTTCCAGCATTTTCTCAAGCGTTTTGTTCAACAGATAATCAAACATGTGTTAATAATATCTTGATCACAGGCTCCAATGCACCAGCGTGTTTGACTATTCTTGTTGGATTAATCATGATAACGTGTCCGTGTCAATTGAATGCAGCTATTGAGCAATTTTTCGCTTACCATGACTATTCAAATCAGTTGACTGAAGAATATTTGAAAATATTAACATTACTAAATAATTACCTGTTAAATTTAACCCAAAAAAGCAATAAAAAAGATTTAAGAAAACTGAAACATTGTAGCCTTTCTAGTCGTATACATGATGAAGGCCGAATTTCATCAAATCGTCTGTTGTTGAACCTTGAAGAAAACAAAACGAATGATCATCAGCTTCGATGTCACCGCTGCGACAGCGAAGAAGGGAAGGAGTTAGAAGAGGAAGAAGAAAAGATTGATAACCAACAACAAGATGATGTTATCCCTTTTCGTCTTCCTACTCCTGATGTCATTAGTGAAGAAATGATGCATCAATTAGAGCAATTCAAAATTAGAGCTTAAAAGTGAGCACTTTTCATATTCCCCCTTCCTTTATACCTGCACAACTCTTAAATCATTTCTGCAATATATTTATTGAAGGAAGTATGGCACAGTCAATGACTATACTTGAAAGCTGAAATTAACTCTGTTATTAGCCAAGAAATTCGGGCAAACTGCAATGTTTTTCACATGAAATTATCATGATATTGTGGTCTTAGCAAAACTTTAACACTCTGTAATATTTTAAAAGCTAAATTTCCCTTCAACAATTTTAAAGTTTGAGAACTTCAAAGTGTTCTCAATGTCCTTTTTCAGCATAATCATTAAGAGTCTGCCTTCTTCTTCAAATAGTCTTTCACTGACTATGTTCAGCGAACGGCATACTCATACAGTGTTTTTCTATTGTGCGCCAAATAAAATCTTTTTGAAGTAATGCGTTTTCTTTATGAATTTTGATAGGAGATTAAGAAAACATAATTTATCCAAGACGTTTAATCAAAACGGCGTAAAACGTTCGGCAATTCCTAATCACAAATATTTGTCTAATTTTTCCTTGTCTGGCTTTGTGAGAACTGGTTTGGTTGAGAAACTAAGTACAAGTTTAGTTGAAGGGAGTGTCTGCGAAAATTTCACCTTGGTGACTTGTGAAATAATTTTTATTTATATTACATTATTATCTCTTTGGGTTCCATATGGAAAATAAGGCTTCAAGAGCAAATTGCTGTTTTGTCCTCATCAATTAGCCCCACAATTTGCTATAAGCTTTCATCTCCTTTTCACACGGTCTCCTCCATGTCACCCTCAGCCACCCAACTCACTGTTTCCCATTCTGGTTCCACTCGAGGGCCTGGTGCACGATAACATAGAACGGTCTCCTCAACGTGTGTCTGATCCCATGGGCATAGAAACTTCAAAGAGCTCAAAAACGTTTGCATATCTACCGTACATATCTCTATCCTATCTCTAAATGTAGACATCTACTTTTCTAAACAGCCTTATTGTAATGTTTTAGCCTCAGTTTACACATTTTTTACGAATACATTCATCTGAACATAAACGTCTTATGCTGCAGCTTAGGCGCTTAAATAAATTCTTCTTGTAATAAGGCGGTGTGAAACTACATAATATTGTAGACTTCTCTCTGAAGATCCGGAATGATGATTTGCGTTCATACTTCCTATCAAATAAGCCAAACCTTTGAGCTACGCATAAAAATCCACAATACAGGAATTGGGTAAAATACAGCAGTGTCTTACACTGAACAGTGACGAAGAGAATTTGCAAACCTGAAATTGTGAACTACCTAAGCGGAATGCCGTCAAAATTACTGTCACTGAGGGTTTATAAGAAAACAGCAGAGATGTGTTTAGAAAACGATCCAGAATCAGAGAAAAACTGCGCTGAAATATACAAATCAAGACTGAAAACTTTCAGACAAAATATATTCAACAGAGAACGGAACATAAAGAAAATGTTTACCGGAAATATGGTTTTACCATAGGAAGATAATTAAAACAAATTGAATGTTGACACATCAAATGAGATAAGTTTTGGTGGGAATTACTAATTGTATAATAATTAAATGCCCAGACATCGTCGAGGCATCTGCACAAGAAGCCGACATGTGAACCTGAGACCGAGCATTTCGGTCCAATCAATCGACGGGAAAATCAAAAATTCAATTCAATAATTACTAATTAGGTTTATAAAATTATGATATAGTTATTAGGATTTAAATTCATACTACTTATTGCTGATAATAAGTAGTATGGATTCAACTAAAAGAAAACTGTGACAAATGAGAAGTATATATATAACACAGCCATCTGATAAATTTGACTAAGGTATTTAGAAGACTAATTTCACGAGATGATGTCATCATTTCGTAGTTGCTCTACTATCGCTTTACAACTAACATGGTTCACAATAATAAAATAAAATGCATGACAATTACTCACATATAAAACAAAAGGATATACGGATGAACGATCATATTTAAACCTTACAAACCAAACTGTAGGATATTAATCTGATGCTAGCTAGTGACTTTCCACAAGATGGAGTTTCTTGGAGTTCTAGTGAGAAGACGTGACCAGCGAGGTTCATCCAGTAAATTTTGGGGAAGGATGTCCCACTGATGATATTGATTGATTGGTGGTGGCGCCGAATCACGAATTGGTAGGAGTTAGAATTCATGGGTTGGCCGTTGAATTGGATCCCAGCGGCTGAATTGTCTACGAGCTAGCTTGCCTTGTAACCGGAAGGTCCTGGGTTCGAACCCTATTGGTGATTGCGTACTTCCGATGATCCGCAAACTAGGATGAGACAGTTGTCCAGTACTCCCTGGTTTTCAATGGTTCTCCAACTGATATCATTCTGTGTTCAACTCGTAAAAAAAAACTAATCCTTACAAACCAAATTATAGAATATTTAGAAAAGTCAAGTATACTTGCCAGGGTAGCCGAAGGCTGAAGTCCGTTGCTTTTTGTACACATAGTTTAGGATGTATGTGATTAATCTCCAAAGTGCTTCCATCACCTTTAATAACCTTGAATTAGAGTTGTGTGATGAAGTAACTGTGAAGCAGTCATTAATATTGATTTTGTGACCTGACATTAATAAGTGCTTTGCAATGGATGATGACGAATTTCTATTCAGATGAATAATTGCATTGGGATTTTCTGTGTGTTTGAACAACCATTTTGGAAGATGTTCTTTTCGACGATATTGGAACATTTTATTGGTTCTACCCATATAGGTGTGTATCACCGCAACTGCAGGTGAACTTGTAGACACAGTTTGAAGTAGAATCCACAGAATTTCACCCTTTAATCATAGGTACAGGGATCAAAAAATGTTCAAGATGTGGAGGGAAGAGATAGGGCGTCAAATGCATAATTTGATCAGCCTTAAATGATAGGCTAATAAAGATAGCTTTCTGCTCTGCAGAAGCCGTCTTTCCAAAATGTGGTCTATCCATACTGTGACAACTGATAAAGTTTTCTGGATAGCCATTAGCTAATAAAACTGAATGTATGTGTCGAAGCTCATCCATCAATATGTCACTCGTGCAAATTTCGCGCACCCTTGAGAACAAACACTCCACTTGAAAATGTTTATACTGGACATGAACATAGTTGGTGAAATGTAGATATCGTCCGCTCCATGTCAGCTTACGGAATATAGATCGCCTAATTGTTCCATTGTTTCTCCTAGTCACTGAAATATCCAAGAATCCGAGAAACGACGAAACAATATCATCTTGTAAAATTTGTCTTCTAAATGCCCTATTCGAATACATACATACATACTTAATTTCTAGATTTTAAATTCAATAGAAATCAAACTGAACTAAGTCTAAAATTTTTATTGTTTATCATTATTCCCTTGGGTTCTGAGTGGAAAATAGAACTCGAGTAGCACATCTCCACCTTGTCGTATTCCCTGCAGTCCTCTTTAGCTGGTCCTACGGTTGCTCGTGATCTCTCATCTTCGCCTCATCACGCGGTCTCCTCCTCAGAACCACACACAATTCAGTGTTTCCCATTCTGTTATCATTTAAGTGCCTGGAGAGTAGTATCACCTGATGGTCTCCTCAGTGTGTGTCCGATCTGTCCTCATTTTCTCCAACATATTTGATGAGCAATAGGTTCTTGTTTGGTTCGTTCCCAAAGCACAAGGTTTAATATAATACTGGATAACTTCTGATTACAAATTAAATAAAACGGTCATGAGGATAAAGTTCTAACAGACTTACGTATTTGTCCTAAACACGTTTTATAAATGGGTTCGAAAGAGATGATGAAGTCAACCTTATGACATGGCTTACAACCGATGTCGTAAATTTATTACTAAGCTGAGTGGAGATGGTATATACTCTGTAGACAAAGCATGGACAGACTGACAGGCCTCCCTTATGTATATAAGTTCATACGTATATTTAAACTGGTCATGGCCATCAGTCACACGCCGTACCGCTTTAAGGTAGAACGTCTTTTACCCTTATGAATTTGCGTTTACCTGCGTATTTAGATTGTTTAGTGGTCAGGTTTTTAAAACCCACTCTAATCCAAAACGTTATAATATTCAATTCCTTATTTGAGGCGGATATAAATTGTAGTTGTAGCATTAAGTTAAGGCAAACTTAAAATCCCCCAGCCTTTCAAATAGCATATAAGATTAAAACTAGACATCAGTAAATTCCATTTCCAAAATATAACTATATCGATAAATCGCGCTCCAGTATACTGTTGAAACTAACTTCTCATTCAGCAGAGTTATGACATTGAGCAAATGACTGTTTATTTTAGAGCAGATTGCTGAAAAATGTCATCTTGAACTGTGTCAATTGGAAAGTGCGAATTGCTATCTAAATCAAATGTATTATCAGTTCACCTAAGTAGCTATAAACAGAAGTCTGATGTTTTGAGCTGATTCAGCATACTGGGCTATACCGAACGTGTTCATCGTTGATAACCTCTGCCTCGAACGAGAAAATTCGACGTCTGGTGTTTAGAGTACCTCGATATGCCTATCAAAGACTAGTGGTTGATGCCAGTGTGAACTACTCATATCAATCAATCAATCAATCAATCATTCAATCAAGCGACAGTATATTCACATTCAGATTTCAGATTTATTGGTTAAGGATAGAAGGCTTGGAGCCTCTGTTAATCCTCTTCTAGTAAATTTCTGTGGTTGTTCAAACCTTTCTTGAATGAATTAGTTAAGGTTGCACACATCACTTCTTCTGGGAGTCGGTTCCAAGTGTTTATGACTCGATGTGAGAACCAGTACTAAACAGTAATATGATTTCTTCTTGGCTTTTGAACTCTCCTGCTATGTCCTCTAAGGTGTTCCCACCTGGTAGCAAGGAAAAGAGTGAATAGGACAAGTCCGAAGTCATTATTTAAAATTTTAAACATTGTGATTAAATCTCCTCTCTGCCTACGGTATGACAGGGAGAAGAGATTTAAACTGTCTAGTCTTCCCTCGTATGATAAGTTAGCTATGCCGTGAACCATTCGTGTTGCCATCCTTTGAACCTTTTCTAGAATGTGTGAATCCCCTTTCAGACAAGGACTGACTGCCTGGATATAGTTTTACAGTTATAACCTCACCAGAGATGTATATAAGGAGGTGAACATATCTCTGGTGATTTTAGAAAAGGCTCTGCGAATTACCCATACGGACCTGAAACTACGTGCAGCCACCGCTCGACAGTGTGCTGCAGTTTTTAAGTCGTGGCTAACTATGACACCTAAGTCCAAGTGAGTCTGAACTGATGGAAGTGTTATTCCCTCCAATTCGTAGGAGCTGGTGCTTGCTAGTCCGATGCGCATGGATGCACATTTTGCCATATTGATCGGGAGCATCCATTCTATAAATCACTCTGACAATTTGTTGAGGTCCTCTTGCAACGTGGATGTATCACTGTTGCCCTTCAGCTCTCTCCAAATTTTTAAGTCATCTGCGTATTGGAACATAGGGGAGTCGGTGAGCAGAGGTAACTCATCGATATACAAAATAAATAAGAGAGGTCCGAGTATCGTGTCTTGTGGCACTCCGCTACATACTGCTGTCCAAGAGAAGAGTTTCGAGTTGATCCTAACCCTCTGCCTCCTATCTATGGGGAATTCCATGAGACAGTTTAGTAATCTGCCTTTGATACCAAAACTTTCCAACTTCATGAGTAGTCTTTTGTAAGGTACTTTATAGAAGGCTTTGCTGAAGTCTATGAAGACGACGTCAACGGGTCTTTTGTTGTCCCTTGATTTGACCCAGCTTTCTCTTGCAGTGAGGAGATTTGACAGGCATGAGAGGTTTCTTCGGAAGCCGTTCTGTGCTCTGGATAACAAGCTGCTGTTTTCCAGATATGCCATGATGCTTTTCTTGAGGATTCTTTCGAGTGTCTTGATTGAAGTGCTGGTGAGACTGATAGGTCTGTAATTTGAAGGACTTCGGCTTGATCCTCCTTTGTGGATGGGGGTTACTATGGCATCTTTCCAGTCACACAGTAACGCTCCATTTAGGAGAGGTAGCTTGAAGATCGTGGTCATGTAATTAGTTTTGGGCAAAGTTCAACAATAGCCTTCCAGGAGTGTGGACGCTCCAGTGACCTTGAATGCATGCTAGTCGTTGGATATCGGCACCTGTCATCATCATAACTGAAATGTCAACGCTATTCACCAACTAAGATTCAAATTTTACCCAGATCACGTTTTTGGGTACTGTTTGGACAGTGTGTTGATAGCTCGTTAGGATCAGGACTAGGTTTAAGGTAAGTATTGGGTTAGGAATAAGTATAAAAATTGGGTATTGTGTTGGTAGGGTATAACCTCATTATGGATAAGATTTTATTTTGATAAATCACACAGTGTTATACAGTAATATTAACTGATGACGTTTCGAACATGAACTATTGCCACTCATAATCATATCGAGTTACTCACAAAACTTTTTACTTCATTTTTATACATGAGTGTATAACACTGTGTGATTAATCAAAATTAAATCTTATCTATAATGTAGTTATTTGGTTAGGGTTAAGAACAGGGTCATAATTAGGATTAGGGTTAGGTTTACGGTTAAGATGAAGGTTCTAATTAGGGTTAGTGTTAAGTCTAGGATTAGTGTCAGGATTAAGGTTAGGGTTAGAGTTACGATATATGGATAGGTTTAGAGTTGATGTCATTTATTTTCCTTTGTTTTATTATCCTCATTTTCCCAGCTAGTGGTCGTCGCTGTTCTTTCTGCAAAACATTGCAATTCAGTCGAAGGCTTTTGGGGAAGTCTGCACATGAGGATAAGAGAGATAAACAATTCAACAGAGCTGTTACCATGCGAGTAGAAGTGGTTGGATAATTTTCTTTTGTATGCATAGTTCTGGTTCCACCAACTGGATGGCTAGGGCTTCTGTGATACAAAGAAGACGGAATCGTACTGTCTTTGGAAGGTTGTTCTTCACTCTGTAGATTACTTTGAAGGAGGCGTTCGTTGAGATGGAATGACCAGTGTTGACGAGATGTTCGATTATTGCACTCCTTATATGGTCATTATTTCCTTTCTGTAGCCACGCTGGATAGTGTTCTTTGACCCTTTTTGACAGAATGCGCGTTGAACGACCGATGTACCTGGCTCCACAGCAACAGGTGAACTGATATATACACATAGAAGTGGTCATGTGCGGAATCTTGTACTTTGGGTTTCTGCAGATCAGCGGGCGACTGGAGAACACTATTCTTAGTGTTGCCGCAGGGAAAGTTCTTCCTAAAGAGGTGGAAATTCTTTTTCTGAGGACGTCACTAAGTAGGTCTCCTTTGAAGTCTAGGTTCATATAAAGTATCTTTTTTGGCACGGATGGTGTATCTTGCTTTTGGTTTTTCTGTTTGATGTTTTTCTCTACGAATCTTGGTGGGTAGCCGTTTTGTATGAAGATTTCCCTCAGGAAGTTTAGCTCTTCTTCCATGGTGTCGGAGCTGCATATGCGTCTGACGCGAGTGGCAAGGGATTTAATTAGGTTCCTTTTCCGACTGATTGGTACCCAGCTGTAGAAACTTGTTAATTGTCCGTTCCAAGTCGATTTCCTATTGATTGACCTTCTTAAAGTTCCGCCATCTCTCCTTGTAAGCTCAACATCAAGAAAAGGGATTTTAGATTCATTTTTAGTTTCCAAAGTGAACTTTGTGGCTGGATGGCATTTGTTGAATATTTGCAGTAGTTGATTGAGATCGTGACCGTCATCACAGATGATAAAGATTTCGTCAACATATCTAACGTAGAAGAAAGATACCCTGTTTAATGTGTTTTCATGCACTTTCTCGTAACTATACGTCGTTTTTTGTGTAAAAACTCCTCATTTTTATGATTGATCGGCTCATGGTCACTCGTGAATTCGCATCCCTTGCGACGCTATTGTTGAACTTTGCCAAGTTTTGTTTTAAATAACAACTTATCAAGTTTTGCAACTGTGTAAAATATTTTTTTTTCATCCATTAGAACCAGTATCTGAAATAAATGCGTTATGCTGTTCAATGTAGAATGGTTAATGCGCTTTTAAAAGTCTCTGATATGTAGGATTCTTACACCCATTAAATAGACGACGTAGGTTTATGCACATTATCAAAGTTACAAACGCGAATTTACTAAGTATACACTTGAAGCATGTAGAAATACTGATATATGTGTTTTACCGAGACTATTCACTCAAAGAAGACAATGATGATATTCTTCTAAAAAACATGAATATTAATAAGAGCTAGTTATGATGACAATTTCAAATAATTGTGTAACTCTATTTGAAATAACTTTTACTAATCTGTAGGTAGCTTTAAAGCCAAAATACCGTACGCAATACAATTGTTATTGATTAATTGATTTCGTGTGTTTAACTTAATTTTGTAATATCAGTTATTGATAGATAGTAAGTGTCAATCAACAGGAATGACTGAACTTGGATTTCGCGCCTGGTGGTACTCCTCAGCTGATGGAGCTGTTGAAACACGGACTATTGCACACAGAGCAACACTATGCTACTTAACCTAGTGAACAAACAGCATATTTAATAGATAAACCGAAAGCGACAGTTTCCGATGTAAAAGAAAGTTAAATGAAGCTGTTCATCATTCCTATGACCGTTGCAAGATTGATGATATTGATAAAGAAACCAAGTCTGAAGTTAAGTATCTTAGATTAATTCTTTCTTCTGACCTGTTCTGGTCTTCCCATGTCTTAGCGATTTCTAAAAGAATATTTCGTCTGACTTTTTACATTAAGAAGTTAAGGCACTCAGGTATAACTGAACCCATCCTCTTCCAGTTTGTCAAATCGTGCATCTTACCCATTCTTCTTTACTGTTCACCCCTGCTTATTCCCTACTGGATTGCATAAAGAGGACTATCTCATACTTCGTAGAACTCTTAAGACTCTCAGTAGGGCGAGTGGTATACCATTTGGCCATATCGCTGACATCTTCACTGATAGGCACTTGATTTCATGCAACAAATTTGCCAAAGGAATTTTGTCAGACTGTGAGCATCCACTTTACCCGCAGCTCCAACCTTGTGTCTCCTCAAGTAAAACAAGAAGTCTTTTCAGAAGACTTTATCCAATATACAATATTTAGCACTTACTTTATGTGATGAAAATATTTTACTTTTGATTACAGCTTGATTCCACACCGTGTTTTTTGGTACAGGTATGGAATTTTCAGCATGTGATATCGGTAGCCCAAATTTTCAGGCCGACCATAGATATCAAGTGTATGTCGGCAGGGAATCGAACTCCGGACCATGTTCATGGTTGGCGAGAGTTCTAACCACTGTGCCACCGACGCACATGTCAGGCATAAACTAACAAACCTTCTTTGCACAACTAAATAAACCATTTTCTCCACCCTTATAATAACAAGCTTTTTTGTTATTGTATTTCTTATATTTATAATCCTCTCAGTTTTTGTTTTTATTTGTTTATTTTTTCATGAGTTTGAACACCGTGTTGGAACTGTTAATTTTGTATTTACCCTCACCATGTCGCTATATCAACAGAACATTAGATCCAGTAATCTATAACATGCTAACATTTCCAAACTGAATCGACAATACTGTTTGAAAGAACTCACTGTTACTGTTATTATTATTATATTTATTATTCTCATTTTGTATTTCGAATATTTTTGACTTTATACTGTAAATGTGGACAAATTCCTCTGATTACTTTTGTTTTAATTTTTAATTTTACCTATATTTTGGGTAATATTGTGACAAATGCTGAGAATTCCATTCTGTATTATAAGTACTGTTTTTGGAATAAAGTAGATTATTATTATTCTAAAAGAAGCGACAAAGGTCGATAAAGCAGGATTTAATAAATTCATCAAATCTCGGCAGAACTACTCTTCAGCTGGATACTCTACACACGAGGATGCATATATGTACTATTAGAATTACCGTGGGAGATATAAGACTGATAAGCAATTGAAGTGCATTGAATTAATCATGCAAAATGACGCTTTCAAATTTCATTATTCAAGATAGAATATGAAAAGTACCTTGAATTAACCACTACAAATTAACCAAAAACGACCATTTGAAAAAGCAATCTCTTCCTCCTCCCCCCCCGCGACCACCCACAACGTAAACAAGAACTAATTTGTGACTGTGTACCATCTAAACAATCAAATGTACACGAAGCCAACTTTCAAAGTCTAATCAACTACTCACTAGCTACTGACAACAAGATGGACTTCCTAGAATTGTGGTGAGTAGTTGGCAACAATGGAATCCTCCAGTTGTAGCATTAGATAGTAGAGGTGTTGTACCCCGAAATCATGAGCCATTTTCATTTTAACCTAGGGGCTAAATGATAGTACGCTCTCCCGTAAACCTGCAAGTCTTTGATCCAATCCCTTGTGGGGTTATGAGTAGCTAACGCAAGAAGAAAACAACTTTCCAACGCCAACTGTAGCCGATGCACTTTCGTGGAGTGGTCTACCCTGAAATCAACGAAATCCCCACAAACCCGGCACTGAACACAATGTGACGGTGCAAAATCCTAAAAAAAATTCTGTCGGGTGCTTATTTAATATATATGTCTAGTGTGTTACTTATTTCAGCATAATTGTGTGGATTACTGACAATGAAGCTTCAAAAACTTGTATACATATAAGCGATGATTTGAAAACTTGGGTTCTACAGTAGTCACATGAGTAAAGGAAGTGTGATTTAATACTCGTGCATGCCTACCTTTATCTGAGGAAGTACAAAACAGCCTATCAAACGCTGAAAATTTCAAGTCATTATTGCCAGAATTACGCAACACTATATGTCACTGATTACTGATGTTTCAGAGAGTCGAAAAGCAATTAATAAATAGGCAAAGAACAAAAATTGTTTTTTAGTGAAGATATTAGACATCGAAGATCACTCAGTTCATAACGGACACCTAGACAAAGTGACAATAAATGAAGTAGGTCGTTCCAATTATAATATTATTGATTCCGCTAATAATCCTGATTTTGTAGATAATTCAGAAATAAGTCCAGATAGTACTGATGAAAATAATATCACAGAATCAGTTAGCTCGAAGCTACTTGCAAGCAAACCGAGACATCGTTATAAATACGCGAGGAGATATTCGAGGTGTGGCGGATGTGGTGATTGACAATTTCTATCTCTGTATTGTTTAAATACTTACTGTTGACTGTTGATATGTTTCATATATGAATTGCATTCTAATTCCGCTAAATACAAATTACTGATTGCTGCCCTCTCTGGGTTTTGATTAGATTCGTTAATTCCGTCATCTCGATATACTAATACTTCAAGTACAATAAATTACTACAAATTGGCGTCGCGATGGAGCTAAGTAACCTGGGAAAATTTCCCATTAATGGTTCTCCGCGAGAGATTGCTGATTATTTGGAATGCTTTGATGCGTGGTGCATTTCCAAGAATGTTCGGGATGATAAAATACCTGCTCATTTCATCACCGCTATTGGGCTTGATGCATATAGCCTGGTGAAGAATCTGGCGTTTCCAGATAAACCCATTTCTATGCCATATGCTAAGCTCCGTGAACTTCTTATAGATCACTTCCATGTAACTACTTTTGAGACCAGAGAGAGGGCTCAGTTCAACAAACTGGTACGTTCTCCCAATCAGAAGATAAGAGACTTTATACTACAACTCCAAATTCAAGCCTCAAAGTGTAATTTTGGAGATCAGCTGCATACACAACTACGTGATCGTCTAATTGCTGGAATCAACATTCCTAAATTAGAGAAAGAGTTAATTCAGATTCCTTCTTGTACGTTTCAAACTGCTAAAGATGTATGTATTACATATGAAGATGTCAATAATGAATACTCTGCTCCCACTACGTCAGTGTCTGATGTTATGCTTTCTAAAGTCGAAAATACAAGTGGTCATGGAAAGCAATCCAAACTGCCGTCCACAGGTAATAGAATGCAGCCAGAGATCAAAAACATTAAACCGTGTTTATCCTGTGGAAAGTTACATCTACGAAGCACTTGCCGTTTTCGGAGTGCTAAGTGCTATAAATGTGGTAAAGTTGGACACATCAAGACGGTTTGCAGGAGTTCGAGTACTTATGTTGCTCAACATTCTTATAATTCTCCCAAGCTGTCTAGTAAAATGGAGTCTATGTGTCTTTCAACTTTTCAAAATACTCAAGCTAATCCAACGAAAACCTCCACTGCAAGTTCAGCAACGCAAGTATCAACTGTATTCAAAAATGAGGTAGCCAAGTTGCAATGTGAACTGTCGAAAGCACGAAAAGACCTGAATGAGATGAGAGAGCAACTGAATAAAATTGAGGAATTACTGCATATGCATAGACTACGTCTGGTGAATCCAGAGCATACAAGTTCTTGTGAAAGTCCTGCAAAACTATTCAAATCTCGAATTCTCAAAAAGCATCTGATGTCCACTACTTCTAATGTACATTATTACAAAGATAATAACTACAGACCTTCTGTTGGAATTATACTACAAAAAATGGGAAATCGAGTGGTGAAGATATTAGACATCAAAGATCACTCAGTTCATAACGGACACCTGGACAAAGTGACAATAAATGAAGTAGGTCGTTCCAATTATAATATTATTGATTCCGCTAATAATCCTGATTTTGTAGATAATTCAGAAATAAGTCCAGATAGTACTGATGAAAATAATATCACAGAATCAGTTAGCTCGAAGCTACTTGCAAGCAAACCGAGACATCGTTATAAATACGCGAGGAGATATTCGAGGTGTGGCGGATGTGGTGATTGACAATTTCTATCTCTGTATTGTTTAAATACTTACTGTTGACTGTTGATATGTTTCATATATGAATTGCATTCTAATTCCGCTAAATACAAATTACTGATTGCTGCCCTCTCTGGGTTTTGATTAGATTCCTATAATTCCGTCATCCCGGTATACTAATATTTCAATTACAATAAATTACTACATTTTTTTTCTCTAACTGCAAACTAACAGTGAAATCTAACTGGTAAGCAGATGCACAAATGCACACAGTGAGAAATATATCGCTGTATAAGAATTGAGTCTTTACTACGAAATTTGTTCAGAGATGAAACAGAGAAACAACAACTGACGATTTGAATATCTCTATAAATTGTTCCGAATAAGAATAATTAGAGGCCAGCTAATTTCTACCAGCAATAAAATCTTTTAAGGCAAGTTACTCCTAAAGCCCTTCACATGGTTTGAGGAAGATATAACTAATATAAACTCTTTATAGTCATATAATATTTTCAGCTGTAGTTGAAAATTAAGAGAAGTCATTCATCATTGTTCTGTTTCTAGAGGCAGAGGGAACTAACGTTCTGGGATGGTACAATTTATAGTAACCTGAGATCTAATGCCCATGTAGTGGTAAATAATTCCCCAAAACTATCGACAACAGCACTCATCACTGAACATTGGATGCTGACCCTGACTGTTTAAGTCGAATTGTTTACCTGAAGGCTACCCGTCAAGCCTCCTCCCCATTCGGTACTCCATCGTGTCACACTTTTCGACGATCACTAGCCAGTTAAGCAATCATCTCGCACTCCGATTTGGTCCCGAAATATATCTCGTAATTTGGACGATCAATTCTGGTGTTTTCCTTTACCTTCGGTCTACACGAAACGAATGCTATAGTTGTTGTGGGTATTAGATCTTGCGTTAGTATACTTCGTACTATTCGTGAACGTCAATACCGTCAGCCTATAAACCCACAACCTCCATAGTATTCGTTCCGAGTAGACCAAAGGCAAAGGGAAACACCAGAACTGACTGTTCAAATTACGAATTATATTTCGGGACCGAATCGGAGAGCGAGATGATTGCTTGACTGGCTAGGGGTCGTGCACAAACGTGACACAATGGAGTACCAAATGGCGTGGATGGTTGACCGGAAGCCTTCAGCTAAACAAATAAACTTAATTATTGAGGGTCAACATCCAATGTTCACGGTGAGTGTTGTAGTTAATAACTCTGGGGAATTACCTACTGCTACATATCCGTAGCTGATTTTAACTCAGTGTTAATGTTATCTGACGTGAAAGATTACAGAGGAAAAATTGTATGGTGATAATGAGTTACCCACTCAAAATAAAGCTAGCTGATAACGAGAAAAAGCATCAGGTAAATTTTGTAGTATACAGATACACGTAAATAGTCAGTATTCTGAAGTTTATTAGCAATACGAAAACGTTTTGCTTTAGTACCCCATTCTCTAACCTTCATCTACATGAGACTTTATTAAAAGTATTCGTAAATAGATACACCGATGGGCTGTCATGAAGTCAGCTAAACAGGACTACAGAGGAGAGGATGAAATGAAGATGCGCTGTTTAAACTTTAGGGGTTAATAATAATGGTAAAAATAATTGGAAAAGAAAACAATGTGAACCATTAGAATACATAAGGAATCAGAAAAGTGAAAAGCATAGGTCTGTAGATCAAAAGCTGGTGTTACTAAGACAACAGACTTAATTATAGGTACTGCCTATAACAAAATATTTAAGCGAAACAGCTGAATATTCTTGGAATGGAGGACGTTAACCGGGCACTGGAAAGACTCGGCAGGATATGATATGAATGTTGAAGTTATTTATTAACCAGTTTGTAGTTGACCGATATAGCAGGAAGAGACCATTAGCCAACTAGAAGCAACCCTTCGTTTGTGCCTTGTGAGATTTATACCCTTTATTGAAACGCATGTAATGATAATCACCTCCCCAAAATTATTAGCCTACAGCATGCATCACACAACACTGGATACTGAGCTTCAGTTTTTAAGTCGACTTGCTTAGCTAAAGGCTCGCAATTAAGTATCTCCACCAATCGACACACCGTCGTTTCACATCTGTTCGCTTACACACGATCCCTAGCTACTTAAGCAACCTATCTCTCACCATGATTTTGATTCCGAAACATAATTCGTGTTTTTGAACCGTCAGTTTTGTGTTTCAATTTACTTTTGGTTTACAGAGAACATATCCTGTAGAAGTTGTGGGTATAATTTTTATAGCTTGATCCCACATAGCATTTCGGTACAAGTATGGAATTTTCAGCATGTGATATCGGTAGCCCAAAGTTTGCAGGCCGACTATTGATACCAGGTGTGCGTCGGCTGGGGATCGGAATCCGGACCATGGGCATGGTCGGTGAATGTCCTAGTAACCGTTCCATGGACGTACAATAATTTGCTTTAGTGTACTTCGTACCTTCTGTGAACGTAAACACACCCTCAGCCACTAAATGCATGAAATGATGGATGCTTTTGTAAGCAACTGAATAGGCTTCTTCGCATCGCTTTTTCACTAGGTTGCTCACGGAATATATACAGAGTAGCATCTTCTGTTTTGCTTGATATGAGCTGTTGGTCGGTTGCTTCGTGACTATTTTGATAAGCCTGTAGCGGTAAATAGTTCCCCAAAATTATTGAAAACAGCACTCATCAGCACTGTGCGTCGGTGGCACAGTGGTTAGGACTCTCGCCGACCATGCACATGGTCCGGGGTTCGAGCCCACGCCGACGCACACCTGATATCTATGGTCGGCCTGAGAATTTTGGGCTACCGATATCCACGCTGAAAATTCCACACTTGTACCAAAAATACGGTGTGGAGTCAAGCTGTAATCAAAAATAAAATTAAAAAAAATAATAATAACATTGGATGCTGACCTTCACTGTTTAAGTCAACTTGTTTGGCTGAAGGCCTCCGGTCAAGCATCCTCGCCGTTTGGTACTCCGTCAAGTCATGTTCGTGCACGATTACTAGCCAGCTTAGCTTTCGCTTCAGTCCACGATTTGGTTCCGAAATATATCTCGTAATATGGACAACCAATCCCGTTGTTTTGCTTTGTCTTTGGTCAACAAGAAACGAATACTATAGAAGTTTTTGGCATAAGATCTTGCGTTAGTATACTCCGTATAATTCGCGAACATCAATACCGTCAACCTCTAAACTGGTGAGCCCAACCGCGAACTTCGTCTCCGACAAATAAGCAGGTAAACCCGGTGAGTTCGTTCCCTTTTGTATTTGTTCTTGTATTATATTTTGGTTGGCGTACATTTCGTCATGAGTGATCCCAGTCCCAAGGTCATTGGTATACACTCAACCACCAGAACCATTCAGCTCGTACCATGCTGGCCAGATAGTGCTGAAAGAGGGTTTCAGACAGCTGAATCAGATTTTTGTGAGCATGGGATAACAGATAAACGTTCACGGTTATTCAGTTATTCACGCCCTACCGCGGGAATTCAGCAAATGCGTAACTACGCAGATGTCGAGTCCCAAGGTAAGTAACTCGTACGAGTTGCTCAAAGCATCCCTCCTCAGGAGAAACGTTCTCACGGATAAACAACGTCTGGACGAATCATTTCGTAACGTCGAGTTAGGGCATCGGTCAGCCGTGAGTATACTGACAAGAATGAGAGGGATTATTGGTCGAAGTCACTTTGATGAAGGACTTTTCAGAGAACACTTCTTATCCAAGCTGCCACATTCCGTGCAGACTGTACTTGTGACACTTCAGGGTGTTATAATAGATGACTCAGCTATTTCTGCAGATAAGATTCTAGAAATAACTAAACTGTCAGTTCCTGAAATATGCTAGGTGGCCAAACAGACTTCGAGTAAGTATACTGCAGTGATGAAGTTATGCAACTCCACCCAGCAGATGCTTAGGTCAAACATGCCTTGTGATTCCTCTTACGTAGTCCAAAATCCCCTCAACGGCGAAACTCACGTGGTCGATCTAAGTCCAAGCCACGTTTCCTGAAAGACCCTGACTGGAGCTGGCAACACCTATGGCCAAGAAGCGAAATGTTGCCGTAAGCCTTGTAACTTCGGAAATGTCTCAAAGTCTGTGGGAAACTATCCCGCCGGCACGCGTCGGCGGCAACCGTCGCCGGTGGCGCTAGCCGCCTACTTTACATCCATGATGTGATAAGCCAGACTCGATACTTAGTTGACACAGGCGCCGAAGTCAGCATCCTTCCTGCTACAGCAGCAGATCGACAGAAGGAATCTACCTTCAACTTACAGTCTGCAAATGGAAAACCAATCGCAACCTTTGGTAGGAAATTCGTCTATCTGAACGTAGGTTTACGCAAACCTATTCGGTGGATTTTCCTTCTCGCTGACGTTACAGTGCCCATCATCGGCACGGACCTACTTAATCATCATGATTTACTCGTAGACGTCCGCCGAAAACGACTGATTGACAATACTACTAGTCTGTCTATCAAAGGCATCACCTACATAGGCCCCAGGTTGTCACTCGTTAAGATAAAGGCAATCCTTGATCCAACTTTTCAACGTATTGTTGATAAATATCCGGATCTTAATTGCCTGTCTAACGACCTACCGTGCATAACCAGCAATGTTATGCACCACGTCATTACCACAGGACAGCCCATGACATCTAAAGCACGATGACTGTCTCCTGAAAAACTGAGAATAGCTAGGAATGAGTTTGACCATATGCTCACGCTTGGCGTCATTCGACCTTCGAATAGTCCATGGGCTTCCACACTGCATATGGTACCGAAAAAGGATGGCAACGATTGGCGACCCACCAGTGATTAAAGGCGAGTGAATGCTGAAACAACCCCCGATTGCTACCTATTGCCTCATATACACGACTTGACGGCAACATTATCTGGCACAGCTTTATTCTCTAAAACCGAATTGGTTAAAGCGTATAACCAAATTTCGGTGGCAACAGAAGATATTCCGAAAACGGCTATCATTACGCCTTTCGGACTTTTTGAATTTTAACGCATGCTATTCGGTCTCCGAAATACAGCCCAAACATTCCAACGCTCCATCGACGAAGTATTTAGCGGTCTCGACTTTGTATACGCATACTTAGACGACTGCCTCATTGCCAGTCCAGACAAGGAAACTCACCTTAGACACCTGGACTTTGCATTTAAAAGGTTACGCCAACATGATGTCACCATTAATATTCAAAAGTGTCAGATAGGCATTGACTCACTCGACTTCCTGGGTCACACTATTGACTGCAAGGGCAAACGCCTACTGGCTACTAAAGTCGAGGCTATACTGAACTTTCCAGAGTCACTGACAGTGAAACGTCTCCGCACTTTTAACGGCTCGGTAAGTTATTACCGACGGTTTATTCCCAACTGTGCCTCTTTGACTCAGCCATTGACAGAACTTCTTCGAGGGAATAGAAAGTTTATCGAAATGCTTTCACTCAGGTTAAAAAAGCTACTGGGGATGGCACACTTCTAATGTATCAGGATCCAACAGCAACATTAAGTATCTCGATTGATGCATCAGACACTGCAATCGGCGCAGTTCTACAACAGCTAGTTAACGAAGAGTGGCAACCACTCGCCTTTTTCTCGAGGCGCCTTCAATTAGCAGAAACGAAGTACAGCACTTCTGGGAGAACTTCTGGCTATGTACCGTGCTATACACCATTTTCGAAAAACAGTGGAGGGTCGTGAATTCACAATTTTCACTGACCACAAACCTCTGACGTACTGTCTGAACTCAGCTTCAGACAAGTATTCACCAAGGGAATCACAACAACTGGATTACGTTTCACAGTTTACACCAGATATTCGCCATGCATCCGGAGTGAACAACACTGTGGCAGATGCCTTGTCACGCGTTTGTTCCCTCACCCAAATCGGCGGCATAGGCCTTGTGAAACTGGCTCGTCTTCAAAGAGAAGATACTAAGTAAAGTATAATTATATTTCAATAGTTTATACGGAATGATAAGTTTTGTTATTGGTAATATTTCGAGTAAAATTACTGTTTCAACATGAGTTGTGGAAAACAACTCTACAATTAGCTGAGAAGCCCTTAGGTATGGGAAGACATACTATTCTGTATGACTTTTCCAGGTGAACTTCTCACCCATCGTGCGTAAAAGTTATCGCCGTAACATCTTCAATACGTTGCATGGCTTGTCTCACTCAGGTATTCGAAATACTGTCACGCTCGTAACTAGCCGGTTTTGTTGGCCTGGCATTAATAAGGAAGTAAGGGAATGGGCACACACATGCTTAGACTGTCAAAAGCGCAAGGTAATAAGACACACCAAGACCCCACTTGGCATCTTTCTTCTCCCTGACGCTCGTTTCGAACACGTTCATATAGATTTGGTTCAACACCTTCCTGAATCCCATGGATACACCTGTATGCTAACCTGCATCCATCGATTAACCCGATGGCTTGAAGTAGTACCCTAAGAACATATCTGCTGAAACACTCGCACGCGTCTTTGTAGAAAGATGGATCACAAACTTGGGATGCCCATCTTCCATAGCAGCTAATCGCGGGCGGCAATTTGAAAGCGGCTTATTCTTCGCCCTGACTAAAATCATAGGTTACATGCGTTTTTGAACAACAGCCTACCACCCTCAAGCTAATGGCATGGCAGAATGTCTACACAGACAGCTGAAAGTTGGTTTGTCAGCTGTGAACAATACCCACTGGCCTGAATCACTTCCGTTAGTTCTCCTAGGGATACGAAGTACCTTGAAAGCCGATCTCCGTTGTACTGACACCGAGCTAGTATATGGCACAAGACTACGATTTCCAGGTGAGTTTGTTCCTCCCTCTTGCTTCCCACCAGCGGTAGATCACGCATCATACGTCAGCAGGCTTACAAACGCAACGCGTTCAGTTAAACCTGCTCCCCTTCGTCAATAGTCCACTGATCTCTTTGCTCACTCATGTTTAAAAACTTCTTCACATGTATTTGTTCGTCGTGACTCCGTGCGTCGACCTCTACAACCCCCATACGACGGACGACATAAAGTCATTAAACGTATGGATAAAATCCTTGTCTTGGACAAAAAAGCCCGCGGGGACACCATCAGCACTGACCATCTGAAACCGGCTTACTTGGAAGGTAATCCTATTAGCCTAGAGCTGAGCGTACCCAAAAATCCACATGTCAGTCACGTCTCGTAAACCGTTAATGCCCAGCTCTTGCTACGCTCGGGCTCACGCTGTTCCTTGAAGTTTTTCAGAAACGCTTAGTAATAACGGACGCAAAAACCAAAACACCGATTGGCCGCTTGGGAATTCTTTATTGTAACACCAACATTAAAAAATATTTCTACTAAGATTTCTGATGGTTTACTGCTGACTTCTTTCTGAACAGCGACCGATGAGACGATGACTGTCGTATTGATGCCTCCGCGAAAATTGGGGAAGTTGATTTTGAGCAAACAACCAAGAATTGATCGTTCAATCTTCAACTCCATTGACACCACAAGTAATTAAATATCCTTTAATCCTCGAAGAACTGACTGGTATGGCGAAAGCCACCTAAACTTCTGTCGAGCCTTCTAAGAAAACGCGTTCTGGACGTACTGTAAGATCCCCAGAATATCTTCACACCTATATCACGTAACTAAGTGTGCGATTCACCCAACTCATTCGTTTGTGGTATTAAATACTTTTTTTCTTTTCAGACACACCAATTTTTTATATAGCATCACTAAACACAAGTAAAATTGTTTTGCTTTAACAGAACATGTTACATGCACTTAAAAAACAGATGTATACTTTTTTCGATGTTCTAAACTTAGCATTATTTTACTGTGTGGTATATGCACATCATTTTTTAAAAATGCTGATTTAGTACATTTCCCTCAACAAGGTTCTTAGCATTCTTGTTTTCTTTACCAGGTGCTACGGACACAGAACAAGAAACAAACGAAGCACGGGATCCAACGAACAACATCAAGGATGCGATTTACAAATACCCTATTAGCATATGTAAACCGACCAGTAGGCACGCCCCCAAGCCTCTCGGAAGAGCTTTTTCACCCTTAGGGCGACCATCGAGTTTTTTACTTCCGGTTGGTTCTGTCTTAGGGTCCTCACAGCCCCACCAAGAGGGGGGTGAGCTGTAGCGGTAAATAGTTCCCCAAAATCATTGAAAACAGCACTCATCAGTGAACATTGAATGCTGACCTTCACTGTTTAAGTCAACTTGTTTGGCTGAAGGCCTCCGGTCAAGCATCCTCGCCGTTTGGTACTCCGTCAAGTCATGTTCGTGCACGATTACTAGCCAGCTTAGCTTTCGCTTCAGTCCACGATTTGGTTCCGAAATATATCTCGTAATATGGACAACCAATCCCGTTGTTTTGCTTTGTCTTTGGTCAACAAGAAACGAATACTATAGAAGTTTTTGGCATAAGATCTTGCGTTAGTATACTCCGTATAATTCGCGAACATCAATACCGTCAACCTCTAAAAGCCGGTTAGCTACTGTAGTACCTGTAGTTTTTCATACATATTGTTAGTTAGACTATGTCCAACTATGGCTCATTTGTCGTGCGATGAGGTCGCCTACCTTCTCTAAAAGACATATCAGGAAAAATACTAGCTCTTGTGAACAAAGTGGCTTGTTTTAGAGAAGTTAATGCAGTTCCTCGTAGCAGTTTTCTTCGGTAAGGAATTTGCGTCCTAGGATAGGAGAATGCAAATAGTTGTCCAGAAGTAACCCGCCGACTGACTTGATATTCTCCAGCCTTAACGATTCATTCGACAAAGTTATTCACTCAGCTATCTTCAAACGGGAGAGATTTCAGCTTCAACTGCTTGAAATGTGGATTAAGAGAAGGTGGTACATGGAGTATATTTTTGGTGAAAAATCGCTCCCAGTCAGGGGAAGTATAGGGTACTTTTGTGAATCTCTTATTGATTCTGCAATATGATCAAATCAAGGGTGTTGTTCAATGGACTCATTGAGTGTGACACTGTTGGCCTATTTTGAGGAAGAAAGGATTTACCAAAGCGACCTACCAGTGGCTCGTATTTTGTAAGACAGCAGGTGCTATTGAGCATGTATCTTGTAAGCACCCTATTAGGAAGCGGCGCGGAGGAGCCTAGCCAAAAACGCATAAGAAAACCCATAATTTCTTAAAACGCCTTTTTGGGGTTCTCAGGGCTTCAAGCTACAGCTATGAAATTTCAGTAACGGTGGTTTCATTTTTACTCGGTCAGGTTCCCTCTTAGTCGGGCATACACTTCACTGTGTGAGGTGGGGGTGTGTCTCAGCTGGGAGCCGAACCCTGGATCTGGTACTTGGTTGGTATTCTATCGCTGGACCACTCATGTCAATGTAGTTGAAGATTGAACGATCAATTCATGGTTGTTTGCTCGAACCCAACTTCCCTATTTTTTCGCGGAGGCATCAATACACCAGTCATTGTCTCATCGGTCGCTGTTCAGGAAGAAGATCTAAGACAGTCAGAAGTAATATTGTGATTTATTCTTGTAATATTTGCTCATAGACCTTAGTTATTATGCTGGTTATATGTCGTTATTAGAATAACGAATTCTCGAGTCGCCAATCAGTATTTTGGTTTTCGCGTCCGCTTATACTAAGCGTTTCTGAAAGGCTTCGAGTGACAGCGAGAGGCCCGGCGTAGCGAGAGCGGTTTTGAGACGTGATTGACAGTTTCTGACGGTTGGTGACAGTTTGTTACATTTTGGATAGTCTCCATCAATCTTTCCTGGTGCCGGTCAAGTCCTCTTTGAACAAGCCTTATCTAGAAATTTCTGGAATTGTGGTTACGTTCAGTGATGCCTGGGTCAAAGAAGGGACAGAGCGTCTTGGATGCAAACAGGAAAGTAAGTCATGTTGACTTGTTTGGTAATTGTAACGATGTGTCTGATGTTAAGTATGACATGGCTGATGTTACTGTTTCGCCGTTCAGGAATAACAGGAACATCAAACTCCCTAAATTTGAACCACGGTGTTTTGATGGAAACCCAACTGATTATTAACAGTTTGTAAAGGAGTTTGAGATCATGTTGAGTGGTTTTCTAATAAATGATGAAATGAAGTTAATGTATTTGATGAGATATTGCACTGGAGATGCTTCAAGAGCTATACAGTGCTGTATGTTTTTGAAGCCAAAAGAGGGCTACTATGAGGCTACGAGTATACTTCGTCAAAGGTTTGGAAGACCTTCGATGATTGTAGGGAAATTATTCGAGGCTGTTAAGGGTAATGGTAGTCGATTACAAGATGACTCCAAAGCACTTACTGAGTTTTTGGATAATCTGTCGACTTACAAGTATGCATTGATTTCTATGAATTGCATGAGTGACCTCAACTCGTGTTCTATACTGGAAGTAATAGCGAGACGCCTACCTACTCGACTGCAAAGGAAGTGGGTGAAGATAAGCTCCCGTATGGAGGATGAGGGTATCGAGCCAAAGTTTGATGATATCCTGAAACTGGTAAATACTAGTGTCAATCAATCTATGAGCAAGTTCGCCAGTCTATTGCATCTCACCCCTAGAATAGAGCAATCTGAGAGAAAAACGCAATCATTGATGACGAAAGGGTCTCAGAGAGGTGGATATCGATAAGGCTCCATGGTGTCTAGTAATGCATATAGACTAAGTGAGTGTAACAGGTTTCATAGCACATCCGCAACAGGCAAGTTACAAGCTGCAAGACAAACACGGTTGTATTTTACAAGTTTGCAAGAAGTTCATACAATGATGAACTGTGAATCGGTGAGCAAATTTAGTGATAAGCTAAATGTGAAATCAAGGTCTGACTCCGAATTGTGTGACGGTAATGGTGCGTTGAAGAAGCCTGCAGCTACAACTAGTAAGCCATTGTAGAATAGAGTGTCACAGAAAGGAGTTACAGTCTCAGAGGACAGTTCTGACTCCGCTAGTTTACCAGGTGTTACTAGTCAGCTTGAAGATATAAAACCTTTAAGGATTTGTGAGGGGGAACCCAGATCATCTACCGCTTTTACTGAAGAGTTTGAAAATGATGAAATTGACGGTAAATTGAATATTTGTGATAACGATCATGATAGTGCACATATGTCTTGGGTTGATCATGGTGAGATTAGAGGAATGCCTACTACCACTCAGTTGAACAAAGGTTCTGTACAACTTGAAAGTGAAATAGAGCAGATGCATTTTGCAGAAGGTATAGATACTTATGAGACCATCAGTGTAATTACGTATTACTTATTATATTATATATATTAATATATTAACATCTACGTCTACGGAAATCCCAGCCCTAAACTGGATCATTTAAAAAAAATCAGCTTAAATACACTTTGATTCAATTATTTGTTTTGCAAGCATCATCACAAAACATCCGCAATCTTTTCAAGCAAACCTGGAGTGAAATACACAGGCTGTCATACTCGCCACGAAAGTTGCACTGAACCTAAATGAACTACCCTGACACATATTCAGTCATTCAAATGCATTTAATCCCAGCTGCTGACTGCCAAATTATTGAAAAATTATATTATATAAAATTACATTACGATATGCGTTTACAGAAATCGAAGCTCTACACAGGATCGTCTAAAAATTCAGCTTAACTACACTGTGAATCCTAAGTATCAACGGATTTTATTTTACTGTTATGCTATCATAACACTCTGTAGTCGAACTCTTCTGAACTATCTATTATAACTAACTACTGTCTCTTAACTACACTGTGAATCCTAAGTATCAACGGATTTTATTTTACTGTTATGCTATCATAACACTCTGTAGTCGTATTCTTCTGAAGTATATTTTATAACTGACTACTTTCTTTTTATGTAGATATATACATAACTATGTAGCTTTATGTATTTTTCTCCTTCGTAACATTTCATATTTCCTCTTCGTTGCTATGCTTATAACTAAAATCTTGAAAGTAGCCTGCAAATCTTTGATTCCCTTACTTTTTCATTGTACGTAAACATTTTTAAAATGCTGTTAGTGACGATGCATACAAAATGACTGACTGAAAGTAGTCGTTCACACCATGAGTATCGTTGAGTTAGCTTGTGAATGCAAAAACTGTCCATATGACACGTAGCAATAATAAAAGATTTTTTTCTAAAAACAAAAAAGGAGTATTTCGCCAGGGCCTAGCAGATTCAAAGGTGGGAGGGTGGTGACTGCTATTCAGCGGATATGATGGTGGGGACCTAAGAGAACCACCCTTATCTGTGGGAATGCACTATGCTGCTAAGGCTCCTGAGGATGAATTACTTCAAAAAAAATTATTAATAAATAAAATAAAAAATAAATGCTGCCTGTATGTCACAGCTTGCGTACAAACTCTTTGAAAAAATGGCTCATGGTACGATCTCTCTACTTCAGGAGGACATCTAACTGTATAAATCAGAACAACAGCATAAATCAGTATTAATATACTTCCTCTTTTCTTTTAAATAACTTATATACTTTGGCATTTGGATTTCACTTCTTCAGTTACTATTCCCAACATTACCCTATATAAGAGTGAAAACCATAATTCGTTTCGCCCTAATTTTTACTTTTTTTTATTGTTATTCTATACTTCAGTTGTTGTTTACTACTATAAACTATAAACTATTATAAACAATTTTTCTACTTTAGCTTTAAAGGTCGTCTAGCAACTAACACAGACCACTATTGCAGTAGTTAATCACCCGCATTACCCATCACTAACATTAATTTCATCACTTCACACAGTAAATTATAGTATTCATCTGTAATTGCCTCCTGCTCGCTAACTACAGTCGATTTTTTCACTCCCACCTTTTTCGGTGTATTGATCTCCGTCAGTGGTCTATGAACTTACACAAAGTGAGTGCACGAAGTTTTAATTTCTCCAGTGTTCAAGTTGGTTTTCAGGTTGCGCAGCCTATAAGTTACGGGTTAAAACTCACAAAATGCAGACATTCCCACTTGGGCGTTTGTGAGAAGAACAGAACTTGTAGCCTGTTGAAGAGGTTTTTTCCGACGAATTCATTCTCTAGCTAAACAACCAGATTTACGTATAGTTTTTCATAAGAGTTTAGTGAACGTAGAGATTAGTTGTCACAATCATAGTTGTTGATATTGGTCAGTGCATAATAAGAGTTGAATAAGTGCATAAGAGTTGCGTAATAAAGAGTATGATAGTTGAACACCTCGCCATACTATCCCAATAAATTCATGTCCCAGGGTGAAGAACAACTTGCGGAAGATGCTTTCTCTACTTTGTATTGGTGAAGCTATAACTGTTCGGATGGGAAAACCGGGACTTCAAATGCAAAACGGAATTATTCAACCACTTCCACTATCATGGTAACAACTGGGTTCTTTTCTGCCAACTTAATTTGTCTAGCGCTTGCATTTCTTTCGAATTCTTGTGTGGTTTCACATTTCTCCTCGCTTATATCTGCGTCTTAATTAAAACTACCGGTTGGGTCATTCATCTTCCTTCGTAACTGTACTACACATATTCAACCCTTATTATGCATTGACTAATATCAATAACTATGATTTTGACAACTCATCAATTACGCCACTACCCTTCTTCGTGAAAAATTGTATGCAAATTCGATAGTGCGTCGGTGGCACAGTGGCTAGGACTCTCGCCGACCATGCATATGGTCCGGGGTTCGAGCCAGCATCGACGCACACCTGATATCTATGGTCGGCCTGCAAAATTTGGGCTACCGATATCCATGCTGAAAATTCCATACTTGTACCGAAAATACAGTGCGGAATCAAGCTGTAATCAAAATAAATAAAAAAGGTAGCATAGCTAAAGAAAATGAATTCGCCGGAAAAACCTCACTAAACGAGTTGTCTCATTCGGCTGAACTTACCCGGCATGTTGGTTTAAATTTCGCTCATAAATTTTTTTTGTCAATAATTTTTAATAAAATTTTTTTGTATGCTTTTTGGATTGATAGGAATTCTCATTTCCTGCCCATTTATGTTAGTGTCCGCGTCTTGTAATCTGACTGCGACACACTTTAAGCATATTGGTTGCAATGATTAGTGTTTTATCTGGAATGAGTCAAAACATCGCTATAATGAAAAAGATGGGGTAGTTGGAGGATAATGTCATCTAAACAAATAGTTTACTTCTTGTAGAAGCTGTATCTTTCGACATAGTGTCATTCAATGAAGACCACGTCAAAATGTGGCTATTTTCTTGTGAAGAACAGCACTATTTGAAAAAAGAATGCTATCACTACACGGAATCACGTATACATGCTGAAAGAATCTTCTTTGGGTACAGAAGTTATCTTGTAGATTTGTCTTTCACTGTATGTGTGTTTGGACAGGAATTATGGTAACTTGAAAGGTTTTCTCTAAGTGGATTTAATGTGTTTTTACAATGATTGGCGCAGTATAATGTGGGTTATGTGAATTCAATGTATAGTAATAATAAGTTAACGATAATTTATATTTTCATATGAGCATAAATTTACATGGAAATGCATACCATTTTTGCAGGCACGATCAAGTATGGTATAATGTCAAATCTTAGATTGTCTACAAGTTAATAATGTTTCAACAGTTAAATATTTGATATATATATTGTATAATTACACTCTTTGTCTGAACCAGGCCGTATAGTTATTGAATAGTACAGTTGTCCTCCAGGTTGGGCGGGAAAATCGACTTCGTTTGGTTTTCATCCCGTGGTTGTAGGCATAGGAAAACCAACCAATATCGTAAGTACATCGTTTACAAGGGATTGGAAGCTGTTTTAGAAAAGTTAAAGTGCTAAGGTGAATCAATAAAGTTTCATAAATTAAGTAAGTGCAATATATCATTAATAAATACATTTATATAGGAAACAGAATGGGAAGTAATTAATCCTTAGGCCTACAACGTTCATTTACGATGTATAATACTGTCCATATAGTTCGCACTATCATGATGTCCACTTTTGGCCTTGATACAATTATTTTCAAGCCACTTATTTTTATTTCATGCCTTTTTGTTTATTTGGTGCACAACCGTACCCTCCAGAGAATAGGAATAGAATAAGTCGAATCAAATTCATGAGGAGCTATAAAATGTTAGGTTTAATGGAATATAATGAGGATCAAGTAAAGACCTTATTAGAAATTAGTGAGACAAGACATTGTGAAGTGGTATTTAAAGATCTGACAATGGATAGCAAGTTAATTTATAAGATGCCCCATAAATCTGTGCAGATCCCGCGTGGTCGCACCTCAACAATAGGCTGAGCGAATGGTATCTTTTTCGAGATAAAGATCTAAGCCCTCATAAAAATCATGGAAATCTCGAGCCGTGAAATTGCATATTGCTGTTCCTGCAGAATGGGGTGATTCACCTAAGTGATCACCATCATATCTACTGATCAGCTAGCACCACCCTCCCTCCTTTTTCGATGTTAGGCTCTGAGACTATGATTATTATGGCTATCGCAAATATATTGCTTAGTACCAGACATGTTCGTACCTCATATTCCATCACCCTAGCTTTCTTAATGAGTGCTTCCAATAGGTCTCCGCAACAAACAGGAATAGTCTACCCTTAGAAATAGGAGCTGTCACTCTATTGTAACCTTCAAACGCCTGCTATATAAACTTTTATCCCAATGATTATCCCTACCAGAACCAATGACTCATTTCTAAAACGCATCAGTCATTAGAACACTAAACCGCTCAGACTCATTAATACACATTATGACACCAAACAAACTCTAAGACTTCGCATAAATACGTGAAAATACAACTACAATATAGGTAAATGTTTACTAAAGTATAATATACAATTGACATAAACATTTATACATGCTTGAGACATTAATGTCCTTTTCATGTTCACATACTTTCTCTTTCTGGTATTCTGCTGCTCCTATTTATCTTCTGGTCGAGGTCGAACAACCCTGCATCTAAACTGAAATGAAGATTAATCCCAAACCATTTATCTCATAACCACTCAAATTCCATGAACGATCCAATTCTACCATTTGAAGACGCTGGCGAACATGCTGTAAATGAGTATTCATGATCTGAAATGAAGAAGCGACTGGTTTTCAAACAGTTTTCAACATTTTACTGAACTTACGAATACAGTCCGCCATGCAGACACAAACGGCGCAAATGGAGAATTCTGGAATCGACCTCGGGACCATTTGATTCAGTAAAACGACTTAACATGACCTTATCTAGTTTTCGCATCCACTATCAAATTTCTTTCCTGTTATAAAACTACGATAAGACTGCTGAAAAAAATGGAATAAATATATCGCTGATCTCAACATAATACATCAATAAACTTTAGACCAAGGGTGCTGTTCACAACAAAGTTATATGAGAGAATTGACTTCAAGCTTTATTTTTCCCAGATATCTGTATTACATTCATGTGATATCTGGGATTTTGTTAATGCGAAGACAATATTTCTATATCTCTTTATGTGCTACACAAATAGACTTTATAGCAGACTGTTCCAACTGACTCTAATGTCAGAAAGAACAACCACACTGTAAATTCATCATACAAAATTATGTGTAATTTATATGATAACTTATCCATGCCTGTACAATAGGTATTTTCCTGCACAAACAGGAAGGAATATATTATTATTAAAACAATATTTATGCATGCCTATACAATTGGTGTACCCTACATAGATAGGAAAAAATGTACCTTATTATATTATCTTAACTAAATATGCTTATTAATATTATGTGTAACTTATCGAATTGATGATGCCTGTAAACTGGCGTCCCTCATGTAAAAAGTGAGAATATATATTATTATTATCATTTGATAGCAAGTATTGAATGATTTGAGTCTTAGCTATCTTTTCCATTAAACGTGAAACTACAGACGTGATGTTGATGGGGCGAGAGTTGTTGATATCAGCTATAGGCCCGTATTTATGGATAGGTACAATATAAGACTTCTTCCAGCAGTAGGGGTATGTCCCATCGCTTAATGAAATTGAGTATAACTTGAGTAAGAGTAAACTCATGTCATCACCATCGTTTTTCAGTAGAATGGAAGATATACCGTCTGGACCAGTAGTGTTACTAAGCTTAAGATTTGCGACAGCTTTACCGATCTCATGTGTGGTGAAAATTATGTCACTTAAACATTCGTCTGTTTTACGTGGGAAATCCACGACCTCATCGTTCTCTAAGGTGTATAATCTGGCGAAGTGCTTGCTAAACAGTTCACATATCGCCTCATTATTTTCGTAAGCAATGCCGTCTAAGTTTATTATTTCCGGACAGGGTGTTTTGGAGTTCTTCAACCTACTTTTAAAAAGTTTGGCTATTCCTCCTGAGTTATGCGGTGCATGAATGGCCTGCATTTCTTTGTTTCTGAGGCCTATATTTCTCAAATTTTCAATTCTATTGAGAAGGGACGTTATGGCAATTAATGACGATAAGTCATGATATCTGTATTATTTTATTGAGTGCTTTCGCAGACTTCTTCTAAACGATGTCGGGATATAATAACTTTGGGGGAATCTGAAGCTAAGAATCTTCTCGGGTGCAATGGCATCGTGAATTGAGTTAATATTCTGATAAAAGTTGTTAAGAATTGCATCTAAGGACTCGTTCGAAAAGTACGAGTCCCAGTTAGAACATCTAATTAGGTGCTGATACAAGTCCCAGTCAGCATGTGTGTACAATTTCATGGGTATATAACCAACTTCGTCCCTGCGTTTGGTTTCAGGAAAGATGTCAAAAGAACAAACCACTGTTTTATGGTCACTACCTGGAAATTCATGTTCCACATGTACTGTAGATGGTGTTATGTTGTTCGTAAAAATAAGGTCTAGGATATTTGCGGATCTAGTGGGTGAATTTATGTGTTGTGTCCACCCTCCTGTGACGATGGAATTCATGAGATCATCATACCTTTGGGGTCCTCGGAGTGAAGACCATGATACTTCTGGCATAGAAGAAACCACTATTAATATTGGTCCATTGTTTCCTTAGTTGACTGCTAGGCTAACAAATGTAAGTGGTTCTCGTGATTGATGCAAGTGCAGTGCATTTGAGAAGGCAATAACTCGTTTAATTCTCCTTACTGATTCACTTAGTGCGATCATCCTGTGTATAGTAATAATATACACATGGTTTTTGTTGATCACGAGAATTGAATCTAGTTAGCTCTATTATTATTATTATTATTATTAATCTACCGTCTGACACTGTAAACTTAATAGATTCAGATTCAGATGATAAGGATGAAAGGCTCTTGTGGCCTGTGTTAATCCTTGCTAAATATATCTCTGCAGAGATCTAACTTCTCTTCGAAAGCGTTCACCGATGGAGCTGTTACTACTAAATCAGGTAAGGAGTTCCAATCGTTGACCACTCTGTGACAGAATCTAAATTCTGCACGTAATACTTCAATGTTTTTTATCACCAATAGTGGAGATGAATTTCTTCTGAAATTCCCGTTTACTTGAAACGGTACAGATGCAGAATCACGATTGAATGTTTAGGTTGGATTATATTTCATTGTTGTCCTCATCAACACAACAGGTCTGCGTATCTTACAATATTTTAAGTGTTTTTCTATGTCGTTAACACTGCATAGTTGCTCAGAGTTAAGGCATATTCAGCTTATATTTGATGACTACAGATTCCTAAATATGAGAATGTAATTTCTGTAGGATTCATAAAGCTGTGCTCACTGGACATTACTGAGATTGTGGATCAATTTCAAAGCTACACATTTGCAATACCTCATTTAACGTAGACGTATTTAGTGTGAAAATGATGAGAGAATGATGTCTCAACAGTATGGGTGTTTCAGAGTTTATCTTGAAGTTTGCGTGTAATCCTCTAATGCTGGACAACTTATGAGATATATTTATGCATACGGCTTCAACGTAAAGACCAGCTGTGGACTACAAATACTTTTAATTGTATGGGAACTTTTGTTGTAATTTTTTTGTAATAGTAGTATTAGTATTTCGAGATGACCGAATTACAAGAATCCAACCAAAACACAGAGGGGGCGGAATTCAGGAATTTGTGTTTGGCGGAATTATTAGTCAGTTCATATAAGAAATATATTAGCAATCAACAGTAAGTATTTTAACAATATAGAGACAAATTGTCAATCACCACAACTTTACTTAGTATTAATATAATCAGTGTATACTGATATATAAAATTATCTTTCATAAATTCGTGTTGTGCTTCATATTTTAGGTATATGGAGGTTGTGGAGTGTGAAATCAGTGGAAATGTCAATCTGCCAAACTAACGCTAATACTCTTCATGAAAATTTTCTCTTGTAAACTAAGCAAATGTTTAATATACTGTTCATATAATGTTCATATTAAGAAGTTAAGGCACTCAAGCATAACTCATCCCCTCCTCTTACAGTTTGTCAGTTCGTGCATCTTACTTACACTTGACCTGTTTTTCTTGCTTTAATCATGATACAACCGTGTTTCGCAGAACTCATCACATAGCGTATCAGTCTTAAATGTATACCACATGCAGGTATAATGCTTATGAGCTAGGTATGCAAATCAAAGTAAACTTTTGCACGGTGCATTCATTACTTATAAGACTAACTAGTATGTAAGAGCTACGATTTGACCAGTTATACAACGTTTAATATATTTGGACACAATTAAACTACGCTGCTTCCTTCTATGACGCATTACCTAAAGCTACGTAGTTGCCTCAAAGTGGTTTCCGCTGAAGGTAATCTCCCATAGCTACTACCTCAGTGAGCAACTTAACGTTATCTTTGAATTTCAAAGTAAAAGCGGACGTCCTGGGAACCTTCTTGGTAAAAAGATTGTCTCCTAGTCGAAAAAAACGAATATATCCTAATCTCCACGAAAGCGTTTAGAGGTATTCATCCTATCACCTCACTATTTTCAGCCACTTAAAAAGTAAGAATAAATTTACCGAAGACAGTATGCTAATGGCTTCTAGGTATCATAATGTACCATGAGGGAAAACCTATATCCATAGGGTTATAACAGTTACAAGATCGATGTTAATCCGAAACACGACGACTACGATTCTCGATGAGAGAAAATCCTACTTTGCTACCTAATCTTCCAATAGTATTAACAGATGTTTCACCAAGAAAAAGAAAACCGATGGTTTCAGGAAAATTTATTTGGTTTTATTAAAGATCATGGGCATCCGTATTTATAGCTACGGAGAAATCACAAACATCCACAAAATAGCAATTTCATTATTTGAAATGAAGCAAGCAATCGGTATTCAGCCAATATTTTCACCCCGAACAATAATCAGTTTCTCAGCTTATTGTAGACCACAATGAGAAACGTTATTCTTCTAATTAAAGTCTTACCTTTAACTGGGATAGTTCCTACACTCACTTAATCATCATGTTATCCGCTTTTTTCTACGCACTGAATGACTGTTAACACTGATTTTGCTATATGCAGTCTTAGTTCATGTATTTGGATCTAGTACATTGGGCGTTAATAAACATAGGTAACACTTACCATGTATGGGTTTCTCATTGCTCTCAAGTTTCCTTCAGTTCCAAAAGTACATACAGGCACAACAGATTCACACCTCTCATGTGACTCAACCTGGTTTGATTTAGATTCTCTGACAATATATCTGATTCTTTAACTGATAATATACACTGATGGTATACTCAGCTTCTCGAAAAGCTTCAAAGATTTTGCGACTTCGAACCACGTTCTGAAATCTCCAGGTTTAATATGTTCTTCGTAAACCTTGCCAATATCAAACCTGATCGTATTCTCCTCACCAGACTGACTCGTAGATTGCTGCAAGCTGTAAAAACGATTGTGAAAGACATTGTTTCTTCCAGATTTCTACATACTAATTAATCGATTGAGCAAGAAACAATAACAGCAACCAGCAAATGAACTAAAAACAACAGCTAAACACGTTCACGTGCACATTTTCCAAAACTTCTACGCAGAACTACTTCATTAATAGCTGAAAAACAACTAAAACATTGAAACCAGATATGAAAACAACGCGTGAAAGAATTGTAATGAAATGAATGCACCGCCCTAGTGGCAAAAACTTCCGAAACATACGAAATTAGTCATTTTAACAGCAACGGAAACAAAAATGAAGTGAAACGCAGCATTTGTGAACAATGCGCCACAAGATGAGTTGTGAATAAATGTATGATAAGCGGGAAAACCGATGTGCAAACGAACGGCTACGGAAATGCAGTCTAACATGGCCGACTAACATAAACGAAAATGACCTTTGAGCGTCTCACTCCGTCAATGACCTTGAGCATGCTGGATAATTTCAGTCGAGTGAACTGTACAGGACTAAAGCAGAGGACAGAAACCTGAAATAAAAAATCAGTCTGGCTAGCTCATTCAGAGAATAAGATATCGAAGCAATTCGGTTAGGAATAGCAGGCTGGTTAGAGAGCTGAAACGGGAATTAGGTTATATCAGCAAGGCAACAAAAACAGTACAGGCTAAATAAATGCCTTTAGTAGTGAAATTGCATTCACTGGAAGAGTCAAAAATTTTGCCAGTACTCGGGTTACTTCTGGTCATATTTTGAAACTACTTAAGGTCTGCTGGACAGTCCGTATTGTGTCAGGAAATTATCAATGCAAGAGCTTGATTAGATGCTGTCAGAACTTATATTTACATCCAAAACATGGAAACTTACGACTGAAAATGTAAAGGAAAATCTCCATAAGACATAAGAAGTGGAAATAATCCTATTCACTCATATGACACGAGGTTACATGCAATTACTAGGTAACAGCTGACGATCTCCTCAGGTTTATCAGGGGCGTCACATATCAGCTACATAAAATTACAACTAAAAAGTCAAGCTAAGTGATGGACATGTTCACTAGCTTGGCAATTTTCAGTGACAACCGTCCCATGTTGAAAACCTTTTGAAGCCATTCTGACGATTAAATGAGGCAACAAATTGCTTTTATAGACTAAGGAGTGACATGAGAATATCAAGCAGTGGTGTTCAATGATATTCCGAAGGTTGTTTCTGGAAGATCTGCCAAGTGTTATGATATCGGATTTTCTATTTTTATTTTCGTTTTTTGATTACAGCTTGATTCCACACTGTACTTTTGTTACAAGTACGGAAATTTGAGCATGTGATATCGGTAGCCCAAATTTTACAGGCCAACCATAGATATCAGGCGTGCGTCGGCAGGATATGGAACCTCGGACCATGTGCATGGTCGGCGAGAGTCTTAACCACTGTGCCACCGACGCCATCCATATTCATTCTTTGCACCTGAGTTGACTGCGAGACGTTGTGAGTTGTTACACTGGTGTTTCTACTAACACTAATCTGATAAAGCTCGGAAAAGATTTCTTTATATAACGAATTGTAAGTGGAGTAACCAAACAAACATTTATTGTCGTAACCCTGTAGCATCATTACCAATTACTAGTGTGCCAGAACACTGGTGGAAAAGGTGGCAAACTTACTCTATTTATACTCATTTACGACAGTCAAGTGAGCGATAGGAGGTCAACTGGTCTACGTTGTCTCAACACAAAACAATTCGGTATATCGTTCAAGATCAAAGGAATGATGTTGTTTAACCGCTTAATTTTTTCTAGGCTATCTGTGGTGGGGATTAGATTTTGCCGAAATGGCGGTACCTTGTAATGTTGTAGATATGTATGTCTTATCGATGATTTTTAATCGTATATTTTAGAGATGTAGGTGGCAAAGAAAGTAGGTACCCTTTTTGGCTAAGATGGAGTCGCACTTCAAATGAACACTTAAAAGAGGCAGAAAAGAAGCTGATATCACGTAAATGTTCGCTTTGAATTTTTAGTTTTGCTGCTTATATACAGGAATTAAAAGCAATGTTGAGGCTTTCTTTGTGCCTATTTTTAATGGATCTTGTTACATCCGTACATTTGTATGCCGTGGATTTAAAAGTAGTCAGCCAGCGCATGAAAACAAAGTGAACAATGAAAATGTTTTACCCATTGTGCTCATCCATGGCTTTGGTTCTGGTTCTGCTCTTTGGTGTAAAAATATTGACGCGCTTGCACACTATCGCACTGTATATTCGTTAGATGTTTTAGGTTTTGGAAGAAGTTCTCGGCCCAGTTTCCCTGCTGATGCTGTTGCAGTTGAAGAGAAATGGGTTGAGTCTATTGAGGAATGGAGATCATCTTTAAATATCGAAAAGTTTATTTTGCTCGGCCATAGCCTAGGTGGATTCTTAGCCTGCTCCTATTCACTTACGTACCCTCAAAGGTATGTTACACTGTAGTTAAACCTTTTCACTTTTCTGCAAGTTTATGGTATATTCAGCATCTTGATTCATTTAAGATGCTGACAGTTCTAACCTCATTACTACTTACATATAAACGACCATTATCTGAGCAATATGTGTATGTTAATAACAGTTCAAGGGCTTTATATATATATCGGCAATTTCTGAACTGCTTTTTCTAATTAGGAAGGCTTAAGCGTTATCCATCTACCATATATATATATATATATATATATATATATATATATATATATATATATATATATATATATATAACGAAAAGCAGTGGTCTGAAGGGAAAGCTAAGAAGATGTATTACCAAGGCCTTCGAAATTTTTTAAGTGATGGGATTTCATTAGTACTTTATTTCATCACTAAACCTCTAGTAAGCGTCATTAATAAAATTCCTATCTCTATGGGGATTTAAAATCAAGAGTTTCAAGTGTTTTATTTTAATGTTGCACTACTGTTACTCTTGTACACATCGGTGCAAAGTTCCATGTCAAAAGCTATGTCTATTCAGACTAGATTAACAAATTATGTTGACTATCAGTTTCTATTTAGTGTATAGAATTGGCTTCACTGTAGAGTTTTTGTTTTCTCAAAGCATATTTCAACTAAAGTGTAATTATATTTCAATAGTTTATACCCAATGATTAGTTTTGTTATTGGTAATATTTCGAGCAAAATTACTGCCCGTGTTCACACCACTCTTGGAATTATTTTGTTCACACATTTATGATTTGTACTCATATATATAGTTCATTACTATTATTTTTGCTCATTGATGTCTTTTGTATTCAGAATTATATTCCAAGTTGTTGACAGTTGTGCTGAGTGACCCTTGTTACATGTATCCGGTGTGACTTTAATGAATATCGATTCTGTTATGAGTTTTTGTTTCCATTTTTCCATGTTAGTTTTTAGAATAGACACATTGTTCCGATCGATATTGTGGTTTTTGTCCCATGCATGTGCAGCTATCGATGAATTTTTTTTCAAGATTTATGTAAGCTTGGGTTCCTGTTGGTTGACTTTTGGTTAGGCATTTATGTTCATTCACTCTTATTTTTAGTAATCTGGACTTTTGATCTACATATTTCAACTATTACACATAACAGCTTTTTCTTGTCACTTAATACTGAGTTTCGAAACCTGGTTTCCACTGCCCCTCATAAATTGTGTCTTATGCACTAACTTGTTAGGTGTGCATCACTAATTACAAAAATATCTTTCGTGTTGTTTGCTTTAGGGTTAACTTGAATGGCCCTTGATGTATCAGTCATATATAAAGTATTTAATCTATAGGGTGCCTATTCGTTACGTATTTGTTTACATATATTGATTCCGTGGAGACATTCACTGGGATATGTTGAAAAGGATTCGGTTGAATACTCTACCGCACTCATATTCGATTAGTATTTCGCTAGTGAGTATAATAGAGGTGATGTTATGAATGTTTTATCACCAATATCCTTAATGTCCTTCTATAAATGACAGTATTGAAGATTGAACAGTGATGCCTGACATAGTCCCTCTGGTAAAGAAGTTTAGGTGTTGCTCATGATATCCAAAGTGTATTACTTTTTAATTCAATGAACCAAACAAAAATATTGAACTGTGTAGAAGTAATTCTTGAAGCTGTTAGTCTCTTATTTCTTTTTTTATTACAGCTTGATTCCACACCTTATTTTCGGTACAAGTATGGAATTTTCAGCGTGGATATCGGTAGCCCAAATTTCGCAGGCCGACCATAGATATCAGATGTGCGTCGGCGTGGGCTCACACCCCGGACCATGTTCATGGTCGGTGAGAGTCCTAACCACTGTGCCACCGCCGCACACACTGTTTTCACTCATGTTTCAAAATCTGTTTCTGCCGTAAAATATGTAACAACCAATCCCACCTAGTAAATATTTCTTTGAGCCCGAGCATATGTTTACCTAAGTGTCGTTTTTTGGTCGCACGTGACAAGTTTAAACGTGTGATGCTGTGATACGTCTTTAGTAATGTCTGTCAATCTACTTAATATTTAAGTCATCAACTTGTTCCTTCTCCTTTTATACAGGGTTGCGCATTTGATCTTAGCAGATCCTTGGGGTTTTGTCGAAGACCCCCTGAAAGCCAAAGAACATTCAAATGTTGGCTTAGCTCAAGCATGGATGTTTTCAACCATACGGCATATATTCCGCCCATTTAACCCTCTCACTTTCCTTCGGGCTGCTGGACCCTTTGGTCCCACTTTGATTCACCATTTCCGTCAAGACCTTAGGGGATTTTTTGACCAGAGACCAATACGAGATGGAGAGGTGAGATATGCATTTAGCTAAGTGTAATTATTGAGATAACCTTATAAACTACATAGTAATTTGCAATACAAGTGTATATTCACATTTAAAATGATAAAGTAGTGATGTTTCAAACAATAATTTGGAAGTCAGGTTCTCGTCCCCCGAAAGCAAGGCCTGTTTTGACATCTTAGAGTGCAGTGACCTTCGAGAACATTGCATACATTTTGCAAATTGGGCTCTGCTTTGATTTGACGGGTAAAGTTTATTGCTTCTGTGTGTACATTTTTCTTCGTATTAGACAATACAGTAGTTATAATATACGAAATGTTCATGGTGTTCAAGCATATTTTTTTTATAAATCAGTTATTAATCCTGTATTTCTTTAGTAGTAGGAACTGGAGACAGTGTTTTCACTGTTTTAACATCTGTTTCTGTTGTAAAATATGTAACATAACCAATCCCACCTAGTAAATATTTCCTTCAGCCCTAGCATATATATATATATATACGACTATTAGTGACATTTATCAACGCATTGTTTTTCTTACATTTGATAATAAGTGTAAAATAAAATTGAGTTTCAAACATTCAAGATGATTTTATTGATTGTGCACTTGGAATGAATATCTTGTGTTGAAGAAACACTTTATCACTTGTTATCTGAAGAGTATATCACTAAATCTTTGCATCGTCCTGCATCTAGTCTTTGTGGCGCTTAGTTTCATACTTCACTATATATATATATATATATATATATATATATATATATATATATAATATCGCGAGTTTATTCTGTTTTTCTCTATTTGGTGATTGATACATAAATAATCTGTCAGTCGGCTTAGAAATCTCTAATAGGTCGTATGAAATTAGAGGCGGTCCGCAAAGAATCACTGTTTTCAGTCTCAGGTGTAAGACATCGATCAAGAGATTCTAATTTGTTTTGTTGGCTGTGTTACGTCACCGATTCTACTGACTTCGTTTCACTTTAGTTTCTATCTGATTAATATTTCTGTGCCACGTTATTCAGAATCTCTTGATTGGTTCCGAGATTGATGACGATTAAGCTGACTTCACTTAGAGAACCATTGAAAGTCAGGTGATCTTTAGAAGTACCCCCACCAAGGACTGTACCAATGGCTTTCAGGTTGCAAGGCAAGCTCTTTGACCATTCAGTCACTGAGCCTCAATACAATAGCCCATGAATTCCAACTTCTGCCAATTTGTGATAGATAGTATATATATACATGTAATGCCACTACTCAATGTCATCGAAAGGTATGTCTCATACCCAACTTGATAGACCCCGTTGGTCACGATTTCCCACTATAACTTTAGGCAATTTCATCCTCTAGTCAGTCCCTAGTGGGCACTCACCTTGTGATATGATTATCCTGGGTTCGATCCCTTGGTTGGGTCAAGGGTGCGTACTGATGGAGAGTCCGACACAGGGACGAAACAACTCTCCAGTACTCCCTGGTTCGCATTGGTTCTCTAACCAAAGTCAGTCAGGGATTCATTTCTAAATCAATTAAATCCTTGAAAGATAACTGTTGGAAGTCTCTTAAATTTTTATCTTATGAGTGTTGTGTCAATGACACCTCGTCCGAAACATTCTTTTTGTTGCTATGACAGTGTAGTATATGTATATGATTGTACTGCTTGAGAATGATGTTGCTGGAAATAGTCAATTTGCCCTGATCACCTCTTCTTTTATTTGACTTCGTTGGCTATTCAGGAACTGACTACCCGTTTAATACCCCAATATGGCTAAAAGCGAGTAAAGCGTACACGACTTAAGAAGAAATTAAAGAACCTACTTTGATTATGTGCAAGTTTTCATTAAGCTCGTCAATACATGATTGTGTTTGTGTTCAGTCTACGTCAGTCACTTGAATATTGTGAAGTTTTACAGACTAATGGGGGACTGTCATCAGTTTAACTAGATAGAAAGTTTATCAGTATTTCGAGTCCTCGTCTAGATGGAGTTCATCAGTGTAGTGCATTACTTTTAGTCTTGTTACGGCGTTTTTTAATTCATTCTTTGAAGATTACATATTAGAGGAGTTTCTGTCTGCTTTCAAAATATGCTCTCTTTAGACTTAGGGTTTCTCACATCTCCGTATTCGACCACCGCCTTCATTATGGAATCATTTACATATGCTAGCAAACACCGTATACCCAATTCTAGTGGCTGAGAAACAATGCATTCCACTATTCGAAATTCCAGGTTATCTTGAGAAGTTGTTTGGAATGTATCTCATGAATGCTTTTACCTCTTTCCATTTTTTGTGAATCACATTGTTTTCTGTAGCATAATACTTAATGTCAATGTTGTATACTCGGCTTGTGTCTTGACAAAAAAAGTGATAAATATTCAAATGATTCTGGATTTTTAGTTACATGCAATAAATTTACTTCTATCAGTGTCAAATTCTATTCTAAGCGTTTGAGAAGCCAATAAGAGAAACATGACGCATAATTTCTATTTATTTTTCTAATCGCTTAATTCTGAAGATATTGGAGATACCTCCAGAAGAACAACTTAAGTCAACAGGATCCATGTCATTTGATGATCAAATTCAATCGACTGATGGTGAAGATAATGGTGCGTTTGAGTTATCTTCCACTGAAGACAAGACGTTGAAGACTAGTGCTACTCATAAAACTACTTCTGGTTCAGTGGGTTCCCTAGGCTTTGATGATCTAGATGGCTCTGTGGCACTGGATTACGTTTATCACATTAACTGTCAACATCCAAGGTAAGCTTTTCTTGATATTCTGAGTTCTCTTTTTTATTATTATTTCCTTTAATTCCTAGAGGAATATAGGGCTTCAACTCCACGTCTCCATTGCGTTCGGTTCTCTGCTAAAGTTTTCACCTGGCTCCAGGTTCATCCACATGCTTTCATCTCTTCTTCACATGACCTTCTCCAAGTCACCCTTCCACTGACGACCAACTCGCCGCCCGCTTCCCTTTCGGGTTCCATTCGAGCGATGGCTTGTCTAGTGATGTCACTTGATGGTTTCCTCAGTATGGCCAATCCATCTCCATTTATTCCTGCCTATTTGTTGCACAATCGGTTCCTGGTTGGTTCGCTCATTGCCAGAGATTCCTGTTGGTGATCTTTTCTGGCCATCTGATCTTGAGTATTGAGCGAAGACAGCTGTTAATGAAGTTCTGTAGTTTGTTTGATGTGCTCTTTATGGCGCGCAGTGCAAGTCTCTGATCCGTTTGGTAAGTAGCACTGACTTCATATTGGAGTTGATATATATAATTATCTATCTGTACTGTGTGGCTTCTGTGTCTCATTAAATTAGTACAAGGGTTCAAAAATAACCTTTGTTTTGTAGAAGTAAAGCTAATGAGAAAGGGAGTAACTAGATAGACTTACTATTAGCATTCTGAAACGAAAAGCGAAGACTAACTGTCATATTCAAGCGTCGATTTGTAGGGACTTGATTGGTTACAGGATTTCATCATGCGCTGACATTGGTTAGAAAACCATTGGAAAACCTGGTCCTATTCAGGTAGGTACTTACATGGGGTTCTAGTGAGAAGTCGTGACCAGTAAGGTCCAGGAGGTCGGATGTGAGGACAAATACTCGCCGAAGATATTGGCTAGTGGTCGCGCTATATCGTGAATTGGTAGAATTTAGAATTCATGGGCCACTGGATCGGGTCGCAGTGGCTTAAGGGTATACGAGCTTGCCTTGTATTCAGAAGGTCCTGGGTTCTAACCCTGGTGGTGGGTGCGTACTGCTGAAGAGTCCCAAACTAGGACAACGGAAACAACTGTTCAGTACTCCCAGGTTTTCCAGTGGTTCTGTAACCAATGCCAGCTCATGATGAAATCCTGTAACTATCATATCTTAAGTAATTTGTCTTATGAACTCCTATTAGTCGTTCTTATACTATGTGAAGCTTTGAGTTCATATTTTAATTGTACACATTTCTATGAGAATTCTTTCGTTTCAATGTAGGGGACACTTTTATGCCTCAGAATTTAGCAACAGTGCACCCAACTATTTTATCGAAGGCTTATAGTTAGCTTCAGACACTAATTTCTTGATAACATATGATAAGATATAATCTCAAACTGTGGGAACAAGTCAACCAAGAACCTATTGCACAATTAATATGCCGAATAAAATGTAGGTGAATCGGACACACACTGAGCTCTCAGGATAGACGCCTTGAACGCTGGAAAGAACACTTTGAGGAACAATTTAACTTGCCTACAGCCACACTGAACCTCCCCGACATCCACCACACACCCGAATGGGATATAGACACTGGTCCGCCGTCTGTAAGTGAAGTCACAAAAGCTATCAGTAATTTGAAACGAGGCAAAGCGGCAGGACCCGACGGAATTATTCCGGAGGTGTTTAAATATGGGGGTGACATACTAGTTTGTAGATTAACTGAGGTACTAGGCAAAGTCTGGGAATCAGAGACAGTTCCATCAGACTGGGGTAAGTCACTTATTATACCGCTATTCAAGAAGGGAAACAAGTCCTCGTGTGATAATCATAGGGGGATCAGCCTAACGAACATAGTCTCTAAAATCCTAGGCTCAGTAATCATGCACAGACTAAGCAGAACTCGGGAGGAACAGACGAGGGAAAATCAAGGAGGCTTTAGACCAGGTAGAGGGTGCATAGATCATATCTTCACTCTTCGACAGATTCTAGAACATAGACACACTTTTCGGCGTCCAACAATTGTCATATTTCTTGACTTGAAGGCGGCCTTTGACTCCGTGGATCGAAAGGTACTATGGCAATGTCTGACTGTGAGTGCCAAGAAAGTACATTGCACTAATCAAGGCACTCTATTCAAACTCATGTAGCCGTGTAAGGGCTTATGGGGAATTGTCATCTGAATTGGTAACAACCAGTGGTGTCCGACAGGGATGTCCACTTTCCCCTTCCTGTTTAACTTCATCATAGATATGCTAATGGAAGTCTCCTTAACTGAACGTAATGACTTAGGAATCGACTTGTTACCAGGGAATAGTCTTATGGACTTGGAATATAGAGATGACATAGTCCTGTTAGGGGAGGATGCTGACAAAATGCAGAGTCTTCTGAACACCTTGAGCAGCAATCTTCGTATGTTTGGCATGCGATTCGCCTCTGCAGAAGGTAAGATGCTGCTACAGGACTGGACCACGTCAACTCCTAGCTTAGTGATAGGGAGTGAAGTGATAGAACATGTTGACCACTCCACCTATTTGGGAAGTCGTAACAGCACCAACGGACTGGTTGGCGACGAAATCTCAGCACGGATCCAAAAAGCTCGAGCTGCTTTCGCTGACTTACACCATCTCTGGCGTAGGCCTGACATCCGGCTGGCTATCAACCAAGGGACGTGTGTACTGCTCAGCAGTTCGCTCCGTCCTTCTCTATGGCTCTGAAACATGGCCAATACGAGTTGGAGACATGAAAAGGTTGACTGCTTTCGATCATAGATGTCTGCGATCGCTGTCTCACGTTAGGTGGTTTAATAAGGTAAGTAATGTTGACGTTAGGCGTAGAGTGTTGGGCAAACAGGGGAAATCAATCGACGAGGCTATAAAGTTACATAGATTGAGATGGCTAGGTCACATGCTGCGCATGCCTAACCATCGCCTCCCCCGACGAGCATTGCTAGCTGATATAGGTGCAGGTTGGAAAAGAGCCAGTGGTGGCCAAACAAAAACATGGCATCAATCCATGAAATGCTTGACAGTTAAACTGAGTAAGGTAGGGAGATACAGACTTCCGGGCTGGAGCCCTCGGGGCTCTAAGAATCAATGTCTGTCTGTCTGGATTCAACATAGAACTTGGCACCGAAGTGCAGCAGTTCGAGTTGCCACGTTCCAAATAGCACACAGAGGTAGACAAGAAGATGAGTGAAGAGAATTAATAGAGTTTGACAAATATAAGAGTGAAACAGAATGGGTAATGGTAGAAAGGAATATGAAAGATTACAGAGATTGAATACATCTGCGCCATTGACAACGATTTTGAGCCATGTCACCTATTGTCTCCAGCCATTGATTCCTAGAGTCCCGAGGGCCCCAACCCGGGAGTCTGCATCTCCCTACCTGACTCAGTTTAACTGTCAAGGATTTCATGGATTGATGCCATGTTTTTGTTTGGCCACCACTGGCTCTTTTCCAACCTGAACCTATATCAGCTAACAATGCCCGTCGGGGGAGGCGGTGGTTAGGCATGCGCAGCACGTGACCTAGCCATCTTAGTCTATGTAACTTTATAACCTCGTCGATTGATTTTCCCTCTTTGCCCAACACTCTACGCCTAACGTCAACATTACTTACCTTGTGAAACCACCTAACGTGAGACAGAGATCGCAGACATCTATGATCGAAAGCAGTCAACCTTTTCATGTCTTCAACGCGTATTGGCCATGTTTCAGAGCCATAGAGAAGGACGGAGCGAACTGATGAGCAGTACACACGTCCCTTGGTTGATAACCGGATGTCACGCCTACGCCAGAGATGGTGTAAGTCAGCGAAAGCAGCTCGAGCTTTTCGGATCCGTGCTGAGATTTCATCGCCAATCAGTCCGTTGGTGCTAATACAACTTCCCAAGTAGGTGAAGTGGTCAACATGTTCTATCACTTCACTCCCTATCACTAAGTTAGGGGTTGACGTCGTCCAGTCCTGTAGCAGCATCTTACATTTTGCAGGGGCGAATCGCATGCCAAACATACGAAGATTGCTGCTCAAGGTGTTCAGAAGACTCTGCATTTTGTCAGCATCCTCCCCTAACAGGACTATGTCATCTGCATATTCTAAGTCCATTAGATTATTCCCTGGTAACAAGTCGATTCCTAAGTCACTACGTTCAGTTAAGGATACTTCCATTAGCATATCTATGATGAAGTTAAACAGAAATGGGGAAAGTGGACATCCCTGTCGGACACCACTGGTTGTTACCAATTCAGATGACAATTCCCCATAAGCCCTTACACGACTACGTGAGTTTGAATAGAGTGCCTTGATTAGTGCAATGTACTTTCTTGGCACTCCCTTCACAGTCAGACATTGCCATAGTACCTTTCGATCCACGGAGTCGAAGGCCGCCTTCAAGTCAAGAAATATGACAATTGTTGGACGCCGAAAAGTGTGTCTATGTTCTAGAATCTGTCGAAGAGTGAAGATATGATCTATGCACCCTCTACCTGGTCTAAAGCCTGCTTGATTTTCCCTTGTCTGTTCCTCCCGAGTTCTGCTTAGTCTATGCATGATTACTGAGCCTAGGATTTTAGAGACTATGTTCGTTAGGCTGATCCCCCTATGATTATCACACGAGGACTTGTTTCCCTTCTTGAATATCGGTATAATAAGTGACTTACCCCAGTCTGATGGTACTGTCTCTGATTCCCAGACTTTGCCTAGTACCTCAGTTAATCTACAAACTAGTATGTCACCCCCATATTTAAACACCTCCGGAATAATTCCGTCGGGTCCTGCCGCTTTGCCTCGTTTCAAATTACTGATAGCTTTTGTAACCTCACCTACAGACGGCGGACCAGTGTCTATATCCCATTCGGGTACGTGGTGGATGGCGGGGAGGTTCAGTGTGGCTGTAGGCAAGTTAAATTGTTCCTCAAAGTGTTCTTTCCAGCGTTCAAGGCGTCTATCCTGAGAGCTAATTAAGGAGCCATTTTTCTCAGAAATAGTCTCACTTATGAATTGCCTTTTCCCGCCCGATTCTGTGATGAGTCTAAAGAGTTGCCTAGTGTTGCCTATCGCCAATGCTTTTTCCATCTCTTTCGCCTTTGTCACCCACCACTGTTCACGGTCCTTGCGGAGACTTTTAGTAAGTTTCCTTTTGTGCAGCTTTCGCTCCTCATTGAATTCGGAGCTCGCCGGAATAAGTCTTCTAGCATCTATCAGTTCGGATGAGGCAGTCGAAATCCAGTGGTTTTTACTCACCTTTGGATTTGTCTTATTCACAGCTTTTACAGCTGTATCTATAGCTGACTGAATATTCTTCCAGGCTTCTCCAGGGTGAGCACAGCTGTCGGATTCAGATATGCGTTTAGCTAGTTCTTCCTCAAATAGGGATTTAGTTTCCTGATCGAGCTGGGGGCGTAATGGTTTTACCGCCAGCTGTTTCCTACGTCCGTTCAGTCGTAAGCACACACGAGCCCGGACCAGTGCGTGATCGGTATCTACACACGTGTTCCAGAAGGAGCGACAATCTCCTACCGACCCACGCCAACGATAGCTTATTGCTATGTGGTCTATTTGTGTCCAGCGTTGGTTTGATGATGGGGGTCGCCAGGTTAAACAGTGTCTCTCCTTGTGTTTAAAGTTAGTGCTTACAAGAAACAAATGATTATCTGAACAGAACTGTAGGAGACGGTCACCGTTGTCGGTTCGCTGGCACGGAACTCCATAGGTGCCACCGACATCCTTCTCAGATTGACACAATTTCCCTACTTGAGCGTTGAAGTCACCAGCTAGAACGACTATATCTGAGCGTTTAGCCTTTCTCACCAAACTAGACAGCTTTTGGTAGAACTCATCCTTCGTTTCATCCGAACTGCAGTCAGTGGGGGCGTAGGCGGAGATTACGAAAAGGCATCGGCGAGTAGTGCAGTCCTTTCTCCTTCTTACTGATCCGTTCAGACGGACAGCACACATTCGGCTATCTACTGGGATCCAGTCAAGCAATGTCTTTTCTGCCCTAGTACTCAGAGCTATCCCTACGCCAGCTAATCCCCGTGAACTAGCTGTGGCATCTCCTGACACCCTCAAGGTGAATTTTGAAGATTCATCCTGTTGGCCAGGTGGGGTTAGGTGAATAACCACACTTGGGTCTTGTATGCGTGTTTCTGAAACACAACATACATCAATGGCTCGAGATGCCAGGGTCTTAGCTAGTGATGCTTGTTGTCCTATTTGGCAAAGTGTCCTTACATTAAATGCTCCTATATGAAATTGGTGGCGTGGCTTTAGGAGACTATCCGTGGTGGTTTTTTGGCTTTCGTCGTTTTTAGTGGACACAGAGTGAAGAGGGAGTGAGGAGCCATCAAGTAGAGGAGTTGCATCACTGGGGGAAGGTAAGGTAATAGAGATGAAGATGAAGACAAAGATAAGTGAGGATTAGAGAGGTTTTGTGTGCGTTTTGGATTGTGAGGGCGATTGTTACTTCCCGGCTGCCCACACCGTGGAAGTTGGTTGCGTGACCGCAGAGCCCAGGGGACAACTGCTTGTGGCCGGTCACACGCGGCCTGTTTTTGTTCGTTCTTCGTTGTTTTGTGTGCCTCAGTAGCATACTTATCACTCCCGCCCTGTGACACGGCAGCAGGAAGCGCGGTCGTTGTTAATCCGGGCCACGGCCGATCCGGCATGAAATTTTGTGAATTTGTTTGGATCATGGTATTGGATGAGGTAGCTGCTTTTTGTTTAACCGCTATCCAAACAACCTGCCTGGCATGGTAGAACCTCAAGAGACATAAGTCTCAGCCAGTATAGCTTGATTAGGTCATTGCGGTGTTCAAGCCCGACCACCACGTCAAGGTAGCAGCTTTCGGTCGGGAAGAATCAATGGCTGGAGACAATAGATGACATGGCTCAAAATCGTTATCAATGGCGCAGATGTATTCAGTCTCTGTAATCTTTCATATTCCTTTCTACCATTATCCATTCTGTTTCACTCTTATACTTGTCAGACTGTATTGATTCTCTTCACTCATCTTCTTGTCTACCTTTGTGTGCTATTTGGAACGTGGCAACTCGAACTGACGAACTTCGGTGCCAAGTTCTATGTTGAATCCAGACAGACAGACACACGCTGAGGAGACTGTTGGAGTGACACCACATGCCAGGCTCTTGAGTGGAACCCTGATAGGAACCACCGATTTGGGTGTTGATCCGAGTGGCATGGATGAGACCGTGTAAGGAGGAGATGAGAGTCTATGGGGAGTAGTGGGGCAAGATAAGGAGGACTTCAGGGATGGAGATATGAACTGTTAGGCCGTATTTTTCACTCGGAACTCAAGGGAATAATAATGATACCTCACTAAATGAATAAATCTCGCTACTTAAAGGTTAAGACTTAACTGAAGGAGCAATACAGTTGATTCGTTTCATAAACTCAGTGACCTGGCTAAAGAAAATTACTATATTTATTTAGACTATCCGCCTTTAAAAAAAAACTTTACTTGATCGCTTAGTTGGAATGTTGCTAACACTTAAGTTTGTTAATTATTCAAGGTTTGATAAAAATCTTGTTGAGTATTTTTGGGGTGATATTATTTGACATATCACCTGGCTATTCCCAGATAGATACACTGAAATAAGTGCGTGTCTAAATTCTGATTCGCTTTATTATTACCGTTCTTTCTTTGTATACTTGAATAGCCTAGCAATATGACAAATAATATCAGCCGTTCTTTCCAAGTCTCATGATTTTAAATACAGTTTGCTTAAGTAGCATCAATGCTTCCAAATCTTATAACCAACTTGCGTTTATGTTTATTATTGTTCAATACACTGAAAATATATATTTCACAGTATGTAGGTGTGTGTGTGTGATTTTCTAATGAGTTTGGTAATTGAGTTAAACAGTACATAGAGTCTGTTATGTGTGTTATGTACTACTGATTGGCTGAGATGAGTAGTGCTTGCTAACCAGATCATCGAGGTGATTTAAACACCGGATGGCTTGTTTTGCTCGTTTGTAGTTGAGCTCATCAGTGAGTGGTGTAACTGGCAATCTTCGAATGTTTGGCATGGGAGACAACTAATTCTGTATATGTCTTCTTCAATTCCTTGGAAAATTGCATAGCGTATAGTGGAAAATTAATTAAATATGCATGAGAGGTCATTTATTGGTCATCTGATGATATAAGTGCACGACTGAAACAATAAGAAGTTCAGAAGAGTTGAAGCAGCATTTTGATGGATGGAGATTCTGGTATCCCAGTGATTTAAACTCTGTGCTGGACTGAATAAGAATAGTTCTCTTGAATATTGTTTCTCTCTAGAGTCCGGTAACTTGGACTTCTCCATTCCAGTACAAAGTTCTATGCTTGGGTATTAGATGTATCACACAGTGAGTGAAACAGTATTATTTACTGGATGACTTTTCAAATACAATTTATTGTGGTTCATAATCATATCAATTATAATCACACGATTTCAAAACTCGAGTCTTATAGTTTTCTTAATCCTCTCCTAATTGTCGTAGGGGTAGCAGAATTTTCTAGATATCTGGGACAAGTGTTGAATCATTCCTCTTACACGTATTCTCTCTCAGTTGATTCGCTAAACAAAACTTCTGTTATCAATCTCTCCCTCCACCCTGTTACATTAGATTTTAAAACTGCCATTTTATCCCATCCATCCTATTGTATGGTTGTGTGTAATTGCATGTAGTGAGTGCTATCTACAGTTGAACTATTCTCTAGATTTCTTATCTTATTTGGGTCAACCAATCTAGATTTTGCTGAGATTTTATGTTCAGCTAGTCTGACTGCCCCTGTTCTACTAGTTTGACCTATGTATTTGACCTGACAATCATTCCAGCAGGGTATTAGATAAACTAAATTGTTTTATTTTTTAAGGCTCCACAGGATTGATCCTTTAACCGAAAAAGCTTCTTTCTAATTGAGTTTGTGGGTGGTTTGAATGCCAGCCACTTTTATTCTCACTTTGTTGAGAATTCTGCGTAAGGTTTTCGAGTTTCCTTCCTCGTATGGAATTACTACTGATGATTTAGATTCCTTATTGTTAGCGTTGTCATTATTCTGTGCATGTTTGACATGCATGTCGTCATTAATATCACTATTATTACTACTATTATTATTGTTATTATCACTACTACCAGTATTTACTTTATTTTTACAATTCCCTACACTACTTCCTGATTGATTTATCAGGGTAATTATTAAATTTCAAAGCTTTTCTCATGTGTCACTTCCTGTCGTAGATTTTCCTTGGTACTACTTAGTTTTTGTGCCCCGTTGTCGTTTGAACATTTCACCAATCCTATTTTTACTGACATAGGATGAGATGATCGGAAATCCAAATATCTGTTTGAATGTATGGGTTTTCTGTAAACACTAGTGTTTAACTTCCCATCTTCTTTCCTTTTTACGAGCTACAATCTAACATTGGAAGCTTTCCTTCCTGACTTTCCAATTCATAAGTGAATTGAATCGCCTCCACCTTCGAGTTGATGTGTTCGAAAAATCTATTTTCATTCTGTGTTCTAAGTACAGTGAATGCATCATCTACAAATACATGTAATAGGAATGATTCATCACCTGTCCATCCGGATATCTGGTAAATTCTACTACCCCAACGACGACAAATAAGAGAGAACAAAGAAAACTATAAACCTCTAGTTGTGAAGTCGTATGGTGATAATTGATATGATTATGAACAGCAATAAATTTTGTTCGAAACATTGTCATCCAGTAAATAACAATACTGTTTCACTGACTGTGTAATATATCTAATAAACAAACTAATATGGAATTACTTACTACCAGAGTACCCAAGTGGTATACATATAGTCTATGCTTGGAATTCACTCATTCAGTATCCATGCTGAAGTCTTCTCAACAGTCTCAGCCTATTAAGGCTTTAACAGACAATTAGACGAATTTAATTCACATTTCTTTTTTTTTCAACAAATATGTTCTGTGCTGTAGACAAAGTTGGCTGCTTTATACAAGCACTTTGATTGGCTATTTCAAACACTTAACTATCACCAAAGGCGAAATGAATAATGAACATCACTGTAGTAGAGAGCACGTTACATTCTTATAGTTTTTCTTAATTGATTAGTTGTTATTTTAAATCAAGTGATACCTTTTCATTAAGTCCTTAAAACATATATATATATATATATATATATGTTCAACAAAACAGAATAGAAACTGGTTTCATCAAACTCATTTTTAGAAAAAAAAGGCACTTACAGATATAAGTAGGCATGTGTGTGTTTACAGTCCTAAGAAGACTATGCTTTCTTTCCCCATGCCACAAATTATATCGTCTGTTTTGGAATTGTGTTTAATCTAGTCAGAAGGTATCTATCTATCTACCTCTCTGCGTTAGTCACGTTTAAGTAAAAATTAAACAGATTTTATATAGAGTATATTCTTAAAGAATAGAAAAGGTTTACAAAGGAATCTTGACCAACGCCTTATCAGTTAAATCTCTGTGGCCTATAATGATCGACTTTTCAGTATATATAGAATGTTGCTTTTTATTCCTTTACGCTCCCAGTGGGACATAGGGCTCTTCAAGCTAGAGGCCTGAAGTTTCTGTAGCAGTGGTGTTTATTGTTTACGTGATGGGGTTACTGGTCTCATTCCCGACCTTTCCTCTTTACCAGTCTTATTCCTGGCTAAGCGAGGTAAAGGAGTGCGTCGGTGGCTGGGGATCGAACCCCGAACCACATGAGGCGTGGTTGGCGAGCATTCTACCTCTGTGCCACCGACGCACTGTTCTTTACATAAACCTAGTATATACTTTACGCTGTACGCAGTGCTGATGAGAAGTCGACGAAATAAACAGTGATGCAACCGTATTATTCCGCACAAACCACTTTTGTTCTTGCTTTATTCAAAAATGACAAAATTACCTATTCTGGTAGTAACACTTCGAAAGTATTAAGCAGACCTACATTACTTCATTTAGGCTGAAGCCACATACCGGAGATTATCTATTTCTTTTAAACGTACTCATTCAGAAAAGTTGTAGCAGATAATGTTTTTGGAAATTGAGACTTTACAACAAATAGTATGTGAACAGCTCATTGAGAATGGAAGAGCTCTCCATCAAATATCACTTTGCTTATGAAAAGCGAAGTCTGTTAGAATCTTTGACAAAGAAACCAGGTTGTAAAGGATGAATGATAAACGAAACAACCTTCGAGAAAAACAGCGTCTTAATTACATCCTAGGATAAACGAGTAAAACGTTGGAGGGGGCATTCTGAAGGGCTATTTAACTGGTGGTCTACAGCTATGCCTATTTGCCCAGTATCCAGCATCTACCTATGTGAGATGTTAACATCAGTCCTTCAACTGTAAGTGAAGCTGCAAAAGCCGTTTCTAATATGAAACGAGGGGCAGCAACCCAACCTGATGGAATGACTCCAGAGACGCTTGTGGAGAACAGTAATGAACTCTCGCTTGAGTTAACTAGGATGTTAGATAATGTCTGGGAATCAGATTGCAACAATTAATATCTTTTTATAAATATGTAGATGCATTAAAATTATACAAGCAATAGTACTACACTCGCAAAAAACTAAAGGTTGGCGGGAATATAATGAATTATAAATAGATAATATCACAGATAATACATGTAATGATAACCTTTGCTTATACTTTTCTGGTTTATAAAGTTTACAAGTTCTTTCTGACATCTGACAGCTTCACACAAAACCCGTGCTAAATATGGTGGTATGGTAGAATTCCTTTATATATTTGGTAGCTGTAAAAGCATGAATTACGTTATATGATATAGTCTTTTTAAGAAGTCCAGAGAGGAATAAGTGTTTTGGAGCAATAGATAGGAATGCGAATAATACACGAATTAATAAATTGGAAGAGAAGAGGTTGAGTTATGATGTCAGAGACTCTCAACGAGAAATCTTCTTAGAAATCAGCAGGATGTTAGACGAGCAAAAGAGATTTGAACAGAAACTGACGCCAATACAGGTGACATTTGATATACTTCGTATTACAGTGCCGTCAGTATTACAGGAACCATGGGGCTGAATCAGTTCACGCAAGTACTTTTCACACCTGAAACTAAAATCAACAATACGATATATTTAGGTGGATTCAGTTTATGACCTTTTAGGGGGGGGAGCACTAGTTGTTAACCTCAGATAAGAATCTGTTCATATAAGAGCAGTTCAATACAGAAACTATTTGAGAGGTGTAGATTTCCTGGTTGGGTGTGGTGGTGGTGGTGGGGGGGCTCGGAATGGTAAAAATGGCTGGAGATAACTGGTGATATGACTCGAAATCCTCGTTCTCAGTGGCTGGTGCAGATGCACTCACTCTTTGTGACTTATTATTATTCCCTTGGGTTCCTAGTGGAACATACGTCTTCAACTGCACGTCTCCACTTCCTTCTGTCTTCCTTCTGCTGTACTTTTCACCTGCATCCATGTTAGTCCATACTGTTTCAACTCCTCTTCACACGATCTCCTACATGTCACCCTTGCACTGACATCCCACTCGCCGCTTCCCTTTCGGCCTGGTTCCACTCGAGCGATGGCTTGACGCCCGCGATGTCACTCAGCGGTGGCCTCCTCAGCGAGTGTCCAATCCATCTCAATCCACTTTCTCCTGCATATTTATTGGTTGGTTATTGGTTCTTGTTTTGTTTGTTCACAGCCATAGTTTCTTGTTGGTGATTCTTTCCGGCCCGGCCCGGCCATCTGATCTTCAGTATAGAGCCAGCGAAGACAGTTGTTGGCTGATAAAGGTCTGCAACAGGCTGTTGGAAATATTCTTTGTGACCCTCCCGCCAAGTTTCTGATCCATATAGAAGAACTGACTGACTTGACGTTTGTATTGAAAATCCGAGCGAATTTTGTTGTTGATGCTGGCTGAGTGACGAAGATTTCCAGATTGGTTGTGACTTATAATATCCAATAAAAATTCTAGTGTTCCTCCATATTACTGTTCTTTCCCCCCCTTCCCCCCACCCCCACTCACACTTCTGTCTATTATCTCTCTCTCTCTCTCTTTTGAATCTCTGTTTACTCTCCTCTCTTGCTTTCTATGCTAAATGGAAGGAGTGTGGCAAGTCGAACTGGTGCAAAGTTTTATACTGAAATCAGTTAGTCAGTCAGTTTATATTATACAAATTTTCACGAACCCGGAGGTTACTGTCTAGCAAGATTTCTAATTCATTAGATAATAAAGAATTTTATTGCTGCTATTATTTATTATTTCTATTATTATTATTATTATTTACTGTAGTGGAGAAGCGGGATTTAAATCATTGTGTAGTTCTGTTGGATGGCCTCAACGACCCATGTTAGATAGAATTGCTCAACTCGATGCTTCTCTTCCTGTCACTTTCATTTATGGTTCTCGATCATGGATGGATATGTCATCTGGACATAAAACTCGTGCTCTTCGTCCTAATTCCTATGTGGATGTAAAAGTAAGCACCTGTAATATACACATATTTTTTGTTATAACTGTCTGTCTGTCTGTTTTCGACATAGAACTTTGCACAAATGTGCGGAAGTTCAAGTCGCCACATTCCGTTTTTGTTATAACAGTTTATTCATAACATCGTAGCCAGATAGATTAAAGTGAATTCTTTGTTAATTCTCAGTTTTCATTTCACACGAGAATTTTATGGTGGTGTTGTTCATTAGTGGCGATCTACTTGTAAGGTGATATACGGTGGTCAGGTTGGAAAAGAGCTGCTAGTAGCGGTCAAACCAAAACTTTAAAAAAAACCCCATGAAATCTTTGACAGTTAGTTTGCTCCAGCCACACAGGGTGGTGTAGACTCCCTGCTTTGGGGTTTTTCGGATGCTAAACATCACTATCTGCAGTCAATCGCTTTCAGTGACTGACTCCCTCTTTGTGATCTTCCATATCCATTAAACCGTCATGTTTTCCCATGCTACTATTCCCTCCCGCCCCCCCCACATTTCTACCAAAGGGCGTGTGTACTGCTCAGCAGTTTGCTTTGACCTCCTTTATGGCTATGAGACGTGGCCATTAAAAGTGGAAGATTTGCGAAGGCTAGCTGTCTTTGAAAATAGGTGCCTGCGTCTTATCTCCCTCGTGAAGTGGTCTACTTGGGTAATTAATATTGAGGTTAAACCTCAGTTGAGTGCTAGGTAAGGAATGGAAATCAATCGACTAGGTTTTGAAGTTATGTCGATTGAGATAGTTGTAACATGTGTTATGTATGCCTCGCCTTCCTTAATGGATAATGTTAGCTGACATAGGATGGATTCGATTGGAAAAGAGCCAGTGGTGGTCAAACCAAAAAATGGCTTCATCAGTCAATCAGATCCACAACATTTAGTTTAAGCCAGCCACGTGGAGAGATGTGGACTACCTGGTTGGTATCCTCAGAATAGTAAGAACCAATGTCTGGCTCAGATGCATTCAGCCTTTGCGATCTTTCATGTCCACTAAACCGTCATTTTTTTCCATGTTACTACTCCCTCTCCATCACGTTTCTACTTATTCTTATTTTCTACCTATTTTGTCTGTTTTGTGTTCCTTTGTGTGCTTCATGGAGGGGTTGAAAGCTGAGCTGGTGCACTCCTGTGAAGAGTTGTAAGTTGAAACCAGTCAGTCAGATGATACACTTTAAAGAGATTTCAATTATTGGACTACATTTCTGACACCTTGGTATGTGCTGTCTGTTTTCAGCATTGAACATAGCAGTTCAACTTGCCGCACTCCATGTAGCACACAAAGCAAGAGGAAGTAGAAGAAATGCAAAATATCGACAGTAAACAGGGATATGAGACAAAAGTAATAGTAATAACGAAGAACAATATAGTTTCATTGGAAATTATAAGTCACAAGGAGTGAGTGCATCTGTGATAGCGATTGAGAACGATTTCGAGACGTCTCAACAATTGTCTCTATTGATTCTTACTATCCGAAGGACACCAACCAGGTACACAGGCAGTCTACACTTCCCTACGTATCTGGCTAGTTTAAACTAACTGTTGTGGACTTCATTGACTAGTACCACGTTTTTGTTTGACCGCCTCTAGCTAGTTTTTTCCAACCTGACCCATCCTATGTCAGCTAACATTGCCCATCGAGGAAGGCGATGGGTGGCTAGGCATACGTAACACCTGTCCCAACCATCTCTCTTAATCGACGTAACTGCACAACCTCATCGACTGACCTTCCCACCTGACCTAGCATTCAACGCCTAACTTCAATATTAATTACCCAAGTATACCACTTCACACGGGAGATATAACGCAGCCACCTATGATCAAAGATAGCTAGTCAGGCTTTTCATGTCTTCCACCCTCAATGGCCATGCATCACCCACAGCCAGCCATAAAGGAGGACGGAACAGACTGCTGAGCAGTACAGACGCCTATGCTTGTAGAATAAACTTCCTATAATTCTAATCTTGTTTTAATATTTCGGTGCATATATATATATATATATATATATATATATATATATATATATATATATATCCTTTTCCTTTAAACCTAACAAAATCCTCAGGATATCTAATGGATGGTTGATATAAGAATAGAACTTATGCACTGTAGTAGAGTATAATTGAATTGTGGGTGAAATTCACTTTGATAAAGTCTCACACTGGTGTTATACATTAATATTTACTGATGACGTTTCCAGAACAATTTATCATTGCTCATTATTATATCAAGTTGCTTAAACAACTTTTCAACTTCATCACTTGACTTGATTGGTAGAAGTATTTTCACGAGTTGATCACGGAATGATATCAGTTAGAGAACCATTGAAAACTAGTACTGGACTACTGGACAGCCAGCTGTTTCATCCTAGTTTGGCAATCATCGGCAGTATGCACGCACCAACAGGGTTCGAACCCAGGACTTTCCGGTTACAAGGCAAACTCGTAGTATTTTCCATATTTCCGGTGTAATTAATGAGTCATTCCTATTGCACTTGTTGGGTGTAGATTCTACGAACAAAGATTCAGTAATCAAACTCTCCTCTTATATTCTTAGAATTTTCACCCTCTCCTACCGTATTGTGTGGTTGTGTGTGTGTGTGCACGCTAATGTGAGGATGAACACTTCTCTCTCTCTCTCTCTCTCTATCGATATCGATATAAGCTGTCGCATTCTCTTTTTCTCGAATTGCTTTTCTGTTGTAGGCTTTTGCCTATCTGAACAACAAAAGCTTAATTTCTACGTGAACTGTCTAATTTATTCTGGTGTAGTGTGTGTATGTATTATTTAAAATGATTTTTTTTTGCTTAACTGTGTTCTGGTACCACAAATGTTGACCTGTGTTAGATGATACTGTGACCTATTTATTTATGCAAACTTTTTCAGTCAGTGTGTATTACACTGATGTGATATGGACTATATTTTTACCATATAAGGTCATTCAGTTTTAGGTGATATCATTAGATTTGTACGTTTAGTTTTTTTTTGGTTTTTTTTGCACTCAGCTGTTAGTTAATAACAGCAATTTAGAATTCACCTTGTATTTAAAAAAAGTTGTGACTTGTATCGTTTACCATCTGAAAAAAGCATACTCAAGCCTGACATTAGCTGAACAATAACCGTACTCACTGGTTACCCAAAAAACTCATGGTTCTGTTGATAATGAATAGGGTCATACGAAAGAGAAAGAGAGTGCATCGTCGAGGAAACCCTGGGTGCAACCAAACATCTGTTAGGCGTCCCTTTACTCTCAATGCTGATCTCTATCTGATGTTACTTAGTAATAAAGTCTGTTGTGAAAGAGGTTGTTTGGTGTTATAGATTTGACAACCCCCTATATTTATATTTAAAATTATTTTCATTCTTATATATATATATATATATATATATATATATATATATATTAACTGATTAAAAATGCACATTAAAATTTTCAAAAGAATGGATACTGAACAAAGAGTACTCTTTTCGATAACTTTATCATCAGGCTCTACAGTTATATATACATTATAGTGAATGAATGAATGAATGAATTAGTGTTATGAACAAATAAAATCGAATCAGTAATATTGATAGATTACAGCTCAGTAGCATTAACATAAAATGAGCTGAATGTCAGAAAAATTAGGAAAGATAATATTACAAATTCATGAATTCATAGTTTCTACTGAAGGCCGGTCAGGGCAGTAGTAGGGGCTGGAAGTGTTTCTTTTGAACTCAGAGCAGTGGTTGTTTGAGGCGAATTGCGATAGCCTCTGATGTTTGGAGCATGCGGTGCTTCGATGATTTTGGCAATTTATTAGTCACCAGGTAGATGATATAGAAGGATTCTTCAACGCTGGATGGCTTTGTGGCCGGTCGGTTTGCACCACATGGTCCAATATCGAACTGTTAATGGCTTTAACTATACCTTTACTTAGCCATACAGGGAGATGTTCTCGAGCGACCACGAAAAACCAAGTCCCTAGAGGAACGGCCAATACAACTCGCTCCACAAGCGCAGTTGAATTGGTAGATACAATTTGAAGTGGCTAGCTAGTCTAGGTACTTCATCTTTCAGTCGGAGTAGCACCATCGGTCGTGTAGAGAATAATACGTGTAATTCGCCAGCATTAAAAGTTCTTTGAACTGATTTTTTTTATTTTCCTCGTAATTATCCCGCTTGGTATATCACCCTTGAATTGTAGTCGTATATAAAGTGGCTTCTTGTTTACAGATAGTGAGTATTCCTTTTCCTCTTTCTTTGTCATGTGTTTTTTGACCAATTTGTTCGGATAGCTATTTTCGATCAAAGTATCATATACAATGCTTAATTCATCTTCAATTACTTCTTCTGAGCATATAGGTCTAACTCTGTGGCTGAGGGTCTTCACTAAATTTCTTTTATACTTGATAGGAACGAAGCTGTGAAAATGTGTATATTGTCCTGTCCAAGTGCTTTTTCTATTTAAATTTCTTTTTATGCTACCATCTGGTTTTCTTGTAAGTAGGACATCCAGGAAGGCGATTCTGTCTTGGGATTCCTCTTCGCATGTGAATTTCATAGCCGAATGTACTTCATTGAATCCAGTAATTATTGTACTCCTATCAGAACCATTATCACAAAGAATGAGGGTATATATATATGCATATAATTAAAACACCAAATCAGTACATTGTGGACACCAAGAGATGCGTTGTGCAAAAATCCATAGTTTGTGTGATGGCTTGGATACTGCCTGAACATCCAGATCGAAGCAGATGGTTGTTTGACCCACAAGACGGAGTAGCGTCGGGAGTTACATTCCCATGGTTATTGGTGATCAAAACTGGTCCACAAGCCATTCGATTCTTTCGTTTTCTGTGGCCCGTGTACATCATAGGTTTAGAATCAGGGATTTGCAGCTCCTCTAGATATATCTGCATGTCCACCAGTTCAACTGTAAGCGTCAGGTGTTCGCATTCGCCCTTTCACTTTTATGAGGGACACTTACTACACACAGCGTGAAGGGATTGGATGATAGCGTTTCGATAGAGAGGTAGACCGAAGTCTACCCAACCTTGGCTGTACCAGGTCGTTTATGTGGATAAATTTTAGTGTACCCCCTCCCTACTATCCTGAATTGATTGCCCACTTATGTGTTCGCGTATTATCTCATTCATGCTGGGACAGGATAGTCACAAGTATATCAGAATGAAATAATTATGTAGGTTTTTTGTGAAAGCTAAGCACTAAGTCTTCATTGTGGAGATGTAGCTTCCAACCAGTTGATCTCTAGTTCAAACCTTGCTCCGTCTACCTCAACCCTAGGTAACTGGGCCTATCGCGTCTGGTACGTTAAAACTGTGTTCGGACTAATTGAGTTTTATCTCTAATTTTGGATGCGTTTCTGTCGTTTCTCAAGTCATCTAATGAACAATGCGGGTAAATGTCGGTAAACTCTTTGTTTGAAACAGATTGAAACATTCCAGAGTTAAAACTGTATCACGGTTAACTGATTGTTTGCTTCAGTTTAGGTTTCTAAACTCTGGATAGCAAAGAATAGAATTTTTGGTCATAACAATGATATGAATATTACAACTACATAGAGTTTAATTAGTTTACTAAGATATCTGACTATAAATTCTCGTAAGAGCTTCCACTTTCGGTGTACAAATTTAACTTATAAATCTCACAATGGTTTCATCATGAGCTGTGATTGATTAGAGAACGTGGGAGTACTGGGCAGCTGTTTCGTCCTAGCTCAGGACTCCTCATCAGCACGGAAATCAACATTTGAATATCAATCTGATGCTCGATATCTTGAATTGACAATCAGTTCTACTACAGTTTAGGTCGCTTAAGTCTGTTTTCCCGATATTATTATTATTATTGTTACTATAGTTTCCATCACTATAATCATTGTTATTACCACTATCGTTATTTTTGAACATCCTATAAGTGTTTGGAATATGAAAAATAGTTGTATCAACAAGGCTTAGCTAAGAACACTCAAAAGATATAAAGGTCAGCACAAAAAACTTGTGATTACAGGTCATGTAATGGTAACAATATTGTAAGCCATAAAACCTTAGATCAAAAATTAAGTTAATAAAAGCGTTATTGATGAATACAACGTGAGAGATATCAAACGAAACCAAACTTCAGGCATGATAAGGAAGATGTGTAACTGAGGTGAGTGTTTTTTTTAAGGGTTAAATATACAGGTGATTAGTTATCTATGTCCAAAGCAAGTTCACTACTAACAGTTTGAAAAAATTTGGTCATTGGGTTTATGATATTCATTAAAATAAAGGCGATAAGTTATTCCTAAGTTGCTTGTTGTTGACTTACGATTATCGTTAGTGGATAGATTTGTAATCTGTTGCTTCGTCGACGAGCATTGTTGGTGGGTGACATGGGATTAGGTTAGAAGTGGTCAAACCCAAATCTAACACTAGGCCATGAATACTTTAATAATTGGTTGGAACCCTCTGCGTATGGAGGTGCAGACTGCCTGGTTAGGGACTTGGGGACGCTAATATCCAGTGGCTGGAGACCATACTGGTGATATGGCTCAAAATCGTTTTCAACGACACAGATATACTCGCTGTCTGTGATTTCTCAGATCTAATGAACCCAGGTGTTTCCCGTGCCTTTCACCTCATTATAGTTCTTTTACACCTCTTGTATTTCTCTCCTTTGTAAACTTTCATGTACTGCATACAGTGTGGTGACTTGGACTGTCGCAGGTTTGTTATAAATTGTGTTTTGAAACTCGGTGATTAGGTCAAAATCCATATAGTGGACTATGGTAAGTCTCATGTACATTATTACTCTAATATTAGTACACTCTTGGGTTGCGACTGGAATAAAGCCCCACTTAACTCTGTTCTTTACACTCCCCTTTAGTTGACTCCACTGTTGACCATACACGGGATGTCACTCAACGGTCTCCTCAGTGCATGCCTAATTCATCTCCATTTCCTTACGCATATTTCTTGGTTGGTTCTTTGTCAGTCATAGTACCTTAATACTAATCTTTTATGGCCGGTCACGTCATGGAGTGAAGCCATCTACTGATGAAACTCTGCAGTAATCTGTTGGAAATGACACGCTCACCAAATCTCTGAACCACATAGAAAAGTAGTCACTGAATCGACATTAGTGTTGTCAAGGTATAAAAGAACTGAATCTGACTAATGTGATACTGATTTATCTGTCTTCGTCGTCGCTGTCAGGTATTTTATTTGAAAAGTTTGAAGCCAATTTTGAAGTCTTCTCCTTCGAATCAATATTATTAAAAAGGAACAATACTGTTCTAATTTTAAAGGACCCAGCTGTAACCAGTTCTTTTATATCAGTTGATATTTCATCCGATCCATTATTCTTATATATATATATATATATATATATATATATATATATATATATAATTTATTTTTGATTACAGCTTGATTCCACACCGTATTTTTGGTACAAGTAGGGAATTTTCAGCATGGATATCGGTAGGCCGAATTTCGCAGACCGACCATAGATATCAGGTGTGCGTCGGCGTGGGCTCGAACCCCGGACCATGTTCATGGTCGGCGAGAGTCCTAACCACTGTGCCACCGACGCATATATATATATATATATATATATATATATATATATATATATATACATATATATATATATATATATATATATATATATATATATATATGAAATAGCTGAGAACAAGAAATCCATTTTCATAATTCATGAATGGCTCAATAAGATTTCTGTTATACTGGAAAACTGACAGTTCTACTCTTGTTGATAGTAACAGTAAGAGAAATGGCATTTAAATCTTTAAATAGTGGATGAAAGATGTACACATTATAAGTAATGCGATGAAAAGTATTCATCTTTACTCTTTTCCGTAACGTAGCTGCTATTTTCATCTGGTTACACCCTGACGTAATATGAAACTTGCTATGGAAATGGCAGTGAACAGGCAAGCATCTGGTGGGTGGTGTAATAGGGTGATTAATATTGAGGTTAGGCCTCGGTCGAGTGCTAGGTAAGGAGGAAAGGCCAGTCAATGAGGTTGTGAAGTTACTTCGATTAAGAGAGATAGTTGTAACATGCGTTACGTATGCCCAGCAATTCATCACCTTCCTCGACGGCCAATGTTAGCTGAAATAAGGTCTGTCTATCTGTTTTCGACATAGAACTTTGCACCGATGTGCGGCAGTTCAAGCCGCCACACCCCATTTAGCACACAAACAGAAGAAAGTAGAAGAAATGCATATTAGAGACAGTAAACAGAGGTGTGAGACAAAAGAATAGTAGTAACGAAGAACAATATAGTTTCATTGGAAATCATAAGTCACAAGGAGTGGATGCATCTGCACCAGCGATTGAGAACGATTTTGAGCCACGTCACCAATTGTTTCCAACCATTGGTTTTTACCGTCCCAAGGACCCCGACTAGTCAGGAAGTCTACACCTTCCTACGTGGCTTAAACTAAATGTTGTCGATCTCATTGACTGATGAAGCTATGTTTTGGCTTGACCGCCACTGGCTCTTCTCCAGCCTGACTAATCCTATGTCTGCTAACATTCCCCGTCGAGGAAGGCGATGACTAGGCATATGTAATACATGTCCTAACCATCTCAGTCGATGTAACTTCACAGCCTCGTCGATTGATTTCCCCTACTCACCTGGCACTCGACCGATGCCTAACCTCAATATTGCTCACCTTATTACACCACTTCACACAGGAGATAGAGCGCTGGCACCTGAAATAAGGTGGATCAGTTTGGAGAAAAGCTAGTCGTGAACAAACCAAAACATGGCTTCATGAGTCAATGAAATCCACAACAATTAGTTTGAGCCAGCCAGCCAAGTTGGGAGGTGTTGACTGCCTGTGTACCTACCTGGTGTTTTCGGGATAGTAAGAACCAATGGAAACACACCAATCATCAAACAAAATCCATACAAAACCAATACTTGAAAATTATTTTGATGTTCACCAGCGACTGGCCCTATTCAGGCAGTTAACCTTGGGTTCTAGTGAGAAGCCGTGACCAGTAGAGTATAGCAAGTTGTAGATGAGGCAGTAACCCATGGAAGAAGACATTGCGAAGTGGTCATGCTATGTCGTGTATTGGCAGAAGTTAGATTTCAAGGCCCATTGGATAGGGTCCCAATGGCTTAACGGTCTACGAGCTCGCCTAGTAACCAGAAGGTCCTGGGTGGTTTGAACCCCAGTGTGGTGGGTGCGTACTCCTGAAGAGTTCAAAACCAGGATAAAACAGCTCTTTCGTACTCCTATGTTTTCCAGTGGTTTTCTAACTGATGTCAACTCCTCCATCCAATTATGGTAAGCTGAACTGGTGCACATCTGTGCGAAGTTCTGTATTGAAAACTCAGTCAATCTTATGTCATCATTCTTTTACATTATATTTTATTCATTTTCTTTGGGGTTACAAAAATTAGTATATACATATATCCATACCTGTGCATATGTGTTGTAATGTGTTTTTGAAAGTCCACCCTTACTAATGATTATATCTTAATTAGGCTAAACTTTAGCTATTCGCCTGTAAATTAAAAACAAACAAATGTCTGAATTTGAAGGTGATTGTTTTTGTACTGTTCCCTTTCAACTTGATGGATGTAGAAGTCTCAGCATAATTTTAATCATCATTTTTTTTAAATGCTGTAATAGACTAAACACGTTTGAAATGAAAATTCGATCATCTTTTTGCTAGGAAAACTTCATTTATTTGGCGGAATATCACTGCCTAATGGTTTCTCCATTAATCTCATATACCAGTTACTCTACTGACCTTTAACTACACTCAACTTGCTCAACATACAACAGTTACCTGGATTGGTTGTGGACAGTGGTCCTCCAATCCTAGTTGAGGTTACAAAGGCTTTCTTTCTTTGATCTGCAATGAGGCAAAGTGACAGGACCTGGTGGAATGACTCCAAAGGTGTTTAAGTTCGGTGTTGGCAAACTGTTATTTGCGTTAACTAAGGTATTTTTTGATGTCTGGGAACCACAGACAGTCCTGTTGATCATCTCAGTAGACAAGAAGGGAAACTGGTTTTCCTGTGGTAATCACGGAGCAATCATCTGGACTAATATCATTTGCAGACTAAGTGGTGCTCAGGAGAAACAAACTAGTGAAAACCAGGCAGGCTTTCTGTCTGTCTGTCTGTTTTCGACATAGAACTTTGCACAAATGTGCGGAAGTTCAAGTCGCCACATTCCGTGTAGCACGCGAAGCAAGAGAAGAAAGTACAAGAAAAGCATAATAGAAACAGTGAGCAGAGGTGTGAGACAAAGGAGTAATAAAGAAATACAAAACAGTTTCATTGAAGATCATAAGTCACAGGGAGTGGATGCATCTGCGCCACTGAGAACGATTTTGAGCCATGTCACCAATTGTTTCCAACCATAGATTTTTACCGTCCCGAGGACCCCAGCCTGGAAGTCTACACCTTCCTACGTGGCTGTAGACCAACTGTTGTGGATTTCATTGACTGATGCCAAGTTTTTGTTTGACCGCCGCTAGCTTTTTTCCAGCCTGACCCTATATCCGCTAACATTGCTCGTCGAGGGAGGCGATGGCTTGGCATACGTAACACATGTCCTAACCATCTCAGTCTTTGTAGCTTCACGACTTCGTCGATTGATTTCCCCTGTTTACCTAGAACTCTACGCCTAACCTCCATGTTGCTCACCTTATTATGCCACTTTACACGGGAAATAGAACGCAGGCACCTATGATCAAAGACAGCTAGTCTTTTCATGTCTTCCACTCTCAGTGGCCAGGTCTCACAACCATAAAGGAGGACGGAGCGGACTGATGAGCAGTACACCCGCCCTTTGGTCGATAGTCGAACATCTCGTCTACGCCAGAGTCGGCGTAAACTAACAAATGCGAAACGAGCCCCTTGTATTCGTGCTGAGATTTCGTCAGAGATCAGCCCGTTGGGGCTGATGGTACTTCCCAAATAAGTGAAGCGGTCAACGTGCTCTACCACTTCACTTCCTATTTTTAAACTAGGCGTCGATGTAGTCCAGTCCTGTAACATCATCTTGCATTTGGCGGGAGCGAATCGCATGCCAAACATTCGTAGATTGCGGCTCAAGGTGTTTAGAAGACTCTGCATTTCGTCAGCGTCTTCGCCTAGAAGGACTATATCGTCTGCATATTCCAAGTCAACGAGATTATTCCCCGGTAGCAAGTCAATCCCTGAGTCGCTGAAGTCACCTAGGGTTAAGTCCATTAACACATCTATGATGAAGTTGAATAGAAAAGGAGATAATGGGCATCCTTGACGGACACCACTGGTCGTCATCAGTTCAGATGACAGCTCGCCGTAAGCCCTCACCTGGCTGTATGAGTACGAATAGAGTGCCTTAATCAGTGCAATATATTTTCTTGGAATTCCCTTTACAGCCAAGCATCTCCAGAGAACTTCCCGATCGACAGAGTCGAATGCTGCCTTTAGGTCAAGAAATATAATGACTGTTGGACGCCGGTAGGAATGCCTATGTTCTAGAATCTGTCGGAGGGTGAAGATATGATCAATACACCCTCTTCCTGGTCTAAAGCCTGCCTGGCTCTCTCGTGTTTGTGCTTCCCGAGCACCACTCAGTCTACGCATGATTATTGAGCCTAAGACTTTAGATACTATATTAGTCAAGCTAATCCCTCTGTGATTATCACAGGAAGACTTGTCTCCCTTCTTGTATATGGGGATAATCAGTGACTTACACCAACCCGATGGGACTTCTTCTGATTCCCAGACGCTGCCTAGTACCTCAGTTAATCCGGACAGTAAGCTGTCTCCACCGTACTTAAATACCTCTGGCGTCATTCCATCAGGTCCCGCTGCTTTGCCTAGTTTCAGATTGGTGACAGCTTTAGTAACCTCAGTTAGTGACGGAGGACCTGTGTCTATATCCCATTCAGGGAGGTGTTGGATGCTCGGAAGGTTGAGCGTGGCTGTGGGCAAATTAAACTGCTCCTCATAATGCTCTTTCCAACGATCCAGTCGTCTATCCTGTGAGCTAATTATAGTGCCATTTTTTTCCGAGATTGTCTCACTGATGATTTGTCTTCTCCCACCCGTTTCCCTGATGAGTCCAAAGAGTTGCCTGGTGTTGCCTATCCTCAAAGCTTTCTCCATCTCTTTGGCTTTTGTCGCCCACCACTGTTCACGGTCCTTGCGGAGACTTTTCGTAAGTTTCCTCTTGTGCAGCTTTCGCTCCTCATTGAATTCGGAGCTCGCCGGAATAAGTCTTCTAGCATCTATCAGTTCGGATGAGGCGGTGGAGATCCAGTGGTTTTTACTCACCTTTGGGTTTACCTTATTCACAGCTTTTACAGCTGTATCTATGGCTGCCTGGATATTTTTCCAAGCTTCTTCAGGGTGAGCACAGCTGTCGAACACAGATATGTGTTTAGCTAGTTCTTCCTCAAATACGGATTTAGTTTCCTGATCGAGCTGGGGACGTGATGGTTTTACCGCCAGCTGTTTCCTACGTCCGTTCAGTCGTAAGCACACCCGAGCGCGGACCAGTGCATGGTCGGTATCTACGCACGTGTTCCAGAAGGAGCGACAATCTCCTACCGACCCACGCCAACGATAGCTTATTGCTATGTGGTCTATTTGTGTCCAGCGTTGGTTTGATGAAGGGGGTCTCCAAGTCAAACAGTGTCTCTCCTTGTGTTTAAAGTTAGTGCTTACAAGAAACAAATGATTATCAGAGCAGAACTGTAGGAGACGGTCACCGTTGTCGGTTCGCTGGCACGGAGCTCCATAGGTGCCAGGCAGGCTTTAGACCAGGTAGTGTGTATTGTTCATATTTTCACCCTTGGACAGGCTGTCAAACATAGGCATACTTACTGGCGTCCAATATCTGTTGCCTTGAAGGCGACATTCGACCATGTTGACTGAGTGGTGTTATGGCTATGTTTCGTCGTGAAGGGAGCCCAGACAAATTATATCGCACTGTCGGTGGTATTAATCAAAGTTGGCTGTCAGTGTTACACATTCACTTCATTTGCTTTTTGTAATCTGTTAGATTCATCAAGTCCTCACTTTTTTCTGTGTGATTATACCTTCTGCCGTACATTTTTGTGCATTATGGTTCTTCTGAATTTCTGTTTCCTCTAACTTTTTGTGTCACATCGATTGTGGCAGTTTGTACTGTTGCACTTCTGTGCAAAGTTCTACGTTGGAACTCAGTCAGTCAAGTGCTTTGATAGTTCTACTTTTTTTCTCGTCAGCTGCACTTCTGGTCGTTCAAATGATTACTTCTCATTTTCTCTCTAAATTCCAGTAAGGCTTGCTCAGAGAAACTGAATTATTCGGCCCGAACGATAGCTGCTACATTGACGTGGTGGTCGGACTTGCGTATCTCTATGACCCAACAAGCTACATTGTCTGGAACTGTTATTCCTACAAGTCCTACCGTGCCAAGAAGATTGTTAGGATAGCAATTAGATTAAAAGCGGTGTAAGATTTTTTCTTTAAACTATGCTGGGTATCTATGGGCAAAGTCCTACTGCTGGGTAATACGGGTGTAACAGCAATACGTTGTTTCCCTCAGGCTACTAGCATACTATGTCGATCCAAGAAATTGTACATCCTGACTTACTCTACGGTGATTCGTAGCCGGCGGTAAGCTAGCTACTGTTACGGAACCAAACGAAAAAGCCAGTTTAAGCAAGTCGTGTGTGACCGGGATGGTAAAAACCAATGGAGGCTGGAGGCGATTGGTGATGACTCTAAATCCTCTCTGTCAATGGCTGACGCATATACATTCACTATCTTCTCTTGCTTTGTGTGCTACATGGAAGGAGTGGGGCAAGTCGAACTGTCGTAGATCTGTGCAAAGTTCTATATTGAAACCAGTCAATCGATCAGTCATTCTTGTAACAGCTATATTTATTCTTAAGAAGCAGAATGGTTTATATACATGATTAAATGAGAGGATTAGTGTCACAAGGAAAATGTATGTACTCAGCTATTGAATTTCGTTTGTTAATCACAAAGCTATTCCTATATTCGCTGAAACAATTCAATTGACATAAACAAGAGTCAATAACTTGTTCCTTCTCATTTATGTTCTTTTTTTATGCAAAAGTTGTTTGTACTCTATTTGATTTAGCAGAATAAGTCACCGGGGAATCAGTTATATCCAGTTGTCAGGTCCCGAATAGGGCGAAATGCCCATCTTAGATTCCACTGCTAGACATCATCAGTCAAGTAGAATGAGTCATTGTGATTTGGTTGGGTTCCCTGAACTGGTTGGTTTAATTGCGAAGTTTGCGTTATCCTTCTAGACAACATGATGAGCTACAAATCTTCTGTATTATTTCAGAATGAACCATTGTTTAATGTGTGGAATCTGCTTTAAATTACGGAACATATAGATGCTTGCCTTAGTAAAAAAAAAAACCACTCAACGCACATTTAGGAAGTGATAATTCCAAAAAGCTATCTATCTGAGGCCATCTGTCTTCACAACTGTGTGTCTCTCTCATTACCTGTCATAAAGTTGAATGAGAATTAAACTTACCAACGATTGTGCATCGGTGGCGCAGCGGTAGGATGCTCGCGAACCATACGTCATTTGGTCTGGTGTTCAATGCCCGGCCACCGACGTACTCTTTTACCTCGCTAAGCCAGTAACAAGACTGGTAAGGAGGGAAGGTTCGGGATGAGGCTAGCAAACCCATCCCATAGAAATTAACACCACTGCTACAGAAACTTTAGGAAGACTTCGTGTTCTTTTGGAAGTGTGTGGGCGATTGTTACTTCCCAGCTGCCCACACCGTGGAAGTTGATTGATTCTTCGGGTACCTGAAACAGAAAGAGGGTTGCGTGGACGCAGAGCCCAGGGGACAACTTCTTGAAGTCGGTCACACACGGCCTGTATGAACTGGTTTCTGGGATTGGTTCCGTATCAGTAAACTTACCGCCGGTTACAGACCACCGTAGGGTAAGTCGGAATGTAAAATTTCTGGGGTCGATGTTTTCTAACCCCCTACCTACGGAGTGGAGAAACAGCATAGCTGGCATGCTGGTCATCTGAGGGAAACACCTGACTGCTGTTACACTTCTGTTCCCCAGCAGTACGACTTCGCCCTCACATTCTTGCACAATTCCGGTAACTGCTTTTAGTCTAATCGCTATCCTAACAGTCTTCCTGGCATGGTAGGACCTACAGGAACATTGGTTCCAGCCAATGTAGCTTGTTGGGTCATCGCGATGTGCAAGCCCGACCACCACGTCAAGGTAGCAGCTATCGCTCGGGAGAAACTTCAGGCCTCTAGCTTGAAGCTCTGTGTTCCACTGGTGATGTAAAGGAATAAAAAACGATTGGTTACTGAAATTGCTAACAATTCATCAAATTATCCCTATCTGAGAATTCAGACTCATTGTGGGGTGTTAGATACGATGAAGATAACTGACCAACAGCAACAACAAAAACAAGCTCCAGTAACCATCAACAGGAGAGATTTAACAGAGGTTACTTCCTTCACTTATCCGCCTTGGAAGTACAGCTTCAACCACAGTAACGCCGAGTGGATGAAGACGTCAAAACCAGCCAGAATTGGAAAGGCAAGATACTCACGCCCCCATCAATCTGAAACCAGTTTGCAAATCTTCTGCTGTCACTCAGCATATAAGGAACAAGATTCGGATTTTCAACACAAGTGTCAGTGAAGTCAGGAACTTGGCATGCGTGTCACGAAAAGCATTTCCAACAAGCTATAGACTTTATCAACAGCTGCCTTCGATATCTCCGTACTGAAGATCAAACTGCCAGATCCTTGTCAACTCCATACCCTGAAGTAGATTAGCGACTAGGAAGTCTGACTGGCAGCTGACCAACCAAGAACCTATTACGTAACAAATATGCTGAAGAAAAAAAAAGGGACAGACTGTACACACGCTGTAAAGACTATTCAGGGACATCATATACTAGGCAGTCCCTCGATTAGAACGCCAATGGAAAATGACGAGTTTGGTGTTAGCCCGAGGGTGGCATCGAGGATACAGTGCGAGGTGACAGGATGAAAGCCTGTTGTCAATCGTTGAGACAGCTGAAAAGAACTGCAAAGAACAGTATTTTTTCTTCACATTCCCAGTGGAATATAGGGCTTAAAGCTAGAAGGCTTGAAGTTTCTGTAGCAGTGTATATTTTTACAGGATGGGGTTCTTAGCCTCATGCCCAACCTTTCTTCTTTATCAGCACTATTTTTGCCCTAGCGAGGTAAAGGAGTGCGTCGGGCGGAGATAGAACCCAGGACCATATGCATGGTCGGCGAGCGTCCTAACCGCTGTGCCACTGACGCAAAGAACAGTATGACTTGGATATATGCTACTGAAGCCGTGTGCTCCACTTGGAATCCAAGGGACGCATAACAATAATAATCTCTTCAAATAGGGCATGTAAATGTGAAGCATATCTGTGAGTGTATTTCCTCGCATAACCACATCGTTTTACTAACATGAATGAATGAATGAAGGAGGTGGACGGCTTTAACAAGAATCACACAAAACGATGTTAAATGCTCAAAAATCTATGGACTTCAGTTACCAAAAGTTGACTTATTTGGACATGTGACACATTCTACACACTCTAAAAACCCATAACTACATAACGTGTTCTTTTTTTGCTTCGAAAAAGCCCCACTTACGTCATATACTTACTTAACATGGCGTAGGCATCGCTTAATGCATTAAATGTGATTGCGTCTTACTTACTTAGGTAATCCATACCCTACGTGTATTCATTCAATCGTTCAATTTTTGTTTATCATACAGATATATTCTGAATCATTATCAAGTTTATGTTTTCTTACTTATATACCCGTGTATACCTAATCATAATAAATTTATCAAAGTACCAGTTGGTAATCATTATCAGTATCGTCGACAATTATTGTTTTTTTTTTAAATGAATAAAGTATCAAATAGATGAAGCTAACTTTTATGATTACTTCCTATGATTTACACACAGTGAAATCCTTTGGCCTATCACATAATGTGTGTAGGCGAGGGTGTCTATGGCTGTCTGCGTGCGTACACACACGTGCTTGTTTGTGCAGTTTTGTTTTGTCAGATATGTACGCGTTGCTGGATTGGTTTGTCAGTGTGTACTATATATATATATGCGTGTGGGTCTGTGCGTCATGCACCTAATCTGTGGTAGTGAAACAAACATAATACCATAATTTAATAAGCATTATTATTAGCCACTGATATATGTCCGCAAACCAGACACTTTAATTGACCGAAAATGATGAAATCATTATTACTGTTGTATTTGTATTCAACCTCTAAAACCAGTTTGGAAGGCTTCTGCACTCCGCGTCCACATAAACAGCAAGATTCGGATTTCCAGCGCTAATGTCAAGTCTCAAGGCTTCTACACGGGTCAGGAACGAAGAGGATTTCCAACAGTTTTGCAGACTTTCATCAACGGCTGCTTCCTTCGCTGGCTCCATACTGAAGATCAGTTGGCCAGAAAGAATTAGTAAAAAAAAAACTCTGGCTGGGAACAAACCGACCGATTGTTCAAAAAATTTGTCGGAGAAAATGGAGATGGATAGGGCACACGTTGAGGAGACCGTCCAATGACATCACGCCCCAGGCCGTCGTTCGAGTGGAATCCAAATGGGAAAAGTGACGAGTGGGTCGTGCAAAGGTGATATGAAGGAGATCGTTCGATGAGGAGGTGAGAGATTACGGGCAGTTGTGGACCCAGCTGAAGAGTACAACAGAGAATAGAAGTGGAGATGTGTTACTGAAGCCGTATGTTCCAGTGGGAACCCCAAGGAACAATAATAATTGTATTGTATATTATTCCCTTGGGTTCTGATTGGAACAATGTTGGACTCCGTTTAAAACATATCGGTTAATTGACTGACTGACTTTACAGAAGGCTTTCAACAACCGCCGAATTTTCCCCCCCTGTGTTTTGAAGTTTCTGTAGTGACTGGATTGATTTTTCGGAATACGGCGAAAAAGCTCCTCGCCCCATCTTCCCTACTCTTTTTCTCTGTTTAGCACCTGCTAGTAAACTTTAGTGTGTCGGTGGCACACCGGTTAGGACTCTCGTTGACCATGCACATAGTCCAGGGTTCGATCCCCTGCCGACGTACACCTGATATCTATGATGGGCCTGCAAAATTGGGCTACCGATATCACATGCTAAGAATTCCATACTTGTACCAAAAATACGGCGTGGAATCAAGCTCTAATGAAAACAACAACCTTAGACTACTTTCTGAACAGTTCTCGACAATATGATTTACCTCCCTAAACGCCTTACTGTACTCCACTCTGTCCTTTTTTTTGTGCTCCGTTTTTGTATAATAGTCTCAGTGGTATGATCATACATCCTGTCATAAATCAGTTGGAGTGGAAATTTCTTTTTCGGTTACTTGCACACAGACGCAGTAAGACAATCAGAGTAATGTCCCACCTTGACTCCGTTGACACAGTCATGTATTTTTTCAGGATATATCGCTTTTGTTTCCTGTCAACTCTATTGATCTGTTGGTAGTAAGACGTTAGTTGTTCCCATCCACTTGATACTTGCTTATCTGAAGCAGGTTGCTAACTAACTCTTCACCTTCAAAACACAAAACCTGGTCTGTTGCTGCCGTTTATGATTCTCCTTTTTCAAAAAAAATTACTTCTGCTCATTGGTCGAGAGTTGCAAAGGTATTCAAGCATGTCATGTGCTCTATCATTAGCAAAAGATATCAGTACTTATGTGCTTCTACATAATTAGCTTTCAGTATACAGTTTCTTGTGTTGACTTATAGTTTTTATGGTACTATAAAGCCTACATCAATACATAATTGCCCCAGATTTTAAATCATTGTGATAGCAGATAAGTTTTATCCCACTTCTGTTTAGAATGTAAGTCATCTGGTGTTTTTGTTTTCTCTAAATGGGTGCTCACTCAAAGTCGACTGTGTAGTATGTGTCAAAATCAGGTTGCACCAAGGAGAAAGTGGAGTTCTAGAAATTGTTTGACTAAGAATACCTTGTATATTGAGGCAATTAATGGTAGTATAAATATTAATTAGAATTATTCTTTGGCCATTAAACTAGAATATGGCATCAGTCAACGGAATGCATAACAGCTAGTTTAAGCCACCTAGGAAGGTGTAGACTTCCTGGTTGATGGGGGATTGTCGGCATGGTAAAACCCAGTGGTTGGAGGTTATCGGAGATATGGTTCAAAGTCGTTCTCAATGGCTGACGCAGATGTATTCACTTTTTCTAATTTTCCATATCTACCTAGTAAACCCTAATCTTTCCCAATGTTGCTGTTCATCAGTTTCCCCAATAGTCGCTGACTTTTCCATGAATAGATTCGAAGATAACAACTTTTCAAGCATACTCACTCCGTAAATATGGTTCAGATATGTAGATGATACTTTTGTATTGCTCAAACGAGGTCTACACAGTTCATTCCTGAAGAAAATAAATTGTGTATCTCCTAGAATCCAGTTTACTTCGGAAGCAGAATTAGACGTCGGTGAACTACTATTTCTAGACTGCCTAGTTAAGAGAAAGGAAAACGGACATTGCAGTATATCCATATTCAGGAAGAAAAATCCACTCCAATAAATATTTAGACTTCAAATCATCACACCCCATCAGCGCAAAGATTTCAGTTGTTTCAAGTCTTCTTAGACGAGCACACTCCCTGATAACAGATGAGCAAGAAAAAGAAGAAGAAATATCAAACATTACTGAAACTCTCAAGCAAAACAACTACCCGAGAAACTTCAACAAAATCAATACTGACACTAAGTATGGTCGATAAAGCATTCCGAAAACATGGACCTCAAGACATTTATAAAGTTATATTTGTAAAATCTCAGCGAAATTGAAATGATTAATTCTAACGTTTCGTTCGGCAATCTGGTCTGAACTTCTTAAGGGAAATTAATCGAAATTAACATAACAAAGGTTTATATATAAAAGGGACATCTCTTGTTTTTTAAAACTTTATCCAATCATGAGCCATGCAACAGGTATCAACATGCAACTATTCGGTCAAATCTTAATCACAGTTCATACGGACCTCAAGAGTTGTCATTCCATATAGAGCAGAGACGTCAAACGATATCAGAAGAGTACTCAATTACCTCCACATCAGATTTTTATTTCCAAAACATCAGACACACTGCAAAGTAACCTTGTCCATATAAAAGACCAAATTCCTGAAGATTCTCTATCTAATTGTGTCTATAAAATAAAATGCTTGGAATGTGATGCGATATACATTGGACAAACATCGCTAGAGAGAAATCAAAATCAGAAGAAACGAACACCGTAGACCATCTGTTCGACCACCGAGAAGTAAATCCTGTTGAACTAGCAAAGCTTGAAAAGTCATGAGCCATATGTCTACACATTTATAGAATCAGGCCACAAAAGTGATTTTGACAATATTGAAATAATCCAGAAAAAGCATTTGAGAAATCACAAAAAACGTCTAATATCATAAGCACTTCATATCAAGTGGAATTCAAATTGTCTGAACAGGAATGAGAGACTAAACCAGAATTTGACTTGGTTACAACACCCATCTCCCGGATGAAGTGACAAAATCGACACGAATGTGATAAGCAATTTCATTATGCAAACACACGCTGTTTTATAATTTTACACACTTATCAAATCCAAGAATCTACACCTGGTTTTGTTATCTTTACCGATTTCCCAATTTGACAGCGGAAAAGTCACCCCATACTGATGAACGATGGTTAAGTTGTTATATATCAGCTGAGTGGATTTTGTAAATTCTGGATTAGTAGCACTTTGATAAAACTATTAGCGTTAAGTAGCGAAACGTCAGTAAAAGCGACAATATCGTTTTGTTTTTCATTCGTTCATTGGGAAATACAAGAAAACCTTTTATTGTAATGAATATCATATACCCAATGCCCAAATTTTTTCAAACTCAAAAGTGACCTTGGTTTGGGCATATATAAGATAGTGTTCACTCCTTCTCACATTTCTGCTCAGTACAACTCTTTGGTTTGTACTGCCAATATTACGAAATATTTTATTTATATTGGGAGTGGTTGTTTCTTCCTAATATCCTTGGCGGCCTGCTTGAAACTCGGGCTGCCAAAAACAACCCCCATCAATATATTGCATATAATTCCTCTTATCCAGTTTGTTTAAATCTAGTAAAACATGGCCTTTAACAGCACTGTTTACTCTGGCGCGAGAATTTAAAAACGCTTACAACCTGCTGTAATTTACAAGTTTCTGCTAAATATATGAAAAAGCATAGCCCTCGATTGCAGCTTGTACCAGTATATGAGACTACTGTTCCTGAGCGGTGTCCTTTGTCTACAAAGTGCACTCCTGAAGTTTTTATAATTTTTCAAACTAATGATTACTGAACAAAGAATACTCTTTTCGATAACTTCATTACCAGGTTCTACAGTTATAGATACACTATAGTGAATGAATTAGTGTTATGAACAACATTAATGCTGTTTTAATAACATCGAATCAATAATACTGATAGATTACACTTTGATAGTATCAACATAACAATACACTGAATGTCATAAAAGTTACGAAAGGTAATAACACTAATTCATGAATTTATAGTCTCCACTGAAGCCCGGCCAGGGCAGTAGGAGTGTCTGGACCTGCTTCTTTCGCGCACAAACCTGTAGTTGTTTCATGCGAATCGCGATAGCCTCTGGTGTTTTGGAGTATGCGGTACCTGGCTGTTTTTTGGCAATTTATTTCGTGCCCGGTAGATGATGTTAGAGAAGGACTCGTCAATTCTGGCCTTGTAGCACTCAACCAAAATGTCGACGTGTGTTTCTCGAAGCATGAAAAGAAGAAACATCATAATGATGGATTAGTTTGCGCTTCAGATCAGAAAGAATTGTGTCATACAGTCTACTGTCAATTAAAATCTTATTTGGAGATCTTGGACGACGAGAATATATCGTAAAGTAAACCACACTGAAAATTCTGTACATTATAATAGACATGTGCGTCAGTGGCACAGCGGTCAGGACGCTCGCCAACCATGCACATGGTCCGGGTTTCGATCCCCGGCCACAGACTCGCTCCTTTACCTCGCTAAGCCAGAATAATCCTGGTAAAGAGGAAAGGTTGGGCATGAGACTAGGAACCCCTTCCTGTAAAATTGAAGACTGCTACAGAAACTTCAAGCCACTAGCTTGAGGCCCCATGTTCCACTGGGAACGTGAAGGAAAAAGAAATAATAATAAACACTGTTCAGAATAAAGCGATTATCACTATTATTATTAGTTCCTGCATTTGTATCAAGATATATCAATGAATCTTAACATTTCTCTACTGTAATCTGCATATATATGTATATTTATATATTTAGGTGATTGAAGGCGCTGGACATCAAGTCTATGCACAAATGTCAGAAGAATTCAATGCTTATGTAAATAAAATTGGACAACGTGTTGACAATAATGATCCATTCACTCCAGGTGATTATTGTCCACCTGTAAATAATTCTAAGCAGATGAACAATCCGAATGAAAACACAAATTCTCCAACTGATAATAGCAATCGTTCAACTAAAGGACATAATGGTCGAATTCGTCGTAAACGATCCTCTGTCGCACTGGTCACTCAAGATACATCGTCACATCTATATGGACGTTTAAATCACAACGGTAATTCAGATGCTAAAAATGTAGAGAAAGATGCAGAAGCCAGTGATGAAGCCTCTGATTGATTAAAAACACACAACCACCGGTTCTGATTTCATCATATCTTCAGATTTATTCACGCATACACACACACACACACTGTGTACATTGCTTTCTCTGGCCTGTTACTTTTCTAACTTACTAAACAGAGTTTCTTAAAGTGGCTTAACGCTTCCGCTTACCTTGATGATAACCAAACAACCGAGCCTGACTGATTAACTTAGTAGTAGTGTGTAGTCTTTCCTCACTGCTTACATATGAAGCACACATACAATATATATAAATGTACAACGTTCGATTCTATTCGTATGCTTGCGCTCTGTGTTTAATTTATAATAATAAAAATATTTTTACCTAATATTAGCTTTTATTCACTCAGTAACAGCTTCAAAATAATTTTATTGTTGCTGCGTTTCTTTTATTTTCTTTTTTGTTTTTTAATAAAAAACCATTTGCGGTTATTTCAAACTGGCTTTCAATATTTTACACAAAATCATACAGATTATTGTTATTATTACTATTATCTCTATTTAAGAAAAGATTTTAATATTTCGGTTAATTTTTTTAATATTTAATATGCTATTTACTGTAGTAGATGCGCGCTTATTATGAAAAAAGGCAAGACGGTGTTGATTAGAGAACACAATTAAATTCTCTCACCCCCTGTAAACTGTTATTTTCCTCTCCTCATTTTTTTGTTTTTTGTAATTTTATTCAGAGAAACAAAACACACACACACAAACATACGTTGTCTTTCCAGGCTATATATAGTTTTTCTCCAGATGCCTTTTGAAACATGATCTTTTGATCATTGTGTTTTTCAAAAAACATTCCACTATTGAATATAATATAATATGGACCAATATAATATATGTGGACCAATGAAACCCCCTCCGACCCCTGACCCCCACTCACCCACGCACTCTCCCCAGGTACGGGAGAAAATTACACTTCCAGTTTCTAATTTTTTGTTTTAAAAAAAGAAAATTTCACTTCAATACTTTTATTGTTTCCCCCCAACCCTCTCATTATTCGATGTCTTTTACTATTATTATTATGATGATGATGAAGGCTATTCGATTATTTTATTTTTATTTCTTTCAATTTTATTCGACAGTTCTTATATGATTGTACACTTGGTTCCTTTTAGTTTTGTGCGAATTGAGACTAGTAAAAAATATTCAGCTTTGAATACATATACATATATACCCTCAGTGATATAGATTGTTTATCAATAAAAAAAATTGTTAGCTTGCTCTGGAATATTACCTGAAGTGTTTTTTGAAATCCGTCTCATTGTCTGTCTGTCTGTCTCTCTGTCTATCTATTGTCATGCTTTCAACGATGGTAGTTAGGCTGCGTTTGGTTTGTGTGTGTGTGTGTTTCGTGAAAGTTAACTCTGATAAAGTATTCAAAACAATCAGGCACCAGAACAGAGGGTCCTGCCTGATCCTATATTTATTATTATTATTGTTCCCTTGGGTTCCTAGTGGAACATAGGGCTTCAACTGCACGTCTCCACTTGCTTCTGTCTTCCTTCTGCTGTACTTTTCACCTGCATCCATGTTAGTCCATACTGTTTCAACTCCTCTTCACACGATCTCCTCCATGTCACCCTTGCTCTGACGTCCCATTCACCGCTTCCCTTTCGGGTTCCACTCGAGCATTGGCCAGAGGCGCGATGTCACCCAGTGGCGGCCTCCTCAGGGAGTGTCCAAGCCTGATTCTGTGATGAGATTAATTTCAGTTTCTTTAATAAGCTGTAATTAGAATAACTTTCGAACAACTGTGTGGGGCGCTTAACTTTCAAAACGAGTGGATCAGTGGCTAGAACCCTGTTCCAGTCAGTAAACCTTAGGCAATTCCCGGGTGATAGTAGCGTAACAACAGAAGACAAGGGCCGGCAACAGATCGTTTTGTTACGGTAATCAACGCGTATTTATATATATTTCACATACATTATTATAGCTTATTCAAGTAGACAAACGCACTCTTCTGATTGGTTGTTTCTCAGAAGTTAAGCAGACAAACGCAGACTTCTGATTACTTGTTTCGGGTAACCATCGAAAAGTGGAGCCATCTACCTGTGAACCATATTTGCCCACGTTACGTTTGCTGTGATTGGTTGTTGAATCAGCCTTGCTCATATTTTCTCACGGCCAATATTAGTGACCTAGACACTGACGTAGATTAATGTCTACCAACTGGCTAGCAGCCTGCCCTCACCACAGTAGTAGTAGTAGTAGTAATAGATGTTGCTTATTGACAACTTCATGGAATCGCGATTGTTAGCTGAATAGTATATTCAGTCATTCATACATTTGATTTACTCAACTTTTGGGGTGTTGCAACAAGAGCACAAGAAACTAGCAGTATTTATACTCGATAGATGTCAACGATAAACTTAGCGCTTCTGCTAGGCTCTCTGGGCGAGATCTGGAGTAATAAGATATTTATTTGTAGACGCAACGTGTATACAACTCTGCTTATGATAGTAAGCGGCTAAAACTTAAATCAATATTTTAATTTTCAATGGCTGCAGAGGTGGAAGTGTTTATTTCTCAAGTCTGGATATAGTTTATGATATGAATATACAATAACCTCGCTGGAGAACGTTTCATCTCATTGCCTAACCTTCGGCTATCCTCCAGGCAATTAGAATGCTTTGTTTTTCTTTGATCTGGCCGAATTTTAATGTGGCAAAAAAATGTATGAATATAAAGTGTTTTTCCTTAATTAAAAAATTCCGTTTCCTGACAGTCACAGGCCAATCTTTGTTTTTTTTTGATATTGACGCGTGGCTCAGTGAAGCACAAGGCACCAAGGTCTTCGATGGGACACTAGCTAGTAATCAGTGTAATGCGTCTAGTAATATCTTTGCTGCAGACTGGACCTGTTAGTTAAGTTTGCATTCTAGCTGGCTCGTGACCACGGTGCACATTGATTTGATGATATTAGAAATAAAAATAAATCTTGTGCACTGTGGTAGAGTACAATTCCATTATGGGTAAAATTTATTGTAATAAAGTCTCACAGTGGTTTTATACAGTAATGTTTACTGATGACCACGTTTCGAGCACAATTCTCTTTACTGTTCATAATCATATCAAGGCACTACTCATACAACTTTCTAACTTCTCTTATATAATTCCATTATTTTTCATCGCGTAATTTGATTGGTAGTAGAATTTTCCATATTTCCGGTATGAGTGACGAGTCATTCCTATTGCATGTGTTGGGTGTAGACTGGATAAACAGGGATTCATTGGTCAACCTCTCTCCACCTACTTAGATTAGAATGTTAACCTTATTGTGTGGTTATGTGTTAATGCATGTAGTGCAATGCAGTGCTGAGTTTTTTTTCTAAATTACTTATCTTCTCGGGTGGGGTCAACTATTCTTACATTAGCTGAATTCTTATGTTCTGATAATCTGACTATCCCTGACCTACTAGTTTGACTCATCTATGTAGTTGATCCAACTCGCAGTCATTTCAGGGTATTTTGTAAATTATATTAATTTGTCTAATTGGGTCAAAACAAATTTTCCCCTAATGGAATTATATTAGATAGTTGGAGGCAGTTGTCAGGAAGCCTTGGTCAACTTGGGTTTCGTGCTAGTCGGCACTCACCAGTCACCAAGGCGTATCTGCAACCTTGAAGGAACTCATTTCCTTTCTGAAATTCGAACCCGCGTCACCCAGTGCTACAAGCAGTCTGAGACGTTACCAGTGAGCCATTCGGACTCTCTATTGACCTCCTGTGAGACTGTAGTGGGTACCTTGATTGGGCACTAGTGACTAGTGTGATGTATCTAGTCATTTCTCTAGTACAGATTGAGTTCTATCAGTCAGGCTTAGCAATGTGTCCACCATTCTAGGTAGCTCGCCATCACGGTGCACATTGATTTGATGATATTACATGTTTGAAGGCAAGTGGCAGGAAGCCCAGTTCGACCTAGGTTTCGTGCTAGTCGGCACCCACTAGTCAGCAAGGAATTGATAATCGTATGTAGTATTTCAGTTGATTTGTCCGTTGCGTTCAGTGATATTATTCCCACTCGGTCGTATCAGCTGTCGACGGGTTCCTATCAGCCTACGCATTAGGTTCGTATGGTATACGTTTACATTTCACCTGTAGAAATCTATCTCTTTCCAGGATTTCATGATGAGCTGTCATTAGTTAGAGAACCATTGGAAAATCTAGGAGTACAGGGCAGTTGTTTACGTTGTCCTAGTTTGAGACTCTTCAGCAGTACGCACTCACCACCAGGGTTAAAACCCAGGACCTTCTGGTCACAAGACTATCGAGCTCTTAGACCACTGAGCTACTGGGATCCGATCCAATGGCCCATGAATTCTAACGTCTCCTAATTCACGATATAGCGCGGCCACTAGCCAATGTCTTCGGCGAGTATTTGTCCTCTCATCCGACCTGCTGTACCTTACTGGTCACGACTTCTCACTAGAACCCCTTGTAACTACCTACCTGAATAGAGTCAGTCGCCAGTGAATTGGCAGAAGTTACAATTCATGGGCCATTGGATCGGGTCCCAGTGGCTCAATGGTCTAAGAGCTCGATAGCCTTGTGACCAGAAGGTCCTGGCTTCTAATCCTGGTTGTGGGTGCGTACTGCTGAAGAGTCTCAAACTAGGACAACGTAAACAGCTGTCTAGTACTCCTAGGTTTTCCAATGGTTCCCTAACTAATGTCAGCTTATGATGAGATCCTGTAACCAATCAGTCAAATCCTTACAAACCAATACTTGACTATCTCTTTCCACCTACTTCAGAAGATCAGCTACTCTTTTAAGTTATTCTTTAATTCCTGGTTTATAATACCGCTCTTTATTCCTAACTGTGTTTTATGTTTACTATTCTTTTTGCGTACCGAATGGAACTCATAAAACTTCGAGCTTGAGCTTCGTATTTTCAGTTGCGACGGTGTTTTTTTTACTATTTATAGAGGCTGGGCTCGCTGGTCCTAATCCCAACCTTCCCTCTTTTTCGTCGGATTTCCTACTGACTCACCGTGGTTTGGGAGTGTGTCGGCGGGGAATCGAACACGGATCAAGTGTGTGCTTCACACTTCATCTTTATGATTTTCGTTCTTGTGACTGTTTCTTTTTCAAATATATTTAATTGCTGTAAGTATATAGTGTAGTGATGTTGGAAGTGAATTTCTTTGGTGTTTTGTAAGCCGTATTCAAATCGATTTCAACAGTAGCTTTCTTACCGTATACAGTAGCTGCAATGTACAGATACACGTTTCACAAGAGATTTTAAAAACCTGTAGATCTATTTCTTTGGAGTACTGTATAACAGCAGTAGATGTTCTACAAAATCATAAAACAGTAATTTTAGGGGCAAAAAGACACTCATCAGGTTTGAGTCTTCACGTGCACTGAACATCCACGATACTCACAACTTATCAAGATATAATTTTCTTTCAAATATCTATGATACATAAACTTGTTCATGTTGTGAAGATCCAACATCATCCTTCTTGCTGAGAAAGTGCAGAGACGGTCAAGTGAAATTTGAATCTCTTCAGGTAGGGATGAGTTTATAAGATATCCTAACAAGTATGCTTCTTGTAGAATTGAGGCTATCACCTAATGGTATAAATAATGGGTTATTTAGGTAGTCAACATTAGACATTTGAGCGGCTTCAGAGTTATTGCTACACTTTAGCGGTAAGTGTCACTTCACAGTCATATCTAGGCTTCACTGTCAAATATACGAAACTGCATCATGCTGCAGTAGCTTTTGTCCAAGTGATCCTATGTCAGGTTGAGAAAAAGCCAGTGGTGGTCAAACCAAAATATCGCCTCATCACTCAATGCATTCCACAACATTTAGTTTAAGCTAGCCACATAGGGAGGTGTAGACTGCCTGCCAACTTGGTTGGGGGCCTGGGGATGGTAAAAACCAATAGAGGCTGGATATAATTGGTGATATGGTTCAAAATCGTTCTCGGTGATGGGGCAAGTGCATCCACTCCTTGTGACCTATTGTAACAACAGAAGACAAGAGCCAGGCAACAGATCGTTTATTAACGAAATCTAAAGCAATTAGTCCCTTTTATAAATTTTGATAGCGTTATTAGAAGACGGAGACTATCTGAAAAATGTGATGTATTAGCGCTATACATTTCGAACAATCTGATCTGATCAATATATATAGAAAGGTTAAATTGAACAAAGTGGGAGAAAAGGAATTAAGAATAATTAACACAAACATTTGGTAATCCAATCAAATAAGGATTACCAAGGTAGGTTAAGAGTAATAACAAACTGTTTTTGAATACACAAGGGGGGCTTAAGTGTATGAATAGCTATGGCCTTAGCGTATTTCAGTAAACGCCCTTGACCGTTTTTATAGATGACCTTAAAGTCTGAGTTAACATCAATCTCATGGTTCATCTCGATTAGATGTTTAGCTATAGACGAGGTTAGTAGTCTGACACCTGCATCTATTGGCTTGTCACAATTCATCTGTTTTTCTAACCATTCTGGGATATGCTCTCGCCCCCACCCTCACGTGCAAAGCGCAATTACTCCTCCCCATGTATGTATGTCCACACACACACACACACGAAAATTGGTAAATTGTGTGGGATGTGACATAATCACTTGTGCACTTTTGAGGTTTACAGTGAAGCATATTTTTAGCTTTTTCCACAATTACAAGCTGGGCTGCATAGTAGGTTCTACGGATGATTGAATTCAACCTTTGTCTCACAATCCTACTGTTTATTTCCCCGTTATATGGTAATTGGATGAAAGTCTTTTCCTTAGGGACGGTATGGATTGTAGGTTTAGAGACTAGTTGACTTCTACACCTGTTTAAAAATTTCAAAGGATATCCGTTTTCAACAGGAGTATCCATCAGTATTTCGTTTTCTTTGTCCATAACATCAACCGTGCAAATACGCTGAATCCTCTTAAATAGACACTTCACCAAGCCTCTCTTATACTGTAATGGACAGAAGCTGCGAAAATTAAGGTATTGCCCTGTCGAAGTGGGCTTTCTGTAGATAGATCGTCTTGTTGAGCCATCATTTCTTCTACTCAGAAGTATGTCTAAAAGTGCTAGCTGGTTACGACTTTCTTCCTTTCATGTAAGACGAATATGATTTTGTACAGAGTTAAGTCTGTCTAATAGGCGACTCGCATTTTCATGATCGTCGCATATCAAAATGATATCATCTTCATATCTCCTATAGAAGGGCAATTCAGGAATTAAATCCAGAGATAAGTTTTCAACATAAGACATGTAAACGTCCGCTAACAAAGGTCCTAATGGACTCCCCATAGCAACGCCATCCACTTGTCAGAAATGTTCTCCTTCAAACGTGAATCGGACGATGTCAGTACATAATAAATCTTTCAAATGAGTTAATGGGAAAGGGAATGAAAAACAACTAGAAGATATATAGTCAAAAAGAATATCAACAGTCTTAATCAATGGTACATTAGTAAACAAAGAATTAACATCAAATGAATACATTTTCCTATCTTTTATGTTCATCCCTACAAGACAGTCAACAAGTTCAAATGTACCTTTCAAAATAAACTTACATAATTCATTGCGCACTGAGATTAAAATATGAAATGTATCCACATATTTATATATATATATATATGTGTGTGTGTATGTTGGTCTCTTTCTGTTTGCTCGCTTAGTCTGTGACAATTTCACTTGTGTGAACTTGTCTCCTTTATCAATGTATATTCTCCTTATATTATATTATATATAATATGAGTGTTTGTTGACAGTCCGTTGCTTGGTGACATATATCCATATATGGTTGTTCACATGCCTGCTATATTCGCTATGTATATTTGGATCGACACTCCATTATAATTAGCCATTCATGTTAAGACTGTCTAATGATTTTTCCCACGCTTTGTCTGGAACATTTATATATATTCGCATTCACAATTTGTGTGAATTACTTTACAACTACTTTACTTTACTTACTTATCACTTTGGTGTGAGACCATTTATTTTCGTCTCCTCGTGTTGGACAATAGAAGTATCATCGCAAACCTAGTGGTCTTCTGATTTCCGCCTTCTCGCGTCAGGACTATTAGTTTCTCGACCAGACCATAACAATAATTTAGCGACGAGTACATAACAAAATATCTGCTAACCATTTTGCTAGTTTATGTGTAGGAGAGTTACACATTGAAAGAATTGGACGTAATGGATTGTCAACGTTATGAATTTTAGGTAGTCCATAGAGGTTTGGAAAATCAGATCCCATGGGCTTCAATGAATTAAATTCCTGTTTTTCGATAACGTCCATGCCATGAAGTTTTACTAAGTGAGAATTTACTTTTCCTTCCAATTGTCTGATATCATCCGAAGGAACATTGGCTATGAATTTGCTTTTCTCATTAGGGAGGATGGATAACATTTTTGTTTTATAATCATTTCTGTCCATTACAACTACACCAGATCCTTTGTCAGGTTTCAAAATAACTATATCGGATCTGTTACGTAATTCCTTTAGGGCTTTAAAATGAGTTGATGTTAAAATGCTTCTTTGTTTCCGACTTGAATTACGGAATTGGTGTGCAACATCTACAAATTTATCTTTCAACCAACTTTGGTCATCTGTCGAGGAAGGAGTTAGAGAACTCAACTGATCATACAAATTTTCAAACTGAGAATCAATTGCTAAGTCCGAAATATTGCTTAATGGGATAGAAAAATTGAAACCAAGTGATAACACCTCCTTTTCATTTTATAAAAGTTCAACCGATGACAGATTTGTCATATACTTATCAGGATTTAATGGGAATTGGTTTAATTCAAAGTCAGAGGTACCGGATCCAAGCAGTTTCAATCTAGTATTCTCTTTCGTCTTATTAACGGCAGAACTACAAAAATTAATGAACTTGATTTGGCAGATTATGGAGATATCAGACAATATATTTGATGATGATAAATGGAGTTCAATCAATCCACATAACTTCTCATTAGAACTGTCAATGTGAGATTTCGTAAGGCGAATAAGATTTGAAATATTTGGTTGAAGTTTAGAAGATCGAAGAGATTTGTAAAATGCTTTCGGGAATGTGTGACTTGAGAGACAAGTTTTGTAAAAATCCAATTTCACCTTCTCAGATGCTATTTTGTGTATTCAAAAACAGTTTGTTATTACTCTTAACCTACCTTGGTAATCCTTATTTGATTGGATTACCAAATGTTTGTGTTAATTATTCTTAATTCCTTTTCTCCCACTTTGTTCAATTTAACCTTTCTATATATATTGACTTCTCAAGTAAATGTGTGATCAGATTGTTCGAAATGTATAGCGCTAATACATCACATTTTTCAGATAGTCTCCGTCTTCCAATAACGCAATCAAAATTAACGAAATCAACACATATTTATAGATTTTCATGTACATCAATTATTATTATAGATTATTGTTAGCAGAAAAACACAGTCTTCTGATTGGTTGTTTCTCACTGATAGTTAATCTTTCATCTCTTTGTGGCTGTTTCTCGAATGTCAGATCATCTATATGCTAACTGTAACCGCTTACGCAAAGTCTGCTGTGGTTGGTTATTGAATCTGTCTTTGTTCTTATTTTTCTCACGACCAATATCGGGGACGTAAACATTGACGTAAATTCCTGTCTACCAATTTGGCTAGCAGCCGGCTCTCACCACATTATAATATCCAATAAAACTATATTGATCTTCGATATTACTATTCTTTTTGCCTCATATCTCTGTTTTGCATTTCTTTTTACTTTCTTCCCTTACTTTGTGTGCTACATGGAGTGTGGTGACTCGAACTGCTGCAAAGTTTCTATGTTCAAATCAGTCAGTCAGTTCAAGTGACTCTCACTCAAACGCAAGCTTTGTTTTGGCATATACCATATAATGGCCCTCAGGTAGTTGATGTTGTACAGGGCCTTTCGTAATTTCGTGTTTAGCGTGTTTAAAGAAACACTGTAACCATTTCAGATGCTATATTCGGTTATTTTGAAAGTGTTTTCATTTTCTCCTATACAACTGGAATATCTTTGTGTTGTTTCGTATGCTGTGCGCGCGAAATAAACACACATTTAGTTTACTTTAATCAAACTCTTAGAAGCTACAATAGAAAAAATTCAAGCCTCCATCTTTTTACAGGAATGTTTTAATCACGCCAATTCCTTAATTTAGTGAGTTCTCCATATATATATATATATATATATATATATATATATATATATAGGCGCTCCATTGATGTAATCTTTGCCAACCGTAACCACGTTCCGGGTTCAACGTCCGGCCGAAGCACTCTTAAAACCCCCTAGTTTACTAATCAGCAATAAATCCGGAGAAACTTCATAAATTTGGTTCCCTTGATAAATTTCTATAAAGAAAAGAAGACGAAATTCGCATTATAAGATGATATCGTCATTCTATTCCGCAGGTTCTCATCAGCTGCCCACCACTACCTGAAATTACAATGGTTTTATAGATGACAATAACATACTTTAATGTTTGAGTGGAAGTAGAGAAGAGATACTATAAAATTTATGCGCTTTTAAAGTTGAAAAGAGGGGGAGGGGTAAGAGAGAAAACAGAGAAAAATGATTAACAGAACAGTGTTAGCTTGTAGGTTCACATAGCGACTCAAAAAACAAAAACGGTTACAGTTCATAAGGTTGAAATTTGTTCAGTGAGTTCAGATCACTGAATTAGATAACTAATTAATGTAATCAAAATTCAGTTACCAAGGGAGTTAGGGGTTAATCACACTCTCTTCCTGTATGCATAAGTCTGGTTTAAATCGTTTGTAAATAATTGTAATGCTTTCATTTTGGATGAGTCAATTTTATAGTATCTCTTCTCTACTACCACTTAAACATTAAAGTATGTTATTACCATCTATTTAACCATTGTAATTTCAGATAGAGTTGTGCAGCAGACGAGGACCTGTGAAATGGAATGATAATATTTCATACTGCAAATTTCGTCTTTCTTTCCTTATCGAAATCCGAAAAGAAAGAAAATTTTGGCGTAATGTTAACAATTCCACCACGTGAAAACAATATCGATACTGAGAGTCGAAGTCCTGTGTTCCTCTCGCAACTCAAGGAATCGAATATATATATATATATATATATATATTGACTGATTCGTCTCAACATAGAGCTTAACACAGAAGTACAGTAGGTAGTTCACGTTTCCACATCCGATTTCTTCTAATTTCCACCGTCGATGGTGATTGGTGCTTGTAGTTTTTGTTTTTACCTGCATCACTTCTGTGTTCTCTGTTAACTTAATGATTTTTGTCTTTAGGTTTTCGAGTTTGTACGACATTAGACATAAATCATCTCAGCAAAGGTCCAGATCTTCTATTAGTCTACTTGTCATTCCAACGTATTTCATTCCTCTCAATCAGACAAACACACACATACACACTCCGTATTATTCAGTTCACCATAATCAATAATATCGTATGTGATAATAGACAGCTTTGTCTCACTCTTGTCTTCACCTGTAAGGCTTCACTGAACTTTCAATTGTAATGTGTAATCTAGCTAATAGTAGCCGTTTGATTCTTTAGTAGTTCCTTGAATTAACTAGAACAAAATTACAATTTCTCGACATGTAACTATAGAAGGATCCTCAAACTAAGCTGAAACTCATAGATTTGTAAAACTTGGGTACTGTAGTAGTGTGTAATTTCATATTAATTTGTTTATTCGATGTATCACACGGTGCGCAATAGTATTATTTATTGGATGACAACGCCTTTCGAATACAACTTATTGTTCATGATCAATTCATCAATGGTAACTACACAAAAATTCGAAAAATTTAGTTTTATAGTTTTCTTAATTCCCTCTAATTCGTCGTCTTTCTGGCAACTGTCAACCTTAAACCTCAACGGGTCATTTGACACACAGTTTTCATCTTTGTGATGTAGTCATTTTTGTTCATCAGCACCATCCGTGAGCCTTTTTCAGGCTGCAATAGAACAGTTTGGCCATTGTTTTTTGGAGCTTTCGATGCTATTTAATGCTCTTCAGAGTGGATTTTGGAATATGATGTTGGTGAAATGAGGTATTGATTTGCAACGTCGATCAGCTTTGATTTGAACCAGCTCTTTTTGTTATCATCAACCGCAGTAAGGTTATTCAGTTGATAGAATAAGTTTTTGAAATGAGCCACCACATAAGTTCTTTTGATAAAGTTATTCGGGACTTAAAGGTTAAATCCAAGAGAAAGCGCTTCCAGTACAATCCCATTTTAACTTCAAACTCGACAGATTACAGATAAACTCCCCCTCCTCCTCCTCCTCCTCAAAAATATTCTTCATTACCTTATTTTGTATGAAATTATTACAGTAGTCAGGCATATTTGTTGATAGTTAATTTGATGAACTTCTAAGGCAGACTACTCATGAAGTATCTCATATATATACAAGGTATATTCCTGATTATGATCAACTGAATAATACAGTAGACCGTGCCTCGGTGCGAGAAGGATGGTATATGTTGGATTGATTAGAAGATTCTAAAAGATCTGGACTTTGCTGAGATGACTCATGTTTAGTGACATACAGACTCAAAGACCTAAAGATGAAAATCAAGAAGTCTACAGAGAAGACAGAACTTCAGGTGAACACACATTAGACAAAGATGAGGAAGATACTTCCATTATGAGTAAAATTTGTTTTGATAAAGTCTCATAGTGTTATACAGTAGTGTTTACTGATGACCACGTTTCGAGCACAATTCTTTTTAATAATAAATAAAATAATTTTTCCTTCACGTTCCCAGTGGAACATAGGGCTCCAGGCTAGTGGCTTGAAGTTTCTGTAGCAGTGTTTAATTTTTACAGGATGGGGTTCCTAACCTCATGCTCAACCTTTCCTCTTTACCAGGACTATTTCTGGCTCAGTGAGGTAAAGGAGCGCGCCGGTCGGGGGTCGAACCCCGGACCATATGCATGGTCGGCAAACGTTCTAACCGCTATACTACCGATGCACTGCAATTCACTACAATTCTATTTACTGTTCATAATCATATCAAGGCACTACTCACACAACTTTCTAACTTCTCTTATATAATTCCATTATTTTTCATCGCGTAATTTGATTGGTAGTAGAATTTTCCATATTTCCAGTATGAGTGACGAGTCATTCCTATTACATGTGTTGGGTGTAGACTGAATAAACAGGGATTCATTGGTCAACCTCTCCCTCTCTCTCCACCTACTTAGATTACTTTTTGGAATGTTAACCCTATTGTGTGGTTATGTGTTAATGCATGCAGTGCAATGTAGTGCTGAGTTTTTTACTAAATTACTTATCTTCTCGGGTGGGGTCAACTATTCTTACATTAGCTGAATTCTTATGTTCTGATAATCTGACTATCCCTGACCTACTAGTTTGACTTACCCATGTAGTTGACTTAACTCACAGTCATTTCAGGGTATTTTGTAAATTATATTATTATGTCTAATTGGGTCAACCGACAGGGTCCTTTAACCTACACATCTTGTCCTATCTGAGTGATTTTATGGGTTTGAATGCCACTCTAATTCCTGCTTTATTCAGAATCCTACATAAAACCTCAGATGTCCTCTCCTTATATGGTATAACAGTGGATGACTTATATTCTCTCTTATTTATGTTATCATTGCTAGTTTCACAATTATTTTTATTTTCCTTTTGGCCTTTTCCAATCCTACTAATGAATTTCAAAGGATAGCTATTTAACACCAATGCCTCTTCTATCTGTTTTACTTGATAATTTAGGTCTTCTCTTGTGCTACTTGGTGCTACTGTTCCATTCGTTAGATACTTAACTAAGCCTGTCTTAACAGACAGATAACGGATGAGATGAATTTAAGTCTAAATATCTGTTAGCTGAATGCGTTGGCTTTCTTATTAAACGCTAATGTTTAGTTTACTTTCTTCTATTCGTTTTATTTTATAATCTAACATCATGGCTATTTCTCCTTGTTCATTTTCCGATTCAAATGTGAATTTTATTCCCTCGACTAGTGAGTTTATGTGTGTCAAGAAGCTAGAGATATGTTCTGTTTTTAACACTGTGTGTGAAAGTGTCATCCACATATCTCCACCATATTTTTGGAGTAGGATTAAATGTATTGAGGGCACTGTTTTCCCAGCTGTTTATAAATGTCTGCTACAATAGGGGATATTGGTGATCCATCCCATTGCTCTACCTTCTGTTTGTCTATATATTTTACCTTGGAATTTAAAGATAGTAGATGTGAGGCATAACTGAATCCCTAAAATAATTTGTTCAATGGGCAGCTTTGTCCTATGATTGAGTTCAGGATCCGCAGTTAGTTCTTTTTTAACTGCTTCCAAAGCCATATTGACTGGTATATTAGTATAAAGACTAGTTATATCAAAACTAACCATTTTTTCATCATTCTCTAGTTGAATGTCATTTAGTTTGTTTTTCATCTCGTATGAATTAGTTAGTTAGTCCAGAGTTTGAACGATTTCTAATGGAGCATAATATTAGAGCTAAGTGTTTTGATAATTCATAAGTAGGGGTATTTCTGCAATCTACTGTTGGTCGTATGGGGTTACCTGACTTGTGTATTTTAATAGTACCATACATTCTACTAGGAAGATAGTTAACCAACAACAATGACGACCAATCACCATCAAAGGAACTGCTTTCTTTCACTGATCTAGGCAGCATCGTTCCAACTACAGATGAAGATGGGAAAAACAAACCACACCTCCATTGATCTGAAATCAATGTGAAAATCTTCTGCACTCAGTATAAATATTAATATCTGAATTTTTAACATTAATATCAGACCAGTTATTCTAACGTAGTCCCAAGGCTTGGTGAGTGCGTCACAAAACACATTTCAAACAGCCTAGTGCTTTTGCTGCAAGGTGAAGATTAGATTATTGACCAAAAAGGATTAACAACAAAGAACACTACCTGGCAACGAACCCACCAAGAACCTATTTGAGCAAAGAAAGAACAAACATTGGCTCAGAATAACATGGATCCATTTTATTTCGTTGGTTCTCACCAATTGCATACAACCTGTAATTTCTCTCATTAACAGGCATAAGAATATCATTTTCATTTTGGAGTATGAAGAAACTGATAATTTTCACTTCCTGGATACAAATTTGGAGAGAAAGTGGGATTCGACACTTGTGAGGTCGATGTTTTGTAAAGTCACATGAGGTCGTCTCGAGTTGAAATTCAACAGCTTCTGCCCAGTAAGTTACAAACGAACGCTGGTGAAAATGCTTTTCTTTAGAGCGAAAAGAATATTGTTACGAGATTAATTATACAGTGAACTAATGGTGATTGAAAATTTCTTGAAAGAAAATGGTTATCCACAAAGTTTCATTGACAAATATGTTAAGAATGAACGTAAGAAACCTGATGAATCTACGGTCAGCAAGAAGCCAATTCCCATCCAACTTGACTTCAAAGGAGATGGTATTATAAGAAACGCAGCACTGTTCAGGAAGTATCATGTAGCAAAACTAGTCTCTCTTCTCCGAACGTCTTACTCGTTCATAAAGTCAAAGATCTACAAGTACCCCTCATATGTTACATCCAACTGTACATACCAATTCAAATGTATGTGCGGAAGCACTTACATTGGAAGAACACAAAGAAGGACTTACGTCCGATTCTTCGAACATGTACCAAGGAGTTCCAGGTTAAAGGGGCCAAGTAATCTAAGCTCTTCAGTTACCAAACAACTGATAGACACTGGACACAGAGTAGACGCGCTGGCATCATCCAAAATAGTTAACAGACAAAACATCTCAAGTCTTCTTCGGTTTACTGAGGCTATCGCAATAAGATTGCTGAAACCTGACCTGTGGTTTCAAAAGGAATCTGCCGTTGAACTCCAGTTACCCTGGTGACTCATCCCTCGATAACTATTGATCTTCTAACTTCATATATGCATCGGTAGCACAGTGGTTAGGACTCTCGCCAACCATGCAAATGATCCGAGGTTCAATCCCCTGCGGACGCACATCTGATATCTATGGTCGGCCTGCAAAATTTGGGCTACCAATATCCACGCTGAAAATTCCATACTTGTACCAAAAATACAGTGTGGAATCAAGCTGTAATCAAAAATAAAATTAAAAAAAATAAATTAGCTTGTCTTTTCAATACGTCTCTTGGCTTGTTTCTTGTTTGACTTCCATAATCGATAATATTTTCCTGACTTTATGAGTCCTACTCACTATATTACATCATCACCTTTTCATCTGACCTCTTGCACACCAAATTTTGATCTTCTAACTATGTAACTGTTACTAACAATTATGCCAATTAATTTTCTAGAAAATTCTCTCTAACTACTTACACTTCAGCTACCTTGTCGTCCCGATGTTTTACCTCATCGTAACACTCTTATAATATGATTACTGATGACAAAAATCATAGGTTGTATGCAACTGATGAGAACCAACGAAATAAAATATGTAGAAGAAAATGGATATGTATTAGATACAAGCCAGAGAGACGGTGGAGTGACATCGCTCTTGAGTGGGGAACGACGAATTGGCTGTTGGTCTGATGGTGACATGGAGGAGATCGTATGAGGAGGAGACGACAGCTTATAGACAATCGCGGAGTTGATTTTAAAGGACTGCAGTGGAAATGTACTGTCGAATTCTTATGTTCTACTCAGGACGCCAGAGAAGAAAGAATATTACAATTTTAGTAGTTTTGACGAAATTAGTTATTTTCACCAATTTATTACACTGTCATTTACTTTTGTTAATGTGTGTACTCAGAAATTTATTACGTTTGTCAAATAATGAGTCCTATTGGCTTGTCTGGTAGACGGCTGCACGTGACAGCCTTATTTTCTAATTCTGCTAGTTTTTCTCACTTATAATAACATCTGACAATCAGTTTCAACTTTTAAGTGTGTTAATACTTTCTACCTGAGTGTACCTGATGAATTTATAGATCAATTACATTGTGGTTGTGCATAGTGCTCCTTATAAATACTATTAATAATGCTGGCTGTCTGACTCTAAACTTTAAAAGCGATGATACTGTGAGAATCATAAATAAAAGATAAAGTGTGTAACTCTGTCCAGGGCGTATCCTGCAGCAGAACTGGTCTTTGTTCAATGGTCTTAAACTAAATTCTTTCAAATGTCAGACTGTTAATTTCAGTTTCCGATGTAAAAAAAAAGTTAAATGAAGCTGTTGGTTCCTATGACCGTTGCAAAATTGATGAAATTGATATAGAAATCAAGTCTTAAATTAAGTATCTTGGAATAATTCTTTCTTCTCATCTGTCCTAGTCTTCCCATGTCTTAGCGATTTCTAAAAGAATATTTCTTCTGACTTCTTACATTATGAAGTTGGGGCACTCAGGCATAACCTAACCCTCCTCTTCCAGTTGGTCAACTCGTGCATCTTACCCATTCTTCTTTACTGTTCACCCCTGCTTATTCTTTCCTGGATTGCTTAAAAAGGACTATGTAATACTTCGTAGAACTCTGAAGACTGTCGGTAGGGTGGGTGGTATCACATTGGGCCATATCGTTGGCATCGCCGTTGACAGGCACTTAATTTCATGGAATAAATTTTCTAAAGGAATTTTGTCAGACTGTCAACATCCACTTTGCACGCAGCTCCAGCCTTGTATCACCTCAGGTAAAACAAGAAATCTTTTCAGAAGACTTTATGCACATACATCTAAGTATAAAAATTCCACTATACCATATTTGACGGCACGTAATTTATGTGATGAAAATAGTGTCAGGCATGAACTAACTAGCAAACTTTCTTTGCACTACTTAAATAAACCATTTCCTCCGTTCTTACTCCACCAAGCTTTATTTTAGTTGTTCTTCTTGTATTTATAATTCTCTCAATTTTTTTCTTTTTATTTGTTTATTTTCTCATAAGTGTGAACATCATTTAAGCTGTGTTATAACTGTTAATTTTGTATTCTCCCTCACCATACTGCCATATCAACAGAACACTAGATCCAATAATCTATAACATGCTAAAATTTCCAAACTGAACCGACAATACTGTTTGAAACAAACCCATTGTTAGTAATGATTAGAATTATTATTCTCACCTTGTTCTCTGCAAATTTCTCACTTTATTCCTACTGTAAATCTAAGCCAATTCCTGTGGTTAATTTTATTTATATTTTGAATAAATCAGATGCAATATTGTGACAAATGCTGAGAAATCCATTCTGTATTATAAGTACTGTTCATCTTGGAATAATGTCGATTATTTATAATTATTATTGATATTCAGTTTTCATGATAGCAGAACATCACTACAACAATCCGTCTTGTTCTTGCATGATTCCGCATGCAAGTTGTAGTTAGTAGACACACTTAGTGTAGAAATTACTTTTTAATTCAATCACAGAACAGTACGCTTTCTGTTAATATACTTGTAGATACTTGTCGGTCAGTCTTTCAAATGTGTACACTGCATCGCCCATTTTAAAATTTTGTTTCATTTTTTATTTTTTTGTTTTGCTTATTATCATAAGTTTGTTGTGATAATTCCATTCTCTCATCTATTGTATGTTATAGAATTTCACTTCAGATTCTGCTTTACTTGTTATTTTGCATATGACAAGGTGTACATGTGGTTCTTTTCAGTTGTTTTATTTATTTTTTTTACATCTTTGAGTGATGCTTATACGCTAAATTCATATTTCTCCCTTGATATTTTGGTGTGATTCATAAGCGATTTTATTATATACTATGAGACATATAAACAACATATGTCTTTTACTATCATGTGAGTACTACAGAACTGTATTTTGATATTCCTGTTAATGCGTGTTTATGTCTTAATCACGGGACATTCTATCTAATGGAAAATATTCTTTAAAAAGTTGTTATTGTTGGGTCTTTATGTGATTTATTTTTTTGTTTTATTTTCCTTGTTACAAACAAAGTTCAGGGGTGTCCTTTCCCTCCTTCGAAAGATGACTAATCTGATCCACAAGGTGACTGACTGTCTTCCTATTTTCTGGTAGAAAACAATATGTTGTTTTAAATGGGAAGTGCTCCTTATTCTTTGTTTACGGAAATTGGTGTATCTCAAGGTGCTCTAGTTTCATTGTTTCGTTTTCCCTCTTTTACAGTTAATTTCACTCAATATCTTGGCTCTATACTGAAGATCAGATGGCCGGGCCGGAAAGAATCACCAACAAGAGACTATGGGAACAAACAAAACAAGAACCAATCGCCAACCAACAAATATGCAGGAGAAAGTGGAGATGGATTGGACACTCGCTGAGGAGGCCGGTTGGTGACATCGCGCGTGTGGCCATTGCTCGAGTGGAACCAGGCCGAAAGGGAAGCGGCGAGTGGGACGTCAGTGCAAGGGTGACATGGAGGAGATCGTGTGAAGAGGAGTTGAAACAGTATGGACTAACATGGATGCAGGTGAAAAGTACAGCAGAAGGAAGACAGAGGGAAGTGGAGGCATGTAGTTGAAGCCCTATGTTCCACTAGAAACCCAAGGGAACAATAATAATAATCACTCAGTATCCTGATAATCTAACAAGTACTGTCTCAACTGTTTCTACATTGGACTGTTATGATATGAATAGATTCTCACCTAAATGGTCATAAACTAAATCCATCTAGGTGTCATATTGTTGACTTTAGTTTCAGATGCAAAAAAGACTTGCTCAGATCGACTCACTTCCATGATTCTTGTGATATTGACCGTACTATGATGAGAAATAAACCGAATATTGCCTCTATTTGCGTCAGTTTCCTCTTAATTCTTTGTTGGTCGTCGCATAACTCTTTGATTTCTGAAATCATCCTTCCTTTGATTTAATGCATAAAGAAGTTCGGACTTTCTGGCAGCATAACTCAACCTCTTTTCTTACAGTTTATTAATTCATGTATTCTGCTCACTGTTTTTTGTTGTTCCCCTTTATTCTTTTCTGGACTTATACAGAATACTGAAGGCTGAAAGTAGGGTTAGTGGTGCATGTGTCTTTGACTTAAGTAACTGACATGGTTCTTGTGGATAGGCATTTTAGCTTTTGCAAGCAGTTGACTAAAGTGTATTTTGTCTGACAGCGAACATCCTCTGTATTCGTAACTTCTTCCTTGTATCTCATCAGGTGTGAAAGTAGAAGAAATTTCATCAAAATGTATGTTCGTACAGCAAGATATAAAAATTCTACCTTACCATATTTAGCTCAAGCTTTGTGTGAAGTGACAGATATCAGAAAAGAACTAATAAACTACTTAAATAAGTAAATAAGCAGCATATTATAACAAGAATTATCATTACATATATTATTTATCATATTATTTACTAATCATTCAGTATATTCCACTAATTTCCGGCTTTTGTGCCTTTATTAGCTTTACTGTTTTATGCACTTTTGTGTATTTATAAAAAGATCTTTTGGCTTGGTGTTTCGATTAGATCAGGTGTTCAAGAAAAGAGCTTCAGGGGGGCACCTTTTGTCTCCTTTATAAAAACCGTGAGGGTAAATCTAATTGAATTTTGGATTTTCCCGTCGATTGATTGGACTGAAATGCTAGGTCTCAGGTTGACATGTCAGGTTCTTGTGCAGATGCTTCGACGATGCCTGGGCATGTAATTAGAGGTTAACTGATGGATGGTGACCAGCAGTGGAATCCAGGATGCGCATTTCGTCCTATTCGGGACTCATCAACTGGATGTCCCTGCATTCCTCAGTGAGTAATAATGTCCTCACCGAGAGTCGAACCCAGTGCGCATAGTTTCAAACGCCAAAGCGTTATCCACTAGACCACTTGCGCCACAAGAGAACCACCTCTTGTACAACAGGTCATATTAATTATTTAATTGAATTTTCGATTTTCCCGTCGATTGATTGCACTGAATTACTCGGTCTCAGGTTGACATGACCCGTTGCACAAGAGGTGGCTCGTGTGGTCAAAGTGGCCTAGTGGGTAGCGCTTTGGCGTTTGAAACTATGGGCACTGAGTTCGAGCCTAAGTGGGGACATCATCACTCACAGTGGAATACAGGTGCACCCAGTTAACTAGTCCCGAATAGGGCGAAATGCGCATTTTGGATTCCATTGCTAGTCACCATCCACCAATTAACATGTAGATAAATGTTCGATTATACGTTTGGATAGCAAACACTGGGTGCCACCGACATACCTAGCTACACACAAGCAGGTGAATTTGTAGATGCACATTGATAAGACCAGCAGTGGTAGCTTATCATTCACGTTCATACGCATTCTAGGTTTTGTGGAGGAGGTTAATCGTAGTTCAGAAGAACGGGATAGTCCATTTTCCAGGGTTTCCGCAGATGAACCTCCATTGAATTGAAGCTTCATGTAGAGGAGTTTTCCAAGGCACTAAGTGTAGGCGGCTTTTGTGGTCTAGGATTCATGGATTTTGCAATAAATAGTTCTGGATGCCAATTCCCGATGAGGATTTTCTTGAGATTGTCCGGTTCGTCTTCTATGGTATCTGGGGTGCATATTCTGCGAACTGTGTAGCTGAGTGAGCAGATCAGGCTTTGTTTGGTGACTAGAAGTACCCAACAGTGAAAGTTAGTAAGCTATCCGTTCCACGTCAACTTTCTGTAGATAGATCTTTTCAGAGTTCCGTCTTGTCCTCGTCTTGTTAGTTGAACGTCAAGAAAGGGTATTTTGGAGTTGGACCCTTTCTCTAACGTGAACTGAATAGCGGGATGACAGTTATTAAAAGGAATTTAAGATGTCGTCTAGGTTTTCTTCATTGCTGACGATAGTAGCAAATTAAATCAAAGTGTACGACTAATAATAATCTGCGAAAATAGTGAGTATTCCTATGTAATCCAAAGGCTCGTCATCTAATTAGTTAAGTAATCAACCTATTATTGTCATTATTATTTTACTCCTTTACTTTCCGAGTGCAACCTATAGGTTCAAGCTACAGCTTTGAAGTTTCAGTAGCAGTGATGTTTATTTTTACGGAGTTGAGTTGCCAAATTTATGCTCAGTCTCCCGTTTCTACCGGTCTTATTACAGACTTAGCAATGTTCAGGAGTGCGTTGGCCGGGGGTCAAACACCTGACTAATTGAGCGGTTGGTCTGCATTCTACCACTGAATACGACTAAAAATGGGTTACAAAAATAAGATATTTTTAAAAATACAAAGGACTACATAGAGTTTATTACTCAATCATTCAGGTAAGCGAAAATTGATACTAAGGCCGTAGTAGTAAAAGATACCAGATAAAACATTTCTGGACATAAAGTTGAGGTTTCTCCATAAGGATTGTCAAAGCCATAGCTGCGTGGAAAGAAGTGTAGGTGAAATCCGTTTGGACGGCTTGATCTTGCTGTATATATGACTCTGAATGAAGTCTCCACTGACGCTGTTTGACCAGAAGTAGTAATATGCTCCATAATTGATCTGTTGACTGTTTTACGTCCTCCATTTGACTGTGGTGCTGGTAAGTGTTTATGGACACGTCTACACAATATCTCACTAGTTCGGTCTATGTACTTGGCTCTGCCCTCTGCTGCCATTTTACATTATATATATATATATATATAAACTAAATAACTGTGGAGCTTCGAAACGAAGTAACGAAAACAGATCGCTTTCCTGACTCATCTGGATATATTGATTTTTATTGCCGATCTCAGTTTACTTTATGGTATATAGCCCGTTGCTCTCAGAGAATCTCGAATATTTAGCACTCTTCTAAGAAAACATCGTGTTTTACACTTCTGTTGTTCTGTATATAAATGACTTCAAAAGTGCGTGGCATTTCAATGAACTAAACGTCAGTGTCGATCATGCATAGACATAGCCTTACACAGCTCAACCTTATTTTTATTGTTAAAATCACAGTAGAGACATTTATTTAGAATTTCACCTTATGTATGAGCAGTATCACAGAGGAGTTTCTAGATGGTTCGATTTTTGCACAAAATTTCAGCAGATTAAGGCTTTTTTAGGAGTTAGATTATAAGAATTGACCTTTCCTGTAATTATTCAGTATTCTGATGACTGGTACCTACGAAATGATTATCGCCCACCAATGTGGTTGTAGATCCGCCGGGTGAAGGTTAGAAATAGCTGGAGGTTGTTAGTTATTCAACTTAAAATAAAACCACTTCGAACTTGAAATCTGTCACCACACGGGAACGAAAAATGTTAAAAGCTTAGTGACAAAAAACTTACAGTTGAAATAAAGGCGGTTCCTACAATAAATAAATCAGTTGATTTCATCTGAGTCAACTCGGATTTGTGGTGATTATACTTAAGCTATTTCGTCCACTTGTTTTTGTTATCCTTGAATGCTAATATTTTGTTTCCGTAAAAACCTATAGAGAGAAGTGGGTGGGTGCTGCTGGAGAGCCCCAAACTAGGACGAAACAGCTGTCCAGTACTCCCAGGTTTTCCAATGGTTCTCTAACCAATGTCAGCTCATGATGAAATCCTGTAACCCATTTAGATAAGCCTAATCATTTGGATATATCATTTAGATTTTAATATTACATTTAGGTACTTCGCTCTGTAATCCAGCCAAATAATGAATTAATTACTTTTTTGCCATCAACAAAAGAAATACTTTAAACGGTTGGATGATGTGGCTCTTGAGGCCTGTTGGATCACGCGTGTCAGCGGTTTAATGGTAGAATGCTTGAGTAATCACACGGGTAGTCCGAGGGTCGATTCTCGACCAACACATTACTAAACATTACTTAAGTGGCAGTAGGCCAAGAAATGAGGGAAGGTTGAACATGAGGCTGGCTACATCACTGTGCAAACTACCACATCACTGCTACTGAAATTGAAAGCCCTAATGTTTACTTGGAACGCAAAGGAATCACACAAAATGTAGAAAGTAGTCGGATGACAACTATTTAGATGGAAAGAAGTCAATAAAGTGGTAATACTTGAAAATTAATCTGATGCTCACTATTGACTGGCCCTATTCAGGCAGTGACCTGGGGTTCTAGTGGAATGCCGTGACCAGTAGGTTGCAGCAGGTTGAAGATGAGGCAGCAAACCATCGAAGAAGACATTGCAAAATGGTTGCACTATGTTGTGAATTGGCAGAAGTTAGAATTCATGGGCTACCCATTGGATTGGGTCCCATTGGCTCAGTGGTCCACGTGCTCGCTAACCTTGTAACCAGAAGGTCCTGGGTTCTAACCCTGGCGGTGGGTGCGTACTGATGAAAAGTCCCAAACTAGAACGAAACAGCTGTCCAGTACTCTCAGGCTTTCCAGTGGTTCTCTAACTGATGTCAGCTCATGATCAAAATCCTCAATCAAATCACAAAAAATCCCGACAAAAGCAATACTCGAAAGTGGTAAATGTCATTGACCTGCAATCACTAAAATGTATGCGAAATTCAGGTGAAATGGAGTATTGTACCTCTGTGTTTCCCATCTAGCCATATCCCCCACTTTTATCACCCCACCTCCTAGTAATGTCTTTCAGTCTTTTTTTTCAGCATATTTTTGGTATATTCCATATTAATAGTAAGTGGTTACCATTAAAGTTTTCATTCTCAATAATCTACTTCACTGGTCTATTTTACTGAATGTACTAGACTGATTTTGAAGATTCACGAACTTTCACTTTATATAACTTAAAAAAGCAAGTGCATGCTCATTAACACAGTCAATACTAGATAATGGTTACAGAATTGTTTTAGTTGAAAATTAAGTAATATGTAAACATAGCGAAAGTCTACAAGTGGTATTTTAGGTATCTCACACGTATAACTAGTGTGTGTCAATCAAAAATGGATGAAGGAAATTTGAAGTATTAGTATACTGAGTGACAGTCGAAAAGTAAATAAGAACGAATAAAGGATGTCGAAAAAGAGTAGCCTATGTATAAAAAGTAAATATTACTGTTACACATTAGTTGTACACTTCTAGTGGTAGGTAATTTTCCAGGATTATTGACCCCAGCATTCATCACTGAAAACTGAATGCTCACCCTCACTGTTCTAGTCGATGTGTTTAGCTGAAGGACTACGGTCAGGCATCCGTGCCATTTGGTAAGCTGTCGTGTCATGTTCGTTTGTTCGTGCAATCATCTTGTACTCCGATCTGGTCCCGAAATATAATTCGTAACTTGGACAGTCACTTCTTGTGTTTTGCTTCGCCTTTGATCTACACAAACAAATACTATAGAAGTTGTGGGTGTTAGATCTTCAGTTAACATTTTATTGTCGTAAATTAAGCATTTACATGATTGACATAACCTTTGTACAGACATGATCATATTTGAAATGGAACACTGTTTCATGACATTAAAAAATTGGAAAATGGAAAGAAACTTTATAAGAATAAATTACAAAACATTGGTTCAAGTCTAAATTTTAATCTATAATATACTTATAGTCAGTCAACTTCATGCATGAATTACAAAAGTTTGTGTTAACGGGAGGTAAGAAGAAGGGCGATACACAGGTGCTAGAGTAAGACACACAGGATGCAGACCTTGTGATCAATATCATTTTATCAACTAATAAGGGTTCGAAAATTTATAAAACTCCACAGTAGAGGGTAAGTACAGCATTATTTTGGTATTAGCAGATACAAGGGATAAACTTTGCGATGATAAAAAGTATTCCGAATGGAATTTGTTCCGTTGTTCATCGTATGTGCCATAAATATTCTGAATAACGCTCAGGTAATACAAACGTAGAAAGCAGCATTACTATACATTTCCAGTGCTTCAGTGCAATACCTTCGCGTCGGTGGCACAATGGTTAGGACTCTCACCGACCATGCACATGGTCCGAGGTTCGATCCCCTGCCGACGCACACCTGATATCTATGGTCGGCCTGCAAAATTTGGGCTACCGATATCACATGCTGAAAATTCCATACTTGTACCAAAATATACAGTGTGGAATTAAGCTGTAATCAAAAATAAAATAAATAATAAAATAAAAATAAGAAAACAGAAAGAGGCAGCCAGCAAATAGTAATAATTTAAGCAAACTATAAGCGATAACCGAAGGATTCATTCCCCTTTTTTATTACTAAGAATTAATAGTCATTGAGTTTTATAGTGTCACATACTAACGGTTAGTTCAAGTTTATAGTAGTAAACAACAAAAAATATGGATTAACAAAATAAAAAATTACAGCGAAACGAATGATGATGATTTTCACACGTATATAAGGTAATGTTGGGAATAGAAACTGAAGAAGTTAAATCCAAACGCCAAAGTATATAAAATATGTAGAAGAAAAGAGGAAGTATACTTCGTACTGTCCAGGAACGTTAACAACCTTAGACTTTTAATACTCTGTGCTTACTGCATGTACTGAGACAGTCAGAGGGAAAGAATCAGATGTCTTATGTTAACCTGTATCAACATTTGACCACAGACTCCACTATTTTGGAATGATGAGGATAACTGCTTAAATTTGTGTCAACGAGCACTAAAATGTATTCATTTTTGTTGCGGATTCGATAGTGTAGAACAATGGTTCTCTGAAGCTTGGTGACGCTTTCACCGCATCAACAGATATCCGCACTGAGGTCCTTTACAACTTGGAGGGACAGCTTCAATGGATAAACAGTTATCAGTGTCGGTGGACATTCAGTGGGTAACAGATACTTTGTTTTTCGCGGGCTTTTCTCCATTTGGCGGGAAGCAACAGTGCCACTTTTTGTCCAGTAGTACGCTGGTTTGCTAATGTCTAGAGAAAACCGAGCAGAAGTGTTACTGCACTTTATATTTAAGTCTATTCATAGACTTTGCGCCTTGCAACCTAGCATGATGGCCACATTTTGAAACTTGACCGATGAAATTCAGTCTGCATCAAAGATAAAACTGGACACACATATTACATTAGTTACTGACTAGTGTTCAGTCAAAACTATCGAATACAGTCCCACAAGAGATCAATCGACAGCCTAAATAATTCACTGGTAACGTCTGTGACCGCAGCATTGAGTGATGTGGGTTTGAATCTCAAAGGGGACATGAGTTCCCTCAAGGTTGCAGATACTCCTTGCTGATGAGTGCCAACTAGCACGAAACCCAGGTCAGGCTGGGCTTCCTGCGAATTGCCTCCAACCATCTAATACCAACAATTCAGCAGGATATTTTTTTTGATGATGTCGTTTGTCTCATACCATGCAGTTGATCTTCAGCTAATTCTAACGTTTGAGAAAGGCTGTCAAGTCACCTGATATCTCACTAAAAAATGAAGTGACAGTGGATTTTAACCAACGCTTTCGTCAGTGTTGAGACTAGCTCCTCGAAGCGTTAGTGGCATGTTAGTTATTCCGTTATAGACTTAATTCAATTACGTTTGCAACTGCGACTAAAATGGTTGAAGATACTGTAGTCTTAAATGACGCCGTAAAATTAGTATTTTACAGTTTCAGGGTTTAAATTGATCGTATGTCATTTGCACTACATAGCGTTACGTTCGCTTGTTCATGCACAGTGTCTAGTTAGCTGAGCATGCATCCTTACTAAGAAAAACTTTTGGGGCTAAAATGTATTTCACATTTTTGACTATCCAGCTCTTAGCGGGATCCGATCAACTGACCGTTTCTGGCTATGTACAATAGCTACATTTAAGATGAAGAATAGGATGGGCATACTGTAGTTACCGTCTTATTACTAATGCCCTCAATTTCGAAAATCCCTAATGAAGAAAAAATAAAATTAAAAGTAAGAAGAAAATCATGCTGTTTTAATTAGGTCTGGATACTTGGAACTGTTGAAAATCTTTCCCACATTCTTCATATCCACCGAATTAGGCTGTTATTTGTGAGAATTTAAGTTTTTGAACCACTTGTGAAATGAAATCTTACTCCACAACCACTCGCTACCGATGAACCACGCCTATCATTTGAGGATTCTTGATATTGCCTGGTTGTCCGATCCCTGGTAAGTGGAGTGAGTTTTGAACCCGTTAAGCTTAGGCCAGTAAGCCATAGCCGCACAAACCACCCGCAGTATATGGAACTACTGAAATTTATGTAAACTAATTACTATTTTGGATTTGATTGTGTTTTGTGCGCTGGATGACTTAATTTTCCTTCTAGACAACATCTTCAGGGTAAACTCTAATATGTGATGGACTTATATGAGTTCTCCACCTGAGCCACAAATCTTATCTACTTCTAACGGTTGCCTTCTTTAAAACAAAAAAGGGGTTTCTAAAGACCGACTACTCTAACAGTCGGTTCCTTTTGGCTTTTTTCAAGTTATTTGCAAGCAAGCTAGTTGAAATCTTTAAGTGTAGGAGGGAATATTCGATTTAGCGTGAGTAAAAACAATAAATACTGGTCTGCAACAAGACGATCACGTGATCACTTAAAATACTCGAATCAGTGACAAGCGATATTACCGATCACCAGAAACATATATGAACCACTATCAATCCTGATGCACAATATCCAATCTAGGTAACTACCAAAGTGAGTAGTCAGCTTGGACTACTTCGCCCTGAAAAGATATCGAGTGTTGAAAAATTACTAATAATTATTATCCATTCAAAATATATGTGAATTAAAGAAGGCTCAGAGAGGAAGATAATAATGTAACATTCGTGTGAGGATACGGGCTACAACCAGGTGTTTCCGCGCAATTTACGGGTTACCGCGCTCACGGCTACAGGCGTTATAATCGCCTATATTTTTGAAAACAGATTATATTTGACTAGTTTTAGACTTCTGTAGCCAGAAGGCAGGCTGATGACTGTATTATTACATCAGCTGGTGATTCCTTTCACTTTGGTTTGCGTTAGAATTTACGGTGTTCTCAGGAGACGATTATATGCCACACTCCTCTTCTGAAGTGGCGCCACCTTTATTCGGTGGGTATCAGTGTATTTTAATCAATGGGCCAAAGAACACCCACATGGTTTCATGAAAATTTAACAAGATACAATTGAATTTTGAAATTACTGCATCCTTTAATCCATTACATTGCACAGATATCAGTATAAAGCCAGAGTTTTTAGTATAAGTGCAGCAAGAGTAACGCAGTTACGGAATATCATTCCACCGATAGCGTTTGCTTCAGAAGAAGTTTTAAATTGAAAATTTCATTTTAAATACGTACAAAAAATATAATTTGTCATTAAACCACCATAGCAACGAACTACCCGACGAAAGTTGGCGTGAATATGCAATGAAGCTATTCACGCACAAGTATTCACGACCGCCAAACAAAATCTGCAAATCTTTAACGAAGTGAGTACCTTACCAGCTACTTAATACTCCTTGGATAGCATGCTGCAATAAATTATCTTTGAGTACGTCCTGCTGGACTTAGAAGTCAACGAACGATGGATATAGAACAGTGTTGGATAACAGGTGAACTCCATTGTATTTGGGAGAGATCGTCTTGGCTAAAACACCTCTTGAAGTGAGAGAATTACTGATTGGAAAAGATGGAGCACCGGCTTGCACAGAATATTTTTTCAGATATACAGGACGGCAGGATCATAATCCAGTTAGATGATTGTATGACACAGAAGATGATTCGGATGCAGAATTAACAATGCAGGTATTCGCACCGAAAATTGAGACTACCTCTCTGTGATCTGTTGGTAAAAGTGGTGAACAGCTGTCAATTACCTTACAATAGCATCTTTCAACGAAGACTAAATGTAGAACATCTTTCCTAGTTTTTTTTCGTGCTCCTAAGCAGTTTAAACTCTGGGTATATTAATGATAATGTGGACTGTTTTGAGGCAAGTAACCTTATTACTCACAATCCATCAAGCGTCTACTGCAGCTTCTATAAAAATAATTGGATTGTATCACATCAAGAGCAGTTTGTAGCTCAGTATGCTCTCCAAATTTTTAAAAGCGGATAGGCAACTCCGTGAAAACTTCCACATCACATCACTATCGGGTAAGCAGTTATATGTCGGTGGAACATAGTGTAATAAGAAGAGGAACTGCTGTCTAATAAAAAACGATTCTTAAAAGGGGACAAGAGGAAGGGACCTTTAAAAAAGGCAGAAACAACGCTTTTCGCAGAGTGAAATGTTACCATCAAATTCGAGTAAAATGACATATTTTTTACAGTATTGACACAGTCAACATCTTGATGCATACCTGAAGCCTTATATATGAATCAAAAGTATTTTTTATAGATAGTAATAGAAACAGTCAATTTCTCGCATATTTTCCTAATTTTCTGTACATTCATAATCGTTTATTCACTTGTAGCTACGACTTCACACAAAGGCTGAGAAACTGATGAAAGCGCGCTCCTTGAATACGACGTGCTTTTTCCTCTCTAACCGGAAAATACCAGTTTTGTGAATTATCCGCTTGGGAAACCTGATCTCCCTAGCCGGTGAATTAAATTCAACCGTTACTTATGCATTAACCTAACCTTGACGTTTTTTCAATAAATAACGCCAATATCCATCGGCTAATCAAATGACCTACGGCCGTCTACAGGCTGCCCTGTGTGGTAAGTCCAGTTGTCTCGAACTACCGCCAAAGCTTCAGGTGCCACTTCTGTAGCAGCGTCTTCCTCGCTCGTTCAGATAAACAAGACTTGCTGGTCTACCACGTGATTGCTGTGAAACCGATCATCCAGAAAGTACTAGGTAAAGTCGAAAACCTTTTCTTTTCCTTGTTTTGTACTTTTTCAGTCTTATTATTGTTCTTGTGGGTAGATACTAATGCTCTCTTATTCGTATATGGTATGTCATACTGATTGTAAATATGGTTGTCGAAAGCAGCCTTACAAAAGCCACTAAAACACCATACTCTGTAGTCACAATGGCTTCAGCCAGAGAAGGCAAAAACCCAGGGACTTCAACCCCTTCCCGCACATCGATCCTAAAGACTCGTGAAGGTTTCGTCAGTCCGAATACTACGCCTCCATTGTCACAGACTGGTACTGAAACGGCACAGGCAATGCCAGGGTCACAGGATACTACGCCTGCATCAACTGAAGGCCGGTGTGTGAAACACAGGAAACCTAAAAGGAAACGTTCAAGACGTCATAAGACCTCGAAGGGATCATCAAGGAAAGGAGACGAATGTCAGGCGTGCAGTACCACAGTTTCTAAAACTGATTCAGCGTTTGAATACAAGTTTTGCAAACGATGGGTGCACTGCCGTTGTTACAAAGAGGTACCGAAAACATAATACGAGTTTATGAGGAATAACTCATGCCCACGATTTTGGTACATTTGTCCACTTTGTCTCCCTGGCATGGTCCCACAGGGCGTGTGTGCGGATAGCAGAAACAACACGCCGCTCTTGTGTTACAACACAGTCTCATACAGTTTCCCACCTGCTAACACCACACTGCCAAAACTTGGCACAGACAGTGAGAAGGACACTCCAGTCCCACTGACTGGAAATGCCAATTTTCACAAGGTGAACATTCGCAAGTTTGCACCCACAACATCAGGGGAAGATAGAATTACTTTCACCCACTAGCAAGCTTGGCAACACAACAAAGGCTGGCCAGAACCTGATGAAGCTTAAAGTTGCTGACTCTGCGAAGGAATACAAGAAGCCAGAGGTCCAGCCTAAGTTTGAGGTTAGTCGGTCTAATTCTCTTATCCTCTTTAACGTACCTGTAAGAAAGGACAACTTGCTTGAACAACGGGCCCTGTTTGATCGGGAACAGTGGTCCAACTCGTGCAATAAACTAGGTCTGAACATCAGTTTGGTGAAATTGTTCGGGCTGTACGGGGGTGTCCACACGCCTCAGAGTAAGCCACCCCCATTAATGGTTACACTGGACTCTGCCGAAGAGGCCGAAATAGTACTATTATTGCCTCAGGTGCTAGTCATGGATAGAAGTTCTAGCATTAGGGTGAGACAAGACAGACCATGGGCTATCAGGCATATGGCGAGGGAGTCGCCGGAACTGATGCCTTCTACCTCTAAGGTCGTACACGATGTTCCGGAACTGAAAACGGGCACTGCTTGTGAAAAACATACGCATGACGTACAGCAATGGAGATGGCCGTCAAATCAGATGGCCCTTGGCGCTTCTGGAGCCATCTCCATTTTCCGGCTACCTCGCCCCGCTCACCTCACACTGATTAGCTCTCCAAAGCTGCTAAGTGTCACATTCTACTCCCGGAGCAGTTGTCCATAGCACTTCAACGGTGGTATGGGAGGACACATACGATGCTGCGAAAGCAGACCCCGAAATATAAGGAGCCAGCAAACTGAGGCTTTAATACACCTCCAAGCTTCAGTGACACTAGAGCGATGCAGTTCTGAGAATAACAGTCTGTGTCACCCAAGTGTCCTGCCTAAATCCATGGAATAAAACTACAACGGGCCGGTTCTATCGGAATCGGCCAACTAGTTCCAACATCAAGTCCCCCACCAGCAGACGGTTTCACGTCAACTACCCCACAACACTCTGAGGTTGTTAGACTCACTGTCAGTTGCCTATATAGCAATGTGAGGGGGCTGAGAATAAAAGTAGGTGAACGAAATCTCCAGCCACACCTACAACTGAAAATAATCATTCTCACTGAAACGTGGCTAAACCCCACTATCGCCGACAATGAAATCAGTATAGGTGATATGGTACTGGTCAGGAGAGACAGGGATAATAAGGAAGGAGGGGGAGTTGCTATATACTTTGATAGGCAACTTAAATGTGTGCGCGCAACGGACCCACCACTTATCGAACTCCCAGACTCCATATGGTGTCATTTCACCGTAGGCCACACCAAGCACTTACTGGGTGGCATCTACCGATCTCCCACCTGTGGGGCAGAGCACAATCAGCTACTGCTCAGCACTATCACAGGGATACGAGATTTGGGCTACGACCAAATCACCATAGCTGGAGATTTCAATGCTCCATCACTGAACCTAAGCTCGGGGTGTGCTAAGGGAAAATTTGGCCGAAACCTACTGCAAACTATTCGAAACACGGGACTGACTGAGAATGTTGGAGACGACACTAGGTGGGGCCCTAGTGGAAAGTCATCAAAACTAGATTATATTCTAACTAGTGACCAGCTACTCGTCGAAAAGGTCCAGATCATGACTCCTCTGGGAAGCAGTGACCATGCAGTCATAGGTTTCGATCTTGTCCTCCGTGAGCGTTTGCAATGGGATGTTACGCGACCATGTCTGTGCTACAGCAAGGCTGACTATGCTGAAATGCGGAGGCTCTTGTCCGACGCAGACTGGCCCTTAGCATGGGACGACCTATCTGTGGATGAACACTGGGAAGTGGTAAAAAATGCTATTCATATAGCAATCTCGGATACCGTCCCTTTAGTCACAACACAGCCCAAAAGAAAGACGTCATGGTTGAAGAGAGGCACACAGAGTATTATGCAAGCAAAGCGGAAGGCTTGGTTTACTTGGCGTGTATCTAAGAATCAGATCGACCACGATGCATACCTCGAACTCAGGAACCGGTGCAATGCGAGAGTCAGGAGGGACAGAAGGTCATTCCAGGTTAACCTTGCCAAAAATCTGCTAGTAAACCTCAAAAGCTTGTACCGATTCATGTCGGAAAGAAAACCAACAAACCAAGGGGCATGCGCCTTAGTAGGCTCAAACGGTCAATATCTCACTAGTCTGGAGATGGCTGAAACATTCAGTTCAGCCTTCGCTAAACAGCTAAACAGCAATGTGGATATTACAGTTACGGACCAAAATGGTGGCACTACTATTTCAGAGAAAGAAGACCTAGAGCGTACTCCCCAAATAAACCCCACAATAGTACTAAGGAAGCTACAGCGACTCACACCTGTGACGACATCAGGCCATCTGTTCTGAAACAGTGCGCCGCAACTCTCTGTAGGCCCCTGTGCGACTTGTTCCAACACTCAATGGATTCGGGGATACTGCCAAGGGAGTGGAAAAGAGCCATCCTTTCTCCGATCTTCAAGGGTGGGGACAGGCAAAATGCCACCAGTTATAGACCAGTAGCTCTACTCCCAGTGGTATCAAAAGTACTGGAAAGTATTATTGACGACCACATCAGGGAATATTTCGATAGGACTAATATATTCCATGAAGCCCAACATGGTTTCAGAAAAGGCAGATCCTGCGTCACTAACCTACTGTCAGCTTGGGACGACTGGACATCATGCTGGGACTTGAACGTACCAGTCCATGTGGTCTTCCTAGACTTTGAGAAGGCATTTGACACTGTTCACCATGACCTTCTCCTACAAAAAATAAGCCAGGCAGGTATAGGTGAGCCACTTCTGTCATGGTTAAAGGACTACCTAGCTGAAAGGCAATTTTGCTCTAAGGTCAATCGAGTCCGATCATCTTGGCACAGCTCGTCATCAGGAGTGTCGCAGGGTTCTATCCTAGGACCACTGATGTTTTTGATTTTCATCAATGATCTACCACGCCGTCTGAGCTGCCCGACTCTCCTGTACGCTGATGACGTAAAAATATGGAGGGCGATAAAGTGTCCGGAGGACTCAGATAGGCTACAGGAAGACCTAAACCTTCTGGAAGACTGGGCGGTGGCCAGTGGCATGACTTTCAACTTGAAAAAGTGCAAAGTAGTGAAGTTGCGCACCTGTAGACTGCAGAATGCAATTTACACCCTGCGCAATGAAAGTTTGTTCCGCACAACGTCGGAACGCGACTTAGGTCTAGTTCTAACGGAAAAAATGGACACAAGCGTAAATTACACGGGGGATGTAGCGAGGGCATATGCGGTCATACACTTTACAAATAGACAGTTACGTGCACTCACTCCTCAGCTCTTTCTAAGGTTGTACAAAACATACGTCAGACCACACCTTGAGGTGCATAATATTATCGCACCCCCAATGCTTAGAAGAGACATCAACCTCTTGGAAAGAGTCCAAAGTGAGTAGTTGGTCTCCGAAATGAACCATATGATGAAAGACTGAAGAAATTAGGCCTATTCACACTTAGCTACCGTCGGCTTAGAGGGGATTTGATTACTGCCTACAAAATAACAAATGACCAGAATCATTCAAGCAAAGGTGTTCTGCCATTGAGTAGGTATAGGCTCCCTCGTGGTAATCCCAGAAGGATAGCTCACCATAGGGCAAGGACCTGAGTGCTCTCCCACTTCTTTTCACTGCAGGTTTGCCGTCCCTGGAATTCCTTCCCGGCAGATGTGGCTATGGAACCGTCTGTGGACGCTTTTAAGCGAAGGCTGGACAACCATACAGCGACACAAGGACTGCATTCAAATGGCCTATCCCCTAAAATCGTTCACACAATTCAGGGGTAGACAATTAAACTCGTCGTTTTACTTCTTTACATTCTCTCACGTCTTACTCTTCTGACAACTTTAATTACGCTTATTATTATCATCATTATTACCGATATATATGTATATATATATATATATATATATTATTCATATTATTCTTCAAATTTAATCAGCTGACTGTTGTTACGTTTTCTTATTTCTTTTTCTGTCTGTTAGTCTGAATAACTTCACTAATTATATCTAATATTATTATCTCTTTTCTTATGACGCCGATACCGGAGGACTAACTGGTGAAAGGGTCAACTCCATTCATAGTAGTAACAGTCTTAACACACCTCATACTACAAACCACATATAATTAATCCCGGCATATCTCCTTTTGGAGATAACCAAGTCTACGACGGTCGAGTGGTGGGATGAGCTACGCAGAATTTTACCGAAGATCAGGAAACTATACCTGACAAGCAAGAGGCGAGCACAAAGAAATCAAATTGGTTTATACTAGCTCGTAAAAACGTTATTGGATAGTGGATAGATGAATTTTGTATCTCAGCTTGATTTCACACCGTATTTTTGGTAAAGGTATGGATTTTTTAGCATGTGATATCGGTAGCCCGAATTTCGCAGGCCGGCCATAAGTATCAGGTGTTCGTCGGCGGGGGATCCAACCTCGGACAATTTGCATGGTCGGCAGGAGTCCTTACCACTGTGCCACCGACGGCTATTCTGGAGAGATACAGGGAAATGACATATGGTGCAAAATTATTTTTTAACATTCTGGAATTCAATATTAAAGAAATGTCGGTGGAGACATTTGACTTCACTATTTATAATAATAATATATTAGTTCCTGTTTATGCAGGAACGTACCAATTGTAGAGGCATGGATAAGTTATTATAAAAATTACACGTAGTTTCATGTATGATGAATTTACAGTTGGGTTGTTCTTTCTGACATTGGAGTCACTCAGAACAATCTGAAGCTCAGTGTTCGTGTTGCTAATAATTCCGTTGTCAGCCAACTAACAGAAACTGTCAATGTCCTGCTATTACTGCGCCGGACCTCACGCTGTCCTTGGAAGACTTTCAGAAACAATGCGTAGTAAGCAACGCGATAAACCAGAGCACAGATTTGCGACTCGAGAATCCTTTATTCCTACGCCAATATGTAACCGACAATAAGGTTATTATACACAAAATCTGAGAATAAATGTTATAACAATAAATCACGATAATACTTCTGATGGTTTTCCTGTCTTCCAACGAACAGCGAACGATGAGACGATGACCGCCGTATTGATGACTCCCGCGAAAAATATGGATTTGGGTTTGAGCAAACAACCATGAATTGATCGTTCAATCTTCAACTACATTGAGACTCCCCGAAAAAATACGGATCCATCCCTTTTTTCCATCACGACCAATACACGTTGACTTGGATGCCATTGCGAGAACCTGGGTCACACGGACAGAGCTGAAATGGAAAACAAACAGAAGAGCCAACACACCACAAGCATACCCACAGCACAATCTCACACATCAGTGACGACCTGCGCCTCCAGATAAAGGTATCCACTTGACACACCCTCTTGCAACACAATCTCCACTTGCTAGAATGACTCTTGCAGAATGCAACGTGGCTATAGCACCACCTCACGATACTCTACGCACATCCTCTTATCTACTCACTACCAATTACCACTGCAATCGCTTGTCACTCATTCTGCTTTAGTTCTAGTAAAGGTGACGTATGCAAGCCTCAGTCGTCTACACTCTCGCTCCTCGGCGTGTGGGACCACAGTTAACAATTATCTCCGTATGCATTTTATTGTCAGCAATAGTCTCCCCGGCGTATACGACCCATTCGCTGTCTCTAACATCAATCAATTCATTCACGGGTGTAGAAGACTAGAAACAACTTCAGAAGTAATCACGACGAACATTTTAACAAAATTATTTAATAACAAGAAGGTACAAAAACGACAGGTAAACACAATGGACCCAAAACACCACCAATTGATATGACACACCACACGTGTATACAAACAGTACACACGAACTCGCAGATCGTGTCTCGATGGAATTCCTTTGAAGAATCGCAGGATTTACACCAGTACGCCTACAACCCTTCTCACGTTGACGATTGTAAGTTTTAGAATGTCCGGACACAATCAAGACTAACCAACAATTACAATAATTGGAGCTCACACAATTATTTAACACAAACATATGTACAATCAACACATCAAATGTTGTGGATTCTGACACGACAAACTACCCTTGAAGAACTGTAGGACTTACAGCAGTACGCCTACATTCCTTCTCAGGTTGATGATCCAAGTGGAAGTCGTCCGGACACATACAAAATTAACCGACAAACAGATGAAAGATGATACCAATTCAGTATATACAACATGAACATATGCACAGAATCACACACCAAGCACGTTGGACTGCTCATTGATGCTCTACCCTTTGAAGAATTGCAGGACTTACAGCAGTACGCCTACAACCCTTCTCAGGTCGACGCTCTAGGTTGGAAAATCGTCGCAGAGTTCATTTGCTAACTTCCTTCTATCAGCTATATCCTCAGATCTGAACGGTAACACGCCCATGTCATTGTATCGTAGAATATAGATGACGAACAAACACACGACATATCTCATCAACCAAGTGTAGTAAAAGAGTAATTTACCCCAAAGATAATAACATTCAAATAGTAACTTGAAACTAGAAATGCCTTTATTCGTGCAAGTCAATTTAACAATTACTCTCTCGTTTACACTTGGCTTATCCTCACTAAACTGAGCATTGATATTCGTCCTTTCAAATGCACCAATACTACCATAGTCATTGCACAAGATACTTGAGTTGATGGGCGACTGTTTCATTGTGGATGACAACACCAACGATGACCGATTGATACCAGTTAATGAAGTTAGCGGTGGATCAGAAGCTGTTGTGGCTCGGCTTTCAGATAGTTGTCTAACTGCAAGATTACCACTACTCTTGTCACTTAGTATTATCTCTAGTTTAGCACTAGCATCTGATGATAGGTGGGCTACACGCTGATCAATTACGCTGACGGTCTCACAAGTATCTATACCTTCTGCAACTGCATCTGCATTCAATTCTACTTCACGTTGTAGTTGAACAGAACCTTTATTTAACTTAGCAGTAGTAGGCATTCCCCTCATTTCATCATGATCAACCAAAGACAAATCTGCACTATCATGATCATTATCACAAATATTCAATTTACCATCATCAATCTGGTCGATTTCATCATTTTCAAACTCTTTAATAACAGCAGTGGATGATTTGGGTTCTTCCTTACAGATCATTAGAGGGTTTATATCTTCACTCTGACTAGTAATACCTTGTAAACTTGTGGAGTCAGAACTGAACTCTGAAGCAGTAACTCTATTCTGTGACACTCTATTCAACAATAGCTTAACAGTTGCAACTACAGACTTATTGATCACACCGTTATCGTCACACAATTTGGAGTCAGGCCTGGAGTTTACATTTAGCTTATCACTGACTTGCTCACTTCTTCACAGTTCACCTTTGTATGCACCTCTTGCAAACGAGTACAACACAACCGTGTTTGTCTTGCAACTTATCTGTTGAGGATGCACTACGAAACCTGTTACACTCACTAGATCTATATGCATTACTAGACATCATGGAGCCTTCTCGATATCCACCTCTCTGAGGCCTATTCGTCATCAATGATTGCGTTTTGCCCTCAGACTGCTCTATTCTAGAGGTGAGATGCAATATACTGGAAAACTTGCTCATAGATTGATTGACACTAGTATTTACCAGTTTCAGAATATCATCGAATTTTGGCTCGATACCTTCATCCTCCATACGGGAGCTCATCTTCACCTACTTCCTTTGCGGTCGAGTAGGTAGGCGTCTCGCTATTACTTCTGGGATAAAACTCGAGTTGAGGTCACTCATGCAATTCATCGAAATCAATGCATTCTTGTAAGTCAACAGATTATCTAAAAACTCAGTGAGTGCCTGGGAGTCATTCTTTATTTGACCACCATTACCTTTAACAGCCTCGAATAATTTCCCTACAATCATTGTCAGCCACGTCTCATAAACCGTTAATGCCCAGCTCTTGCTACGCTCGGGCCCACGCTGTTCCTTGCAGTTTTTCAGAAACGCTTAGTAATAACGGGCGAAAAAACCAAAAGACCGATTGGCCACTCGAGAATTCTTTATTGTTACACCAACATATAAAAATAATGTTTTCACTAGGGTTTCTGATGGTTTTCTCCTGACTTCTTTCTGAACAGCGACCGATGAGGCGATGACTGGCTGATTGATGCCTCCGCGAAAATTGGGGAAGTTGGTTTTGAGCAAACAACCATGAATTGATCGTTCAATCTTCAACTACATTGACAATCATCGAAGGTCTTCCAAATCTTTCACGTAGTATGCTCATAGCCTCGTAGTAGCCCTCTTTTGGCTTCATAAACTTACAGCACTGTATAGCTCTTGCAGGATCTCCAGTGCAATATCTCATCACATACATTAACTTCAATTCATGATTTAATAAAAAACCACTCAGCATAATCTCAAACTCCTTTACAAATTGTAAATAATCAGCCGGGTTTCCATCAAAACATCGTGGTTCAAATTTAGGGAGTTTGATGTTCCTATTATCCCTGAACGGTGAAACAGTAACATCAACCATGTCATGCTTAACATCAGACACATCGTTGCAATTAACAGACAGGTCACCATGACTTACTTTCCTGTTTGCATCCAAGACACTCTGTCCCTTCTTTGACCCAGGCATTGTTGAACTTGACCCAATTCCAAAAAGTTCCAGATATTGCTTGTTCAAAGAGGACTTGACCGGCACCAGGAAAGATGAACGGTGACTATTCAAACTGTCACCAGCCATCTGAATCCGTCGGAAAATGTTTCCGCCTTCTGAAGCTAACTTCACTGTTAGAAACTGTTTCCATCGAAGGACCGAGGCTCGAATTTACGTAACCTCAATCCCCTACTATCCCTAAAGTACAAACCGACGAACAAAAGACTCATCATGCTGAGCATCATACATATCATTACAATTAACAAGCGACCCAGTATTACTTACTCTGCTGCCTGCTTCCAAAACGCTTTGTCTTTCTCTGACCCAGGCATTACTAAACTTAGCCAAGCAGTCCAGGATAGTTTCAGGTTACACTTGTCCACAAAATGGGGGCTGTCAGCCACGTCTCGTAAACAGTCAGTGCCCAGTTCTTGCTGCACTCGGGCTCACGCTGTTCCTTGAAGTTCCTCAGAAACGCTTAGTAATAACGGACGAAAAAACCAAAACACCAATTGGCGACTCAAGGATTCTTTATTGTAGCACCAACGTATAAACAATGTTACAACTAAGGTTTCTGACATTTGTCTCCTGACTTCTTTCTGAACAGCGACCGATGAGACGATGACTGTCGTATTGATGCCTCCGCGAAAACTGGGGAAGTTGGTTTTGAGCAAACAACCATGAACTGATCGTTCAATCTTTAACTACATTGACACGGGCAGACACGAATAAAGACGAAGAGAAACTATCAGAAACTGTCAGTAAACTCCCAGAAACTGTCAATGTCCTGCTATTACTGCGCCGGACCTCACGCTGTCCTTGGAAGACTTTCAGAAACAATGCGTAGTAAGCAACGCGATAAACCAGAGCACAGATTTGCGACTCGAGAATCCTTTATTCCTACGCCAATATGTAACCGACAATAAGGTTATTATACACAAAATCTGAGAATAAATGTTATAACAATAAATCACGATAATACTTCTGATGGTTTTCCTGTCTTCCAACGAACAGCGAACGATGAGACGATGACCGCCGTATTGATGACTCCCGCGAAAAATATGGATTTGGGTTTGAGCAAACAACCATGAATTGATCGTTCAATCTTCAACCGCATTGGCATCTGTAAATACACTCTCTCTCGTTTGAGGATACATGTGCAGTCTACAATGGCGCATGAACTCCATATTACTTTCTCCAAATGTTGTTTGTTTAAGAAGCTTTCTTGGATTATAATAAAGGTTTTTTTGTATTTCCCAATGAATGTAGAACAAAACCATTTTGTTTTTGCTGACGTTTCGCTATTTATTTTTAATAGCTTTCTTAGAATGTCACTGTTATTTTGATTTTCAATATGCATTCTTAAGTTGAACTAAGTCTATTTTTCCCACCCCCGAACTCTTTATTATGTATGCTGAGATTTTGTAAATTCCGGTTTAATAATACTTTGAGAAAGCTATTAGTTTAAATTGGCGAAACGTCAGTAAAAACAATATGGTTTTGTTTTTCATTCATTGAGAAATACAAAAAACCTTTATTATAATAAATATCATATACCCAATACCCAAATTTTTTCAAACCCTTAAAAGTGAACTTGGTTTTGACATATATAGCTTTCCTCGAGCTTCAACAATCGATAATGTATTTATCGTGGGAGAACAAATGTCTTCGTCGCTGCTTTGTTCGTGAATAAATGCTTTCAAAAGGCAAGACTGTGAAACATATTGCTAACTTCAATATACTTATTTACTATGATGAAACCTCACCCTCCTCTTCTCTCATCCGAATAGGGCATTTCGATGCAGATAAACGCCTGTCGGACCTCAGAATGTTTTGCAATTGATAGTGTTCTCTGAGCTCTTTGGTTTAATTGCGGAGCTTTCATCGTCTTTCTGGACGACATCTTCAGTGCAGTATTTAGGTTTAAGTGAGATGATTCAAATTTCCTCATGAGTCTCCCGGTAACCATCTTTAGATATGCATTGACCGATGAAAGCTCCGCAATTAAACAAAGGAGCTCAGAGAACACTATCAATTGCAAATCATCCACCTGAGTTACAAATCTTTTCTATTACCTCAGAATGTTTGTTTTCTCGAGTCACTATTTCTCAACTTCGCACAAAGGTGAACTAAGTACTAGTAGTTCTTTTTTGTTAATAAGAAGCGGTGCATATAGGTGTTGTTTTTTCATATCTGTTCATCAAATTTAATATTGTACGATAGAAGGCGCGTTATACAGAGTCGACGTTACTCCTCGTTTGTGCATTTGTTTGGAATAAGACAGCTGGTTGTCTTTGAATGTCTTGCAGAATCAGCCGGATTTATGTCCCTCAAAATTCAGAATTGCTTCATTTTCTGAGTACAGTAATGTCTACACCGTAGGGAATATACTCGGTGTAGTGTGTCATCCAATTACATGCAATATTTCTCACAAACAGAGATCTGAATTTGGATTGCAACTCAATCTGTGAAAGTAAGGACATAAAAGTCATTGTTTGTAAAATATTTCAAATTTTTTAGTATCACTGTTCATCCATTATCCTATGAATGACGTCATTAAAAATTTTATAAATTGATAAATAACTGTTTACCTTTGTTTTTACGTGTCTGGAATTTTTAAAAGCTGGCAACTACCGACAATATATGTTACACTCGGGTTCCAGTGACAGGTACCTGTCAGACTTTTGACTACCGAAAGTGCATTCAATAATTGAAACCTAAGTTTTCTATGAAAAATCGAAAACATTTGAGATTCTAGGGCATATTTCTGTTGCATACCAGTTTCCATGTATAAATGCATTCCGGAGTGTTGAAGATACGACTAGTTAGGTTATATGCATTTTTCTGTGAAGACTATATTCTTTCTGTTCGTCGACACCAGTGGTTATCAGTACAAATTTCTCCCAGTCAAAAATGATATATGTGCGTCTCTGAATTTCGATGAATTCGTATTTATCTGCGGGTATCTCCATTAGGATCGATCTTAAATTATTACTCTTGTGTTGAACGGCATACATCTTGACTATTAGGTCAGTGGAACTTTACATCTGTTTCTTTAAACTACAGGTTATTCGAATTTAATCTAATGTTTTTGTCATTCTGTTGTATTTTTTTGTAAGGCAGTTACCCATTACTTGAGGTGACCAATGGTTTGAACTTCACTTCTCCTAATGAGATTCGAGCGAATACGTAATGTCATTAGTCCACTGCATACAAATGTAGTTGTTTGTTGAGTAACGCTCGTTTATTTCACACACCTGTATGTTTCTGTTATCAGAGCCTCTTTAACTTACTATAGACATGCAGTGAGAATCCTAAATGAAATCGTCTATTATTCTAATATTAGTTACATATCCGATATTCATAAATGCGATGTTTGTTCTTTCTTATATTGTAGTTGACTGATTAGTTGGTATATCGTGGTTCATTTGTCTTTTTTCCGCTAGCACCACCACCAGTCTGTTGCAAATGACGGTGCCGGATTCTGCGTTTTCTTCAAATTTTCAACACAAGCTGCTTACTGTTTACACAGATTCTGCACCAAATTCCTTGTCAGATTTGAATTGGCATAATTTACCAAATGCTGTTGTTGATTTCGAACATGAAGGCGCAAGTAACTGGACTTCTAGTTCTGAAACTGTTGGCAATTCATTTGTTACCTTTGAAGTTTCTGAGACTGAAACTTGCGCGAGCAACTTATCTGATGATTTTCATATGCTTACAGAATATCCGTTACAGAATGAAGTTTACATACCAATAAGTTTTCCCAATTCGTCTACTTCTTACACAGACCAAAATAATATCAATAGCTATGGAGATTGTGTACCACAAACTTTAGTGTGGCCATCTGAAGAGGCTATACACGTTTCAGGTAGTATTATGCCCGAAGTAATTAACGAGTCAAATTTCCTACCGAATCTTCATATAGATTTTGAAGAAGGTAGTACCTTCGAAAAGGATGCATATATTCCTGTTCCAGCTTGCTCGGATGTCCCTAAAACTCCGCAGCTTGCCTATAGACCGGAGCACGAAAATTCTACTGTATCTAATGTACAGCCATCATTTGAGTATCCACAGGAAGTGCTTGTAGACAATGTGGCTCAGAGCTTTGCATCGCAACTGGAAGTAAACCCAGATTTAACACGTACAAATGATTGTAACGGGGAACCCAAGAATGGCATGTTGACCTGGCACGATTCGTCCACTGAAAACTATCCAGATTTTTATGTGGACTCATCTGTATGTATTCATACTGTACAGGCGTATGATACTAATGGACAAAGTTATACTGGTGGATACAGCGTTTGTCCGGCTCAGATAGATTCTTATGAAATAGTCGGTCAGACTACCGAGTGCTCAAACTACGATTTTGTTCCAATAAATCCTCACGGTTATAGTTGCTACAACCCTTCTGAAGCAACTTATTACAAGTCCTTCCCTGAAGGGTTAAGTAATGCTGTAGTTTATTCAGAATGCCCACCTATTTTAGAAAATCAGAACCCTGAGTGTTATGGAGATGCTACTATATTCGTCTCGAACTTTCCGAACTCGCTAATTGCGCAAGATAACACACAGGTTGCTGCCTATTTAATACCCGAAAATGCTCATGATTCATGTTTGAAGCAAGCTGATGTTTACTCAGCTCCTGTCGTACATGTTCCTTTTTCTACGAATTATGAAATCAAAGATGTGGGTAGTTTTCGTTGTACAGACTCTATGCAATGTACCCAAGCACTTGATTTGCCTCTAGTAAGTTCATGTTTTGCAAATTTTGCAAATTTTTAGATAAGTTTTTCATTTATGTATTTTATGTTAAATTACATGATTGTGTACTTAAATTCACAATAACATTTAGTGATAAGATGAGAATAAATTGGTTTCATAAAATATTTTATCTCGATTCATAACTTGATTGTTGTAAGAAGTAACTGTATTTTAGTGTAAGCTTCTTGAACTCTTACAGTGAGTGTATTTACGTAATAAAGTCAAGGCCTAGCCGCCAAATTTTAAGCTTAAATCAATATAGGCGCATTTCAGATACCTTCAATTAAGCGGTGTAGGAAGTTCGACAACGAAGTGTAAGTATTCTCATGTCGTGTTCACTGCATATTTTTGATTTACACACTCAAAGTAGTAAATAGGATTTAGTTTTCATCGTAATGACAATAATAATAATAACGACGTTGAGTTGATGTTAATAGAATAACTTTGCATTTGGGATTGCTTTGAGTAATGGAAGTATAAAATATAACGAAAATATTTACTGATTAAAGTCATCAGGTTCAAAGATGCCATGCTTTCTATGACGTTAGTAAGCTTTCAAACAAGGCAGATGAATCAGTCACCAAACCCTCAAAGCTTATTGCATTACTGATGATTCTTCATTGTTACACAGGGAGCTGTTTGCAGTGATTCTCTTCAGATGTATAAACTTATATTAGTTATTGGTGAACACACTTCCACCTTTGGAAATATACTGATTGTATATTCTTATTGCTTAAGAAGCGTGACAAAACGAAATCCTTATAAAATTGAGATGCATAAAATATATTTTCCTTGCTTCGGTGTTTTATCTGTTGAAATTTTGCCTTGGAAATAAATAAACATTGTCACATTATGCGTAGCTAAGGAGTTATAAGAGTGTTATGGATCATGTATATTGTTTACTAGCGTGCTTAAAGCTTTAGTTTTGATATTATGGTTTTTGGTGAGTAAATGTTTAGTAGATAAAGTACATCAATCAACGAAGTATAATTATCTGCTAGAATGACTGGAGTGTAACTTAGGAAGCTATAGGTCATGTAAATGACAAATAACAGGATCGAGAGTGGTACCGAAGACTTGAAGTGGTAATTCAAAGTCATTCCATCAGTTTTTTGATTTGAATCTTGGGGCGAAAGTGTAAATTTTGTAATTTGAGCCTGCATGACGTCTAAGATATGTGTTTGGGGGACCGCAGGTTATTCATCTCCCTAAAGGAATAAGTGTTTTGGGCATATCTGGACATTTTCTCTTGATCTTCCTGCATAACTGTATTGTTTTTAAGCAAGGAGCAACAAAATGAGAGTTGGATGACAAAATTTATCAACTTTCTACTTATATTTATGCTGATTTCTGTTATTATTTTTGTATTCAAATGCAATTTATTACATTTACTGTTCAACATTAGGCCAAACTGTACAATTTCATTTCTTCAGGAAGAATGGGTTGATGGTAGGTAGCAGGAAGTCACGAATTTAATTTTCCACTTCAGTGAGATTGTGGTGCTGCCTCGTGTTTTTCTTCCGCTGGTTAGTATTTATTTATGTGATAGACTATGTTTGAAGATGAAACGAAAATCTAGACGATGGAATGAGTTGAGTTTGCAACCTTCAGGCTACTAGCACGACGTTTCCAATCTTCGAATAAAGCAGACTTGCACTACACCTTAGACTACTACGTATTAGATCATTAGCAGTCTACCAGTCGGAAATTATCCCAGACACAGTCTCACCACGCATTTTTACTCATTAAAAGTAGTGTTAAACCCGTACTACAATTTTGAGTTCACATGTCACAGTTTACACTTTTTTAGAATTAAAAAGATAAAATGATGTTCCCAGTGTTTGAAAGATTTTAGCAGCAAATATGTTTTGTAATATCAGCTCTTGGTGATATCCGGCTATCGATCCTAGGATGCTTGTACTGCTCAGCAGTTCACTTCATCCTGATTTATGACCGTGAGATGTGGCCTCTAAAAGAGGAAGATATGGAGCGGCTCATCACCTGTATCCCATGTTAAGTGGATATATTATGGTGGGCAGTAGTGAGGTTAAGCGTAGAGTATCAGGTAAGGAGGGTAAGTCGATCGATAAGGTTGTGAAACTATATCGATTGTGGCGATTAGGACACGTGTCTCAAATAGCGAGCTATCCCCATCCTCGTTGAGCTGTGTTAACTGACATACGATTAGATTTTAAAAAGAGTTAGGAGTGGCCAAACATAACTTGACAGCCCCTAGATTCTTTGATTATTGGTTCCAACATGTAGAAAGGTGTAGTTCGTCTGACTGGTTCGGGATCATTGGGATTTCGATGACGGAAGGTTTAAGCCCGTTGTTGAGATGTCCCAAAACCGTTCTCAATGGCGGTGATGCATTCTCTCAGATCCACCCAGTCCTCATCTTTTTTCATGCTACTTTCTTTTCTCCTGCATATTTCTGTCCATTATAGTTTTTTTGAACTTTTACACACAGTTTGGCGACTTGGACTGATGTATGTCTGTGTAAAGTTCTATGCTGAAACTCAGTCAATTATGTCAAGTCTTGTGTTCTTGTATATTTTTTGCTTTTTTATGTGTCGTAAGCACTTCCACAAAACTTCATAGTTTGTTAGTGGACTTTAAGTGTTTCCATTGTAGTACTTTATTCGTATTTTTAGGCAAGTATTATAACTGACGGAGAGCAGCAGTTACACACTGTTTCTGATGTGTATTCACCAACTGTGGTATACGCGTGTAATAATACGGGCCATGAAGCACTGCCTCATGATGCAGAATATCAAAATGCTGAAAATGTATCCAATAACTGCATACCTGTGGATACGCCTGTCATTCAGCCAAAAGATAACAAAATATCCGAAAAGTTAAAATGGAATTGTAGCCACTGTCCATTAGCTTTCCAGCGTCAAAGCCATTTGGTAGAACACTTGCGTACTCACACTGGTGAACGTCCCTTCAAATGTGTACTCTGTGGACGTAAATTTACTCAAGCTTCAAACCTTCGTCGACATCTTTCAAGTCACAAGGCTTGGCCTCCAGCATCTTCGTGTACAGTTTCTCTCATATCCAAAACATCTCACAATTCACAGGTAAATCTGAAAAGTGCCGAAGTACATGTACAATATTCATTTCACATTTTTTAACCATATGCTCTGTTGATACCTATTAAATCAGACCTTCATATTTTGCTTTTTATTTTAATTTTATTGCTTTGTATTGAATAGAAAGTAAGGCTTCGAACTTGAGCTCTGACGTTTCAGTAGCAATGGTGTTTCTTTCCGCGGAGTGGGTTTGCTGGCTTCACGCTCAACCCTCCCTCTTTACCCAATTTACCACCAACTTAGTGAGGCTTAAAAGTGTGTGTCTGCCGGGAATCAAACCGCAGACCACTTATGTGTCCTACCACCTACGCACTGTTCTGCTTTTTGGCCTCTCACATGTAAAAATAGTGGTTAGTGATTCAAATAGTTTAGTGATTATTGTCCGCAAATATACAGCTCTTACTTCATCAGTGAACATGTCTTGAAATGGAGGAGTTTTCTGTTTCAATGCCTAACTGTGAGTATAATTTATGCACCATGAAAATATATCAATCTGGAAAACCACTGGGTTTATTGGAAGCTTCAATTCTTTTAATTATTGCATCTTCGAGACCATTCATTTGGCGTCATTCAGCGAAACAGAGTTATTGGCACAGTGATTGGTGCATTAGAATTCTCTGCTTAAAAGAGCCAATGATCTTCCTGATTGCATTAGATTGAATAATGCGACAGACAGCGGCTGGCAATGAGGAAACAGGCATAAAATGAACCCACACAAAAAACTCGGAAGATCTGGACTTCGCCGATGATATATGTTTGATTTCCCACAAACTGGAAGATATTCAAGTGAAAAGCAAAAAGCTGGCAGAAGAAGCATCCAAAGAAGATAGGACTCCAAGTAAATATAGAGAAAACAGAGGTGTTGAAGATTCCTGGCCAACACCAACAGCAACAACAACAACAGACAACAATCAGCCAGCGTAAATGGGAGGAACCTGAAAGAAACAACCTCCTTCACCTACCTGGGAAGCATCGTCTCAACTACAGGCGGAACTGACGGGGACGTCAAAGCCAGAATCGGAAAAGCAAGACAAGCTTTCATTACTCTCAAGTCTGTGTGGAGGTCAACAGCACTCACCATCAAGAACAAGATCCGGATCTTCAACTCCAATGTAAAGTCAGTCAGTGCTACTATACGGATCACAGATTTGCCGCGTCATAAAGAGCATCTTAAACAAACTTCACACCTTCAATAACGGTTATCTTCGCCCAATACTCAAGATCAGATGGCCAGAAAAGATCAGCAACAGGGATCTCTGGGAATGAGCGAACCAACCAGGAACCGATTGTGAAACAAATAGGCAGGAAGAAATGGAGATGGATTGGATGGCCATACGCTGAGGAAACCATCAAGTGACATCACTAGACAAGCCATTGCTCGAGTGGAACTCGAAAGGGAAGCGGGCGGCGAGTTGGTCGTCAGTGCAAGTGTAACTTGGAGGTGGTCATGTGAGGAGGAGATGAAAGCATGTGGGCAGGCTTGGAGCGTGGTGAAAAAGTTGGCAGAAAACCGAAGTCAATGGAGGTGCGCAGCTGAAGCCGTATGTTCCTCTAGGAATTAAAGGAAATAAATAATAATAAGAAAACGGTAATAGTTAATTTTTTTATAATAGCTCTCCCAGAAATTAATTTTAGTAATATTCTTGTAAAACTTCATTTAAATTTATAATTGATTTAAGGAGTAACAGGATTACCTCGCAAGGTGTTAATAGGTTTGTCTGAATTCAATACGAACTTTTCAGTTTGTTTGTGAAATCATTTTTTGCGGAAAGTTCCTAATTACTGCTGTCACTCACATTGTGTTAAATTTTCCCCTGTATGACTTCTTTTTCATCAATAATGTACTTCAACTAGGTGACTAACAATCCGTCTGCGCCACGCGCACTACCTCATAAAGTATGGATTTGTCGATTTTGTGACCAGCGATTCGATTCATACCTGCAACTTCGTGTGCACATGGTACATCATAAAGATAAACAGGTAATATTCATTTCGTTTGGTAATTCATGTGTTACTTTATCAGTTGGGTATACTATCCCGCTATGTTTTTTGTTCCCGATGAATCTGTTGTCACATATTTTCAATTTATCCTAAAGTACAGGAAATATAAGTGATGCTAAGTAAAATTGATTTCCCGTCCACCTTCATTCTTTTGTCCTTCGAGTGGAATATTTGGCTTCAGGCATCAGCTTTAAAGTTCCAGTGGGAATGGCGTTTTTGTGTATACAGGTGAGGCTGCTAGCCTTACGTCCAAGATGTATCCACTGGACTGCTGGTCCAGAATGTGTGTTATATATTTGGAGGTAATCGGCAGCAAGCCATGTACGTAGATGTCATTCTAATTGGCACTCATTAGCAAGACGTTTCTTTAGTCTTGAAGGAAGTCATATCATCTCTGAGGTCCGAATCCATCTGAAGTGATGACGACTAGTGGTGTCCGTCAAGGATGCCCATTATCCCCATTTCTATTCAATTTCATCATAGATGTACTCATGGACTTAACACTAACTGACTTCAGAGACCCAGGGATTGACTTGTTACCACCAGGGAATAATCTCGTTGACTTGGAATATGCAGCTGATATAGTCCTCCTTCCCAGATGAGGACACTGACAAAATGCAGTCTTCTGAACACCTTGAGTTGCAATCTGTGCATGTTTGACATGCGATTCGATCGTGCTGTCAAATGCAAGATGATGTTACAGGACTGGACTACACCGGCTCCTAGATTAGAAATAGGGAGTAAAGTGGTAGAGCACGTTGACCGCTTCACTTATTTGGGAAGTACCATCAGCCAGTGCCAACGGGCTGATCTCTGACGAAATCTCAGCACGAATACAGGGGGCTCGTCTCGCATTTGCCAGTTTATGCCGTCTCTGGCGTAGACGTGATATCCGGCTGGCTGTCGACCGTAGGGCGGTTGTAGTGCTCATCAATCCTCTGGCTGTGAGACCTGGCCATTGAGAGTGGAGGACATGAAAAGATTAGCTGTCTTCGATCATAGGTGCCTGCACTCTATCTCCCGTGTGAAGTGGTGTAATCAAGTGAGCAATATTGAGGTTAGACATTGATCTAATGCTAGGTAAGGAGGGCAAATCAAAATAACGAGGCTGTGAAATTACATCGACTGAGATGGTTAGGACATGTGTTACGTATGCCTGGTCATCGCCTTCCTCGACTACGGTCAATGTTAGCTGACATAGGGTTGGTCAGGCTGGAAAGGAGTTAGTGGCGGTCAAACCATAACATGGCCTCATCAGTCAATGAAATCTACAACTGTCTGTCTGTCTATCTGTTTTCGACATAGAACTTTGCACAAATGTGCACCAGGTCAAGTCGCCACACTCCGTGTAGCACGCGAAGCAAGAGAAGAAAGTACAAGAAAAGCATAATAGAGACAGTGAGCAGAGGGGTGAGACAAAGGAGTAATAAAGAAATACAAAACAGTTTCATTGAAGATCATAAGTCACAGGGAGTGGATGCATCTGCGCCACTGAGAACGATTTTGAGCCATGTCACCAATTGTTTCCAACCATAGATTTTTACCGTCCCGAGGACCCCAGCCTGGAAGTCTACACCTTCCTACGTGGCTTAGACCAACTGTTGTGGATTTCATTGACTGATGCCAAGTTTTTGTTTGACCGCCGCTAGCTTTTTTCCAGCCTGACCCTATATCCGCTAACATTGCTCGTCGAGGGAGGCGATGGCTTGGCATACGTAACACATGTCCTAACCATCTCAGTCTTTGTAGCTTCACGACTTCGTCGATTGATTTCCCCTGTTTACCTAGAACTCTACGCCTAACCTCAATGTTGCTCACCTTATTATGCCACTTTACACGGGAAATAGAGGGCAGGCACCTATGATCAAAGACAGCTAGTCTTTTCATGTCTTCCACTCTCAGTGGCCAGGTCTCACAACCATAAAGGAGGACGGAGCGGACTGATGAGCAGTACACCCGCCCTTTGGTCGATAGTCGAACATCTCGTCTACGCCAGAGTCGGCGTAAACTAACAAATGCGAAACGAGCCCCTTGTATTCGTGCTGAGATTTCGTCAGAGATCAGCCCGTTGGCACTGGCTGATGGTACTTCCCAAATAAGTGAAGCGGTCAACGTGCTCTACCACTTCACTTCCTATTTTTAAACTAGGCGTCGATGTAGTCCAGTCCTGTAACATCATCTTGCATTTGGCGGGAGCGAATCGCATGCCAAACATTCGTAGATTGCCTCTAAAGGTGTTTAGAAGACTCTGCATTTCGTCAGCGTCTTCGCCTAGAAGGACTATATCGTCTGCATATTCCAAGTCAACGAGATTATTCCCTGGTAGCAAGTCAATCCCTGAGTCGCTGAAGTCACCTAGGGTTAAGTCCATTAACACATCTATGATGAAGTTGAATAGAAAAGGAGATAATGGGCATCCTTGACGGACACCACTGGTCGTCATCAGTTCAGATGACAGCTCGCCGTAAGCCCTCACCTGGCTGTATGAGTACGAGTAGAGTGCCTTAATCAGTGCAATATATTTTCTCGGAATTCCCTTTACAGCCAAGCATCTCCAGAGAACTTCCCGATCGACAGAGTCGAATGCTGCCTTTAGGTCAAGAAATATAATGACTGTTGGACGCCGGTAGGAATGCCTATGTTCTAGAATCTGTCGGAGGGTGAAGATATGATCAATACACCCTCTTCCTGGTCTAAAGCCTGCCTGGCTCTCTCGTGTTTGTGCTTCCCGAGCACCACTCAGTCTACGCATGATTATTGAGCCTAAGACTTTAGATACTATATTAGTCAAGCTAATCCCTCTGTGATTATCACAGGAAGACTTGTCTCCCTTCTTGTATATGGGGATAATCAGTGACTTACACCAACCCGATGGGACTTCTTCTGATTCCCAGACGCTGCCTAGTACCTCAGTTAATCCGGACAGTAAGCTGTCTCCACCGTACTTAAATACCTCTGGAGTCATTCCATCAGGTCCCGCTGCTTTGCCTAGTTTCAGATTGGTGACAGCTTTAGTAACCTCAGTTAGTGACGGAGGACCTGTGTCTATATCCCATTCAGGGAGGTGTTGGATGCTCGGAAGGTTGAGCGTGGCTGTGGGCAAATTAAACTGCTCCTCATAATGCTCTTTCCAACGATCCAGTCGTCTATCCTGGGAGCTAATTATAGTGCCATTTTTTTCCGAGATTGTCTCACTGATGATTTGTCTTCTCCCACCCGTTTCCCTGATGAGTCCAAAGAGTTGCCTGGTGTTGCCTATCCTCGAAGCTTTCTCCATCTCTTTGGCTTTTGTCGCCCACCACTGTTCACGGTCCTTGCGGAGACTTTTCGTAAGTTTCCTCTTGTGCAGCTTTCGCTCCTCATTGAATTCGGAGCTCGCCGGAATAAGTCTTCTAGCATCTATCAGTTCGGATGAGGCGGTGGAGATCCAGTGGTTTTTACTCACCTTTGGGTTTACCTTATTCACAGCTTTTACAGCTGTATCTATGGCTGCCTGGATATTTTTCCAAGCTTCTTCAGGGTGAGCACAGCTGTCGAACACAGATATGTGTTTAGCTAGTTCTTCCTCAAATACGGATTTAGTTTCCTGATCGAGCTGGGGACGTGATGGTTTTACCGCCAGCTGTTTCCTACGTCCGTTCAGTCGTAAGCACACCCGAGCGCGGACCAGTGCATGGTCGGTATCTACGCACGTGTTCCAGAAGGAGCGACAATCTCCTACCGACCCACGCCAACGATAGCTTATTGCTATGTGGTCTATTTGTGTCCAGCGTTGGTTTGATGAAGGGGGTCTCCAAGTCAAACAGTGTCTCTCCTTGTGTTTGAAGTTAGTGCTTACAAGAAACAAATGATTATCAGAGCAGAACTGTAGGAGACGGTCACCGTTGTCGGTTCGCTGGCACGGAACTCCATAGGTGCCACCGACATCCTTCTCAGATTGACACAATTTCCCTACTTGAGCGTTAAAGTCACCAGCTAGAACGACTATGTCTGAGCGTTTAGCCTTTCCACCAAACTAGACAGCTTTTGGTAGAACTCATCCTTCGTTTCATCTGAACTGCAGTCAGTGGGGGCGTAGGCGGAGATTACGAAAAGGCATCGGCGAGTAGTGCAGTCCTTCCTCCTTCTTACTGATCCGTTCAGGCGGACAGCACACATTCGGCTATCTACCGGGATCCAGTCAAGCAATGTCTTTTCTGCCCTAGTACTCAAAGCTATCCCTACGCCAGCTAATCCTCGTGAACTAGCTGTGGCATCTCCTGACACCCTCAAGGTGAATTTTGCAGATTCAACCTGTTGGCCAGGTGGGGTTAGGTGAATAACCACACTTGGGTCTTGTATGCGTGTTTCTGAAACACAGCATACATCAATGGCTCGTGATGCCAGGGTCTTGGCTAGTGATGCTTGTTGTCCTATTTGGCAAAGTGTCCTAACATTAAGAGCTCCTATATGAAATTGGTGGCGCGGCTTTAAGAGGCTGTCGGTGGTGGTTTTTTGGCTTCCATCGTTTTTAGTGGACGCAGAGTGGAGAGGAAGTGGAGAGCTATCAAGTCGAGGAGTTGCATCAGTGGAAGGAAGGCAAGATGATAGAGATGAAGATGAAGACAAAGATGAGTGAGTAATAGAGAGGTTTCGTGTGCATTTCGGATTGTGAGGGCGATTGTTACTTCCCGGCTGCCCACACCGTGGAAGTTGGTTGCGTGACCGCAGAGCCCAGGGGACAACTGCTTGAGGCCGGTCACACGCGGCCTGTTTTTGTTCGTTCTTTTTGTTTGGTGTGTCTCAGTAGCAGATTTATCACTCCTGCCCTGTGACACGGCAGCAGGAAGCGCGGTCGTTGTTAATCCGGGCCACGGCCGATCCGGCATGAAATTTTGTGATTTTGTATTGGACATGATGTTGGATTGGGTAGCTGCTTTTTGTTTAACCGCTATCCAAACAACCTGCCTGGCATGGTAGACCTCAAGAGACATAAGTCTCAGCCAGTATAGCTTGATTAGATCATTGCGGTGTTCAAGCCCGACCACCACGTCAAGGTAGCAGCTTTCGGTCGGGAAATCTATAACAGTTAGTTTAAGCCAGTCACGTATGAAGGTGTGGAGTTCCTGGTTGAGATCCTAGGGACGATAAAAACCAATGGTTGGAAATAATTGGTGATATGGCTCAAAATCGTTCTCAGTGGCTAGCGCAGATGCATCCACTCCTTGTGACTGATAATACCCAGGAAACTATATTGTTCTTCGTCATTACTATTCCTTTTGTCTCATATCCCTGATTACTTTCTCTATTATGCATTCCTTCTACTTTCTTCTCTTGCTTTGTGTGGTACATGGAGTGTGGCGACATGAACTGCTGCACATTTGTGCAAAGTTCTATGTCGAAAATAGACAGACCTCACTCAGTGCTGCAGTCACAGGTGTTAGCACTGATGTATTCAGACGCATCTGAACTCTACCTTTAGCTTTAGACGTTTCCAGAGAATGCACATGCTTTATCGTCTACTACACAAACATGCATATTGGTTTCGATTTTCAGTAGACAGTAGGTGTCTGTAGTATTTCATGCGTTTTCAGAAATTCTCTCTTCATTGTTATTAAACAACTGTACACATAATAATATCAATATTCTTATGATTATTTTTAAAAACAGACTATTCTTTATCAATGAATTCTTTGTGCGTAGGTATACTCGTGTGTATTTAATGGATGCGAATCATCCTTTGCATCACCAAATAATTTGTTAAATCATTTAGTAGAAAAACATCAATTCTACAAAGAAGACGGACTTTCATGTGAAACTTGCGGTCAAAAATACTCAGGTAATTTGATTATTTTTTTTTTGTTCTTTTTATTTGGAAGTTCATTTACGTAATCAGAACTCCTGAAATTATCACGTTTAATTGATATTATTGTGCATATTATTACTTATTATTATTATTCCCTTGGGTTCCAGTCGGAACATAGGGCTTCAACAGCACATCCTTCTTCTATTCTCTGTTGTCCTCTTCACCTGGGTCCACAATTCCCCATAATCTCACATTTTCTTCATGTCACCCTCGACGTGACGACCCACTCATCGCTTCACATTGGGATTCCACTCGATCTGTATAGCCTGCATTGCGCCCAATGTCATTCGGTGGTCTCCTCAACGTCTGCTTTATCCATCTCCATTTTCTCATACACATTTGTTGAGCGATCGCCTCTTGCCTGTTGGTTTGTTCGAAGTCAGAGTTTCCTGTTACTAATTCTTTCTGGTCGGCGGGTTATTTGATCTTCAGTCTAGAGCCAGCAAAGACAGCTGTTGATAAAAGTCTGCACTAGCCTGTTTTTGAGATGTTTTTCGTGACACGCCGTGGAAGTTTCTTCCGCGTATAGAAGGACTGACTGACTGACTTCACTGACATTTGCGTTGAAGATCCATATCTTGTTGTTTTTGCTACCGAGGCGAAGTGGAGAAGACTTCCAAACTGGTTTCAGGTTGATGAAGGCGTGCGTATATTGCCTTTCCGATTCTGATTTTTACTTATTCAGCATAAAATGATGACAGATTAACTTGATATAAACTCCTAAATGCAACAACACTTTAACCACTCGATTCTAAACTGACGTGGCTGGAATTGGGAATTCGTTTGTAATGATTTTATCTGAATGTATGCATACTTCTCCTATAGGAGTTGGTAATTGGATTAGAATCAGGAGCCTCTTACCCAGTAGATTTTGTAGTGTATTTGACTAGATGGTATGTTGGGAACCAGAATCCATATTCTTCTTTTGCAGTCCCCATAAAAAATGTCTCTTTCCTAATTGCTTTTCACGATGTTTCTGTAGATTATGCATTTAAAAATATCATAACTGACAGACTGAGTTTCAGCACTGGACTTCTCGTTATCAGTGTGCCAGTGTCCAAGTCGCTACACTCTATGCGGCAGACAAAGATAAAGGAAATAGGGGATAAGTAATCCGAAAAGTTGTATTGAGTGAAGATTTAAGGGAGAAAGAACAGTAACGTAGGTGCAATGGATATAATGGATCACAAAGAGTGAATGCACCTCCGACACTGAGAATGATTTTGAGCCATGTCACCATTAGTTTCCATCCATTGATTCTCAGTATCCCGAGGACTCCAACTAAGCAGTCTACACCCTCCTATGTGGCTGACCCAAACCACTCGTCAGAGACTTCGTGCATTCGTGCTGTGTCTTTATTTGATCATTCCAAACTCCTTTCCAACCTGATCATAAGTCACAAAGAGTGGATGCAGCTGCACCATCACCGAGAACGATTTTGAGCCTTATCAGTTGTCTCCAGCCGTCATCGGTTCTTAGCATCCTGGGGACCCCAACCAGGTAGGCAGACAGTCTATACCTCTCTACGGGACTGGCTTAAACTAACTGTTGTGGATTTCATTGACTGATGACTCCATGTTTTGGTTTGACCACCGCTGGCTCTTTTCCAACTTGATCCTACGTTGTGCCAGGCTTCCTCTGGAAGAGTCCAGTTGTCGATCTCAGATAGTCGTTTCACTATTTATTCCTTAATTAGGGACTCAATGTCTCGATCTAGTTGGGGACGTAACTGCTTTGCTGCCAACAATGTTTTATGTCCGTTTAGACGTTCGCATACACGTGCGCGAACGGGGGTGTGATCGGAGTCTACTCACGTGTCCCAGAAGGAGTGATTGCTCGTTGATGAAGGAGGTGGATCGGTATGCGCAAAACTTCTCTCAGCCATCTCAATCAGTGTAGCTTCAGAACCCCATATATTGACTTACTCTCGTTACCTAATACTTTATGCCTAACCTCAATATTACTCACCCTGTTATATCACCTAAAATAGGAGATAGAACCCATACAAATATAATCGAAGACAGCTAGTCTTTTCGTGCCTTCCACTTTCAGCGGACATCTCTAACATACATAAATAAGGACAGAGCGAACTGCTATCCAGTATACACGTCTTTCGATAGATATCCGGATGCCATGTCTGCACCGGAGATTACGTAATTTGGCAAATGGCACATGAACCTATTGTTTCCGTGTTAAGTAGTCAATCTGTTGGGGCTGATACAAAAAAAGATCAGTGGTTGAAAACAATTGGCGACATGGCTCAAAATCGTTCTCAGTGGCTAGCGCAGATGCATCCACTCCTTGTGACTTATGAACTCCAATGAAACTGTTTTGTTTTTCTTTATTACTTTTTTGTCTCACACCTCTGCTCACTGTTTCTATTATGCTTTTCTTGTACTTTCTTCTCTTGCTTCGCGTGATACACGGAGTGTGGCGACTTGAACTTCCGCACATTTGTGCATAGTTCTATGTCGAAAACAGTCAGACAGACAGACAGACAGATACAACTTTTCAAGTAAGTACAGTAGTCACCGTCCTCCATCATTTCTATCCCTATCTCTAAGCTAGGTGTCGGTGTAATCGAGTCCTGCAGTATCATCTTATATTCGACAGGAGAGAATCGCATATCAAATATTCGAAGGTTTGTGCTCAAGATGTTCAGGAAACTGCATTTTATTAGCGTCTTAATCTGCATTTTCTAAGTCGACAGGACTATTCCCTGGTAATAAGTCTGTCTATAAGTCATTAAAGTCAGGGTCGATCATTTTAGAACATGTATGACGAAATTAAACAGAGATAAGAACAGTTGGCATCCCAGACAGACACCACTGGTTGTCATTACTCCAGATGACAAATCTCCATAAGCTCTTAGATAGATAGATATGTGAGTTCCAGCAGAGTGAGTGCCCTGATTAGCGTGTTATGCTTACCTGTTGCTCCCTCCACCGTCAGGCATTCCCACAGTAGCTCCCAGTCGACGGAGTGAAATCCTGTCTTCAGGTCAAGTAATCAATCCGTGATCAACTCGTAAAAAAAACGTAACCAAACTATAGAAAATATGGTAACTGTTGGGCACCGGTAAGTCTTCCTATATTCCAGAGTCTGTCAGAGAGTGAAGAAATGATAAATGTACTATCATTCTGATCTAAAGTCTGCCTAGTTTTCCTAGGTTTGTTTCTCCCGAGCACCAGTGAGTCTATACACAATTATCTAACATAAAACTTTAAATATTATATTAGTCAAGCTATTTCCCGTCTGATTATCACAGGAAGACTTGTCTTTTTCTTATATACTGGGATAAGTAATGATTTACACCAGACCAACGGAACTATCTCTGATTCCCAGACATTATCTAGTTAACTCAAGCGACAGTTCATTACCGCTCTCCACAAGCGTCTCTGGAGTCATTCCATCAGGTTGGGTTGCTGCCCCTCGTTTTATATTAGAAACGGCTTTTGCAGCTTCACTTACAGTTGAAGGACTGATGTTAACATCTCACATAGGTAGATGCTGGATACTGGGCAAATAGGCATAGCTGTAGACCACCAGTTAAATAACCCTTCAGAATGCCCCCTCCAACGTTTTACTCGTCTATCCTAGGATGTAATTAAGGCGCTGTTTTTCTCGAAGGTTGTTTCGCTTATCATTCATCCTTTACAACCTGGTTTCTTTGTCAAAGATTCCAATAGACTTCGCTTTTCATAAGCAAAGTGATATTTGATGGAGAGCTCTTCCATTCTCAATGAGCTGTTCACATACTATTTGTTGTAAGGTCTCAATTTCCAAAACAATTGTAAGCTAAAACTTTTTTAAGTGAGTACGTTTAAAAGAAATAGATAATTGCTGGTATATAGCTTCAGCCTAAATGAAGTAATGTAGGTCTGCTTAATACTTTCGAAGTGTTACTACCAGAATAGGTAATTTTGTCATTTTTGAATAAAGCAAGAACAAAAGTGGTTTGTGCAGAATAATACGGTTGCACCATTGTTTATTTCGTCGACTTCTCATCAAACCTCTATCATGAAGTCCTGTGTTCCACTGGGAACGTAAAGAAATAAAAAAATTTTGCCATACTTGCAAATGTTACATGATGTCAGCTGACGGCAGGCTCTAGATTTAATAAACAGTACTGACAAAATTATTTTTTCAGAGTTTTACCCAGAGACTTCAAGTTTAAGCAGAAATAAATGTTTGTACATAATGGTAAAGGGGTTGCGTAATAAAGACGAGAGATAAGTAAGATGATGAGTAACTAACGAATTCGGTTCTGAGTTAAACGGAAATCATAGAAACCAGAGACAAGCAAAACTACTTTATATCCAAGGAGGGTGAGGTTAAACCCAGAGATTGTGTAACCAAATGAAGAGAAGAGTAGGGAAATCCAGTTACCAGGACAGGTAAAGGCTGATAACTGGTTCTTTCTGAACACCGGAAATCGGCTTTCAGGCATTTGACGGCAGTTACTTCGGCAAACTTGAGGAGAATTCACCTTTTTTGTCTATTCATAATTTTAAAGGAATTTGTGATCTCCACCTCTAGGAGATGTCTGGAAATGACATTATTGATAGTACTTGTTCCTTTGAGACGTAGGCTTTTCGTTATTGTCATTTCCAACAAAAAGGTGATAATACCCGTTTTTGTTTGTTTATAATTAATGAAGACTTTGGACATCTTGTTCGACATTTGTTACCTCGACGCAATGGATCAAACTCTGGTTGTCCTACACTCTCTTTTCATCCAAAACGGAAAAAGCGGAAATTGCGACTAACTCAACCTAAATCTACTTGGCAATATACAACTACTCATTCACAAAATGAAGAGCTGACCTCGAAACTATCAACTGAATGTTCGCGTAGTGTTAATGTTATGGACTCAAAATTCAATCTGTTGCCTTTACAAGCTCTTAAAACGAGTGACTCGAGCTTTGGATACAAGTAAGTCAGTTATTGTTATTGATAATTTACAATAACGGAATATACACACTGGGTCATAGGAGTTATTAAGAAGACAGTTGCAGCGAAGAAAATTTTTTTTTTCAACGAAGTCATCATCTAGGCTGTACATTCATGTATTTCTATCAAATGGATGGGCAAGTTCCAGAATAATTTCCGGTTAAGGGTCAAATTAATAAAAATTAAAATTAGGAATTAGAATGCCATAATAAACAGGGGGACGGATAAAACAAACAAAGTGGCATCATAATAACTAAAAGATTGACATTGTGCAATTAGGGGTTTGAAATGTAGAAGTAACAAAAATAGACAGGATGTTTGGATGAAAAACTAATGTGATGAAGGAGCTGGATGGTTTCCTACGTTACTCCGTCAAACTTGCGGTAGCGAAGACTAAGGTGAACTTCTTAAGAGAGTGTGTAGATCAACATGAATAACCAAAGATGTACTGGAAATCACTCAGACGCAACCACATTCATCCGAACACCAGAACGCTGAGACGACACACGCTAAACAACATCGATTCCATTCAATCACGCATTCCTGAGCTAGAACGAAATGTCTACACACGCGCTCATGTAGTTGAAGACTTAGATGCAGAACTACGTCAACCCTTCGAAGAATATGTAAAAGAAGTCACAGAGAAACAATGCGACAACATCAAATCTGACCTCCTCAAGAGCCTAAAGCCTTCAGTTAACACCGAACGTCCGTTCCCAAGCATTCCAGAAAAGTATGTATTCAACCTCTCAAACATCACACTATCCACAACTCAACTAGAGGTGTTATCTCTTGGTCCGAAATTCTGCAAAAACCACGAAGTGTTCACAAGCTTCAATGCCTGGTTCAATTTGAAAACCTGATTAATCAAACCTATGACTTGATACCAACGTCCGATGAGAACCTACAACAATTCAAATCAACTGTCCTCGACTGTTGCCACAAATTTATAAATGGCAATCCAAACGGAAGATCCGTACTAACGAAGAAACACTACAAAGAGCTGAAAGAATTGATGAACAATGAAGAGATTATGCTGATACGTCCTGATAAAGGTGGAGGAATCGTAATCATGAACCGTAAGGATTATATCAGTAAAATGTTGACCATTCTATCTGATGAATCTAAATTCACCAAACCGGCCAACGAGAAAAACATGACGGAGCAGATTGAACAAAAACTAACAGACATCCTCCGTAAACTAAAGAACGAATCATTCATTACCAACGAAACGTTTGAATCCCTGAGACCATCTGGTTCAAATATACCAAGACTCTACGGACTTCCTAAAGTACACAAGATGGGCACTCCACTTCGACCGATCCTCGACATGACTAATTCACCTTACCACCGCACTGCCCAATGGCTAGCAGACTTACTTGAACCAATCAGAAAACAAGTCTCCCGTCACTCAGTGCGAGATTCATTTGAATTCGTCAACTGCGTCGAAAACGTCAATGTTTCTAATCAAACGATGATCTCACTAGATGTTGTCTCATTGTTTACAAATGTTCCACTAACTGAAACAATTTGTCACATATGCGAGCTCATCCACTCAGAAGGAGTAAACATCGGCATACCCACCGACTACCTAAAAGAACTTCTGCTGAGATGCACCCTAAACGTCCAGTTCTCCTTTAACAATGAAATATATCGTCAAAAGGACGGCATAGCTATGGGCTCACCACTAGGCCCTCTGCTTGCGGATTTCTTCATGTCGAAACTCGAAAACACTTGCCTAAAGAATATGATTGACAACTTTGAACTCTACAAGAGATACGTCGACGACACCTTCATCATCTGCAACAACGAAGATAATTTAGAAGATATCCTGAAGTTCTTCAACAACTGCCACCCTGCGATTCAGTTCACACTAGAGAAAGAGTCTAACTCAAAGATATCTTTTCTTGACGTTCAACTAACGAGACGCCAACAAGACGGTACATTAAAAAGATCCATCTACAGAAAGCCAACGTGGAACGGACAGCTCACTAACTTCCACAGTTGGGTACCTCTATATACTAAACGAAACTTAATCCGTTCACTAAGCCACAGAATACGTAGAATTTGCAGCCTGGATGCCATAGAAGACGAAATGAACACTCTTAAGAAAATCCTCCTTGAAAATGGCTATCCAGAAAGATTTATCACAAAATCAATGAAACCCAGACCAGAGAAGCCGCCAACACCCAGTGCTCCAAAAAGACTCCTCTACATGAACCTACAGTTCAATGGAGACCAATCTACAGAAATACTGAGAAATCGGCTCTCCCGCTCATTGAAGAAAACCTTCCCTGCAGCTGAGTTACGACTGACGTTCTCCACGAGACCAATGATTCGTATGAACGTGAAGGATAAGCTACCGCTGTTGGCCTCATCTATGTGCATCTACCAATTCACCTGCTCGTGTGGAGCCAGGTATATCGGCCGTACTCAGCGTTCGCTATCCAAACGCGTCAACGAACATTTACCTTCATGGTTTTATAAAGGAGAAAACCGATGCCCTCGCAGCTCGATCCTTGAACATTTGATCGACTCTGGACACCAAGTCAAACCAGAAATAAACTTCAAAGTTATCTACAGAATACAAGGCAATCTTGCTAAAAGTGTACGGATCAAACTTCTCCACATCGCAGAAGCAATGGCAATTCATCTGCTAAATCCTGAACTCTGCATACAAAAGAAATTCGTTCATTCATTAAATCTACAATGGACGTAATCTTTCTTAATTTCAGTCTTACTAATTGTATTATTTTGTCTTTTGCATTTTATTTATCATTTTATTATTTCACATCTTCATTTATATTATTCTCTACCCCACCCTTTTGTAATCTCTACCCTCATTAACAATGTTGCTAACTTGACCCACGTCCAATTTCTAGTCAACTATGTTACGTCATCCGATTAACTTACTTATTTTCAACTGTATTATTCTCTAACCCCACCCTTATTTAATTTTAACCACCACTCATTAACACTGTTGCCAACCTGACCTACTCTGAATTCTACTCAACTGTATTACGTAATCCAATTCACTTAATCAATTCTATTTTATTTTCTATCTTAACGTTTGTCTCCAAGCCAAATAATACTTACATTACATAATTATCTAAACTTTATAAATCTAATGTACACACACACAAACAAATTTGTATATATATGCGATTGTACAGCTCAGTGAATGAATTCGCCGAAAAGAGTCTCTTTGCTGAACGTCTTCTTTTCTTTTATATGATGAATAATTGTTTATGCAATCAGGGATTAAATATGCAGAAATAGTAAAATGACAAAATAGACAGAAGTTCGGATATGAAAATATGATAGTGTAAACAGGGATTAAGAAAAACTTAAAAATAACATGAATAAACAGGAAGTTTAGATAAGAAAGGCGATGGGATGGTCATTACTAAAAAACAAATACCTGTTTATGATGGCCATGGCAGGGACAGGAGTTGGACGTATTTCTTTTAGATACAAAGCGTGGGTTTGAGCTTTTGGATAGCTAGTGCCTCGGCTATGCCAAGATGTCTTAATTTCACTCCCTTTGATAGGTTTGATTGAATCTTGTATATTACTTTGAAGAATTTTTTCAAAAGCCGCTGAATGTCCTGAATTGACCAGATGTTCTGTCACTGAACTATATACACGGTTTTGGTCTCCTTTTACTAGCCAGGCTGAGTAGTGTTTACGAGCGCGTTTTTCAAGTCGGCGCATGGTACGGCCGATGTACTCAGCTCCACAAGAGCAAGTAAATTGGTATATGCACGTTGAGGTGGCCCAATGCGACAGCTTGTCCTTCGCGTTCTGACTGAACATTTTCTTGCAGGAAAACGTCAGTCGTAGGCTCACGGTGAAGTATGTTTTCCTCAGCGATTTGGAGAGGCGTTTACAAAGAATTTCTGCTTCAATATCACCTTTGAATTCTAGACTAAGCAGAAGTATTTTCTTTGGAATGGATTGGACTTGTTCGGATGTCTTCTTAGATTTGAGATTCTTGTCTATGAACCTGGGCGGGAAACTGTTTTCCATCAGGGTTTTTCGGAGATTACGCAGTTCTTCTTGAATCACTTCCTCGCTGCATATCTCCCGAACTTACAATAAATAAAATAAGCAAACGCGTAGAATAGACATCGCAGCCAAATGACCTTGAACTGCAGTATTGTACTGCATGCTGAATATTCTACATTGTGCCGAAAGTATTGTTTAGAATAAAGCCATTATTATTATTATTTTCTGGAATGGACAGACAGGCGTCATGAAGTTGCAAATAACCTTCATAAATGTATTCGTTTATACCCGGATGTTGTTCTTAGCTTCTAGTGGTCTTACTGGCCATCTATATGTCGTCTTCTATGCGTATCCAGTGTCCGTGTGTACTTGCGGAAGGCTGGCTTGGTAGTCCAGTTCAGTTTACTATTTAAACGTAGTAGCATGTTCAACCAGTGTACTTACGTTGATTTGTTTAGGACGGGTATTATGCTCACCGCCGAATTGAAAGGCAAACCTCTTTTGCTCAGTAAAGCATTGTTCAGTATCGACGTGAGTACTCCAGAAGGAGTGGTGTTCTTGCATACATCCACACGCCATCAGTAGCGGACAATAGGCCGCATAGCAGCTACGGCGATGTAGATCATTTTCAGTCCACAAACGAGATAATTGGAGTTTTGGAGGACCATAAGTGTTAGATTGTTGGTAAACCTCTACGATATCTGTTATTTTGCGTCGGTGACACAGTGGTTAGGACTCTCGCCGACCATGCAAATGGTCCGGGGTTCTATGCCCTGCCGATGTACACCTGATATCCATAGTCGGTCTGCGAAATTCGGGCTACCGATATCACATGCTGAAAATTCCATACTAGTACAAAAAATACGGTGTGGAATCAAGCTGTATTAAAAAAAAGTATTCTTTTTAATGTCGCTAAATTAATGTACTCTTTTTCCACACAATCTTTATTATTCAGGTGTCCATTTTGTATCATAATTTGCCAAAGTCTTAAACATTTACGAGTCCATTTATCTCGAAAACATTCTAGCCTGTTCAATGTAACAACAGACTCAAAGTCTTCATTGTCAAAAAGCACAAATGATGAAATCTGCAGTAGTAGTAGTCAGATCTCTTCTTTTTCTTCTTCATCAACATCATCATCGCATAATGTAGATCAATCCAATTCTAATTCATCTGTGTCCAGTTCACGTGAAACAGCTTTATTCCTGCTTCAGTTAGAAAAATGTCTATTATCTAAAGACGACCAACAAACATTTAGTAAAAATAGACCGCCAAAAGTTTTTGTCTGTAAATTCTGTGGTAAACACTTTCAAAAACCGAAATTTTTTAATGATCATGAATTGATGTGTCAACAGGTAAGTAAAATGTGTTGGCTAATCCCTTTTTTTTTATCATGTCACCAAAATCTGGTTAGTGCGTTGTATTAAATAGTTGACACTTAGGATATAACATTAGATGGTTGGAGGCCAAGCAGGAGGAATCCCCTTACCAGGGTTTTTATGCTTGTTGCAGTCGCTAGCATTGAGAATCTACCATCTTGAAGGAATTCATTTTCCCTTCAATATTCAAACCTGTATCACCCAGTGTTACTAGCAGTCAAAGAAACTACCACTGAGGTTTTCAGGCCCGCTATTAAACTCCTCTATGAGTGTATTAGATACTTGTGTCATAGCGGAAGGTAAGACACGGAAGCGAAGTTATATTTTCTAATGATCAAGCAGCTAGAATGTTCAAATACATATATTCTTCTGTTGTTAATGCAGTATTGAACTGTGGGAAAAGTACTCTGTCTCTAACAGATAAGAGAACGGTCAAATATATATATATTCATCAGTAGTTATCTTCTGTTTCACTGCGTTATCTATACATTTATACAATGAAAACACTTAAATGCAACTTCCTTGTTCATTTTTGTTTGAAATGTTGATGTCAAGCACTTTTTAAGACGTCAATACTTCCAGGTCGATGGAAAACTTGACCCAAGACTTAGAGTTAAACAGTTGGAACTAATTAAACACCATTAATTGGGGTTTATGGCTATGACCATTGCTATCCGAAACCCTAGTTGGAAAACACCTCCATCTGAACAAAATTAGGATTAAATAATCCTATAGATTTGTTGAGTATTATATTGATTACTTTGGAGTCAGTATGGAGATATGCAGCACTCAGCATAAGCAACATGACGCGTATCTTCAACACCAGTGTCAAGTCATCGCTTCTATGTAGTCCAGAGACTTGGTATTCACGTCACTAACAGCATTTCTAGTAGACTGCTGCATACTGTCATGAACAGCTGCCTTCGCTGGTTTCATACTGAAAATCAGATGCCCGGAAAGGAATTGTCAACAGGATACTGTAATAGTGAACCAACCAAGAACCTATTACACAACGAATGTGCAGATGAAAATTATATACGTACGCTAAGGAGACCGTTCAGTGACATTGCACCACACCAGGCAGGTTGTCGAGCGGAATCTGAATGAAGGCTGATAGTTTGGGTTTCTAAGCCTCACATGAAGGGGATCATGTGTAGACGAAATAAAATATTATAGGCGTTCATGAAGCCAGCGAGAAATGAGCCTACATAACAGTGTGAAACGGAGTTGTGCTGCTGTAGCCGCAAGTTCCACTCGGAATCCGATGGACAGATAATTTTTTTCTCATTCCATTACCTTCCGAGTGGAAAATTTCAACTTCAAGCCTGAACTTTCATACATTTATTCCCCTTAATGAATTTGAACAAAGCAAGAACTACAGTTTTAGCCGAATAAAATGGTACCATCTTTTATTTCGTTGCCTTCTCGTCAGCTGCTTACATGGCAAAGACATTATTAAATATATCTACAACAACAATTTTAACATACTTGCACAGAGTTAAGTTTAAACAAAAATCAGTCGATCAATATACTCATACACTAAAAATATATACATATATAAATATGCAATATTAACCACTATTCCGAACAACAATAATAATCAAACACAATGGAAACTTTTAGCATTTCACATTCGGAGGAAAGAGAGGTGAAATTATCCAGTTACCGGGGCAAAGAAAGGCTGATAACCGCTTCTTTCTGGACGCATAAATCAGGTTTCAGGCGCTTGATGGAAATGGCTTCAGCAAACTTAAGGAGAATTGAGCTATTTTGCTTATTGATAATTTTGAACGACTTTTCTACGTCCACCTCATGACCCGTGTCGAGGAGATGCCTGGTGATGGCACTGCTTAAAGCTATTCTATTTTGCTAAAACTGTAGTTCTTGCTTTGTTCAAATTGAAGGTTGAACCTTGAAGTTTCTGGAACAGTAGTGATGTTATTTTTTCTCTATGGGGTTGGGTTACTCCCCTTACGGCAATTCTTTCCTCTTTGTAGGACTTACTACTGGCTGAGGTTTGAGAGTGTGTCGGCCGGGGGTCGAACCCTTCACCACATGGGTGCTTGGTGAGCATTCTATCGTTGAACCACCAACTCTCTATGTATGTACAAACAATAGCGGTTGTGATTCCATTTAATTCTGACCATTTTGTGTGTTATTGCCTTCCTTGCGTAACACATATTTGAATGACTAGCTGAAGAAAAAAGAAGCAACATGAGGCTGCATCAGTTCATATCTCGGCAGTTAGCTGATTGTCCAGCGATTTACCAACTCTGTCGGCAATCAAAGAACGAATTTCATCTCCACATTGAGTGATGAAGAATCGCTATATTCATAGGAAGCATATGTTGTAATTTGAATATCACATATTTCTTTTCATTTCACATGTTGCTGTTGTTGTTTTTTATTGTCTGTTTAACTATTCACATTTTCCTTTTCAAGTCAATTGAAGAACGAGCCCGTCGAAATCGTTTGAGAGCGAATAAACGTGAAAAGTTTATTGTTACACAAGAAACAGTTGTTGTCAATACTAATAATCCATCCAATACAGAAGCTGTATCATCAAATAACGAGTTAATCTCTTCCGATCAGTCAGATGCTTCTTTGAGACGTTCCACACGAAACAGAACATTCCAGGCATATTGGAAACCGAAATCAACTCGTCGAAAACGTAATCGTATTGTTGAATCTGTTTGCTAACCCACTCACTGACTGACTGACTGGATAAACATTGCTGTGTACAGATTCCCCAGGTATTTTCTTGAAATCTTAATGTTTTATGAATTTATAGATGATATTTCAGTTCACAAATGAAGATTCGATTTTTTGTACACAGTGACGGATCTGTTGAAATTTAATTTAGAGATAAACAATTTATTGCAATCAGTGCCATCATGATTCTCAGTGATATATATATATATATATATATATATATATATATATAATACATACACCTAGTTCTTTCTTTTTCTAAATGATTTTGTTTTCACAGAAAATTCTTTTTGAATTTGATTTTCTTTTTCTAAAATGTCGTATATACCTTCAAAGTATACTAATTTAGTAAATGTTTTTTTATGTGTTAATATATTCTTGTTTATTTTTGTTAAGTTGCCTTTCTTGAAAATAAAGCGAAATGTCTCCAGGTGGAGAGACAGGCTACGGTCTTTTTACTGTGCATCTGTTGACATTGACTACAAGTGTTCGCCTTCTCTATCTCATGTATTAAGTTGTATTTTATGATGAGTAATATTCAGGTTAGGCGTCGAGTGCGTTAGGTGAGGAGGGTAAGACAATCGATAAGGTTGTGAGACTACATCGGCTACGATGACTAGGAAATGTGTTGCGCATTATGAGCCGTCGTCCTCCTCAATAGGCAATGTTTGCCGACAGAGGACTGGATTCGAAAAGAGTTGGAGGGTGGGTGGTCTAGCGGAAACGTCGTACAAGCCAATGAAATCTTTGACTCCATATTGTTATGTTTATTTGATGTATCATACAGTCAGTGAAACACTATTATTTACTGGATGACACAGTTTCGAACAAAATTAATGGTTCATAATCATTTCATCAATCATAATCACTCGACTTGGGAACGTGAATTTTATAGCTTTCTTTGTCCCCACCCCTATTTGTCGTCGTAGGGTTACTAGCAGCAGTAGAATTTTCCAGATATCTGGGTGAAGAGGTGTTGAATGATTCTCTCAGTTGATTCGATAAACGAAGCCTCTGTTATCAATCTCTCCGTCCACCCTGTAACATTAGATTTTAAAACTGTTATCTTATCCCATCCAGCCTATTATATGGTTGTGTGTAATATCCCCTATTGTAGCAGACACATTTATGGACAGTTGGGAAAATAGTGTTGCTCTTAATACATTTAATCCTACGACAAAAATATGGTGGAAATATGTGAATGACACTTTCACACACAGTGTTAAAAACAGAACATATCTCTAGCTTCTTGACACACATAAACTCACTAGTGGAGGGAATAAAATTCACATTTGAATCGGAAAATGAACAAGGAGAATTAGCTATGTTAGATTGTAAAATAAAACGAATAGAAGAAAGTAAACTAAACATTAGCGTTTAATAAGAAAGCCAACGCATTCAGCTAACAGATATTTAGACTTAAATTCATCTCATCCGTTATCTGTCTGTTAAGACAGGCTTAGTCAAGTGTCTAACGAATGAAGCAGTAGCACCAAGTAGCACAAGAGAAGACCTAAATGATCAAGTAAAACAGATAGAAGAGGCGTTGGTGTTAAATAGCTATCCTTTGAAATTCATTAGTAGGATTGGAAAAGGCCAAAAGGAAAATAAAAATAATTGTGAAACTAGCAATGATAACATAAATAAGAGAGAATATAAGTCATCCACTGTTATACCATATAAGGAGAGGACATCTGAGACCCTACGTAGGATTCTAAATAAAGCAGGAATTAGAGTGGCATTTAAACCTAAAAACTCACTCAGGGACAAGCTCTGTAGGTTAAAAGACCCTGTCGGTTGACCCAATTAGACAAAATAATATAATTTACAAAATACCATGCAATGACTGTGAGGTCAACTACATAGGTCAGACTAGTAGGTCAGGGGTAGTCAGATTGTCGGAACATAAGAATTTAGCTAAGGTAAGAATGGTTGACCCTACCCGAGAAGATAAGTAATTCTGAAAAAAGCTCAACACTACATTTCACTGCATGCATTAACACACAACCACACAATGGCATTGTGGGAGAGGGTTAAAATTCTAAAAAGTAATCTAGATAGGTGGAGAGAGGTTGATTACTGAATCCGTGTTCATCGAGTCTACACCAAACACATGTAATAGGAATGACTCGTCACTCATACCTGAAATATGGAAAATACTACTACCAATCAAATCAAGTGAAAAATAATGGAACTATATAAATGTATTTAGGAAGTCGTGTGAATACCTTGATATGATTATGAGCAATAAATTGTGCTCGAACTGTCATCAGTAAACATTACTGTATAACACTGTGAGACTTTATCAAAACAAAAATTTAGCCATAATGGTATTTTATTTGTACGTTTCATTACATACTCCCTCACTAATTAATCCGGGTAATTATTAGGTTTCAAAGTCTCTCTTATATGCCTCACTTCCTGTCTTAGATTTTCCTTGATACTACTTAGTTTTTGGGCTGTGTCACTTAAACATTTCATCAATCCTATCTTTACTGACGTATGATGAGGTGATCGGAAATCCAAATATCTGTTTGAATGTGTGGGTTTCCTGTAAACTCTAGTGTTTAACTTCCCATCTTCTTTCCTTTTTACGAGCTACATTCTAATATTGGAAGCTCCCCTTCCTGACCTTCCAATTCATAAGTGAATTGAATCGCCTCTACCTTCAAGTTTATGTGTTCGAGAAATCCATCTTCATTCTGTGTTCTAAGTACTGTGAATGTGTCATCTACAAATTCGTGTAATAGGATTCATTCATCACCTGTCCATCCGGATATCTGTAACATTTTATTATCCCAACGACAACAAATAGGAGAGGACAAAGAAAACAATAGAACTCAAGTTTCGAAGTCGTATGATTATAATTGATGAAATGATTATGAACCACAATAAATTTTGTTGGAAACCTTGTCATCCAGTAAATAATACTCTTTCACTGACTGTGTGATACATCAAATAAACAAACTATTGTGGAATTACTTACTATCACAGTGCTCAAGTTTCAAACATGTATATTAAATCTTTGACTATCTACCTAAGCTGTGTAGAGTGGTGTAGACTGCCTAGATATAGGGTCTTCAGAATGCTAAGAACCACTAACTGGATACTATCGTTGATTATGGCTCACAATCGTTTTCAGTGGCGTAGATGTATTCATTCTTTGTAGTTCTTCATATCCGCTAAATGCTCATACTTTTTTCATTTCAGTATTCTGTATCCCGTACATTTCTGCTCACTAAAGTTGTGTTTTTTTGGAATCCCTTTTTTCTTGTCGCCCAACCTTTTTGTACTATGTGGAATTATGGCAACTTGGACTGTTGTACTTCTTCTATGTTGAAACTCAGTTAGCTAGTCGTTAAAAAAACACATGAGGACCATTTATTTTGAACAAGTTGGCAAGTTTTTTATTCTTGTTTTTCTCGAAATCATTGTCCACTACTGAATTTCATGAATAACAGGAATTCAAGCAGTTCTGAAGTAGAAAATAACACTTTCCTGTTGTAACTGACTCTAAATTCAACTGACTGGAGGCAGAAGTGAATAGTAGTAGTAGTTTAGAATTCATGTACCATCGGATTCTGTCCGGCCCTGAATGCTTACTGCTGACGGTTTTACACAGTAATATTTACTGATGGCGTTTCCAGAGCAATTTCTTGCTCATTATCATTATCAACAAAGGTCGGGAATGTTGGCGCTGGGTCCACCTTTGCTTGTAAAGGTAGACTACTTGTATACATTTCGATCGATCATGTGATTTAATAGCTGGGAACAATAGTCACTGGTGTTGTTTCTGCTCTCCTTTTTTTCTGTCAAAAAAGTAAAATACAGGGAAAGTGTTTTGCCTTCTATTTAATGAATGCTACTCTCTAATAATCTTGCAGAATCTGCAACCTTTTAACAAAAACTGTGACTTTATTTTAAAAAAACAGTTTCTGAGCTCCTGTAGAAATGTTTTGGTTGTTTTAGTTGATCTTCGATCTTTGTTATACTTTAAGCTGGTATAATCATTGTATGCACAGTAGATATTCGTTTCGTACCTGACCACGTAGCATACATAGTGCGGTTGTCTCTTACGACATAGTTTACTCGCTTTCTGGCAAACTGAGAAGCAAGTTATCAGAATGGCTTAATGTATCAACTAATTGTGATCTCTATAAAAATCTCGGATTCTTGTGTTTAACAACACGATGCAGCAGTAACTCCATCCTCGTGTTTATTCTCTATACATTTTGGTATGACACAAGTTGATAGCATACAATTGTCGTCCTTCACAACGTTTCTGAAAGACGAAACAAAAGGATCTATGTTTTGTACCTGAGTTATAAAATCGAAGTTCTGCGTAAATAAGACTGTATTTGATTTTGGCCGGTTTGATTTTTTAGATAGGGAGTGAAGTGGTAGAGCGTGTTTACCACTTAACTTATTTGTTGAGTTGTATCAGTCCCAACGAACTGGTTGCTGATGAAATCTCAGCACAGATACAAAAGGCTCGTCTGGCATTCACCGACTTATGTCATCTCTAGCTTAACTCTCGTCCCAAGGACATGTGTACTGCTCAGCGGCATATGACTCCGTCCTCTTTAATGACTGACACATGGCCATTAAAAATGGGCTTTGTGAAAAGGCCAGCTGTGTTTAATCACATCTGTCTGTATTCTCTCTCCAATGTTAGGTGGTGCAGTAGGGTGAGTAGCATCGAGGTTAGGCGTAGACTACCTAGGTGGTAAGAAGGCAAAGTCAATCGGTGAGGTTGCGAAGCTATGTCGATTGAGACGGCTAGAAAATGTGTTACGCATACCTAGGCAGGTGCAGGCTTCCTGTTCATGATCTTTAGAATGCTAAGAACCAGTTACTGGAGACAATTGGTAGTATGGCTGAAGATCGTTCTCAGTGGCTGAAATGCCCTAACTCTATTTGTGATCTGCTATACGAATAACACCCTATTGATTTTCCATGTTACTATTGTTTCTCCCTCTATTTCCTGCTTATTATCGTCTACCAATTTCTGTAGTGTGTAACTTAAATATACGCTTATGTTTAATGTAGTTCTTGTTCTGATTTATTTATACATTGCTAGTTGTTTGCTTGATCAATGTTTTTGCTTGTTGTTTATTACTGTTGTTTCTAACATTTTGCGTTGGTGGCACAGTGGTAAAATGCTCGCCAACCACGCATGTGATTCGGGGTTCGATCCTCGGCCGACACACTCCTTTGCTTCGCTAAGCTAGTAATAAGACTAGTAAAGATGGGAGGTTGGGCGTGAGGTTAGCAACTCTATCCTATCGGAGGTATACATCTCGCAATGATGTTTGTTGTATAATGATGTGTAGCTCACTAGTCTAGGCGATCTATTTTCGGTTACTAGATTACTGTTTCGAATTTAAGGATGTTAACATCAATCATCAACCCTCATAGAATATTTGTCACTCATTGCCAGATGCATAGAGACTCGAATAGTTTTCATCGTTTGAAAGTGTCGCTTTATATACTCAGCCTATTTACGTCTGTGGCACAGTAGTTATGACACTCGCCGACCATGCACATGATCCGGTGTTCGATACCCGGACACAGACTCACTCCTTTACCTCGCTAAGCCAGAAATAATGCTGGTAGAGAGGAAAGATTGAGCATGAGGCTAGCAACCCCGTCCTGTGAAAAATATTAACACCACTGCTACGGAAACTTCAAGCCTCTAGCTTGAAGCCCTATGTCCCACTGGGGACGTGAAAGATTAAAAAAAAATACTCATCTTAGACGTACTTTGAATTCTTCTCACAAAGTTGGAGCCATGGTTTTTAATTTGTTTCGATAAAAATCTCGGCAAATTCATTTCTTGTCTTCTGTTTGTCAGCTAAGTGAAGAAGCATTGTATACAGGCGGCAGAGAGTAGTAGTAGGTCAGTCGCTCCATAATGAAAGCTCAAATGACAAAATTACCAACTTTTAGAATCGTTTTCCTATTTAATGTTGTTTTGTGCTGGGACATCTCAAACAGAGACATGGTCGATTAGACATAGTTTAATTTCATAAACATTTGGTGTAGCTAACTTATTCGTATGCTTTATGACCTAACATCAAACTTACTGATGGTTACAGCATCACAGTACGACAGGCAAACTTCTACTTAACGTAATCAGAAGCCTTTATATCAAACAACTGCTTTTCGGGTCACACGAAGACTGAGTTCCTTCCATGAGTTTATTTTCAGTTAACTGCAATGCAGGTGGTAATATCTATTACAATTATCAGTGGTTGACGTCGCCTTTTCTCACTATATGTATTCATTTATTGAACGTCAAACTATTAATAATGTTTGCTAAGTCGGGTTTTATTGGGTTTGAGAAGATACTGAGGTATGTAGATCTTCTTATGATGATACAACATCTAAACCTAAGTAGAAAGCTCTGTTTCTCTCTAAAATCTGTTCACAATTAAAGCCAAGGTTAGTCAAATTTTATTCTATTTAAAATTTGTTTGTCTTTTTTAGCGAAAGTTCAATTTGCATTTATTTATTTTCACTTTTTCCGCTTGAAGGCATCTAGTCTGAATTCTCAGCTGCCACGTTTAAGTGTACAAGCAAGTTCAGCACTTCAATTCGATATTTTACATGAATGTGCACAGACTCGAGCACGACGCTGTCAGCTGTGGTTACCACACTGTCCAAATGGTCCAGTTGAAACACCGGTTTTTATGCCAGTTGGTACTCAAGGTTCTATGAAAGGCATAACAGTGGAACAATTGCAAAAACTTGACTGTCGCATTCTACTTGGAAATACATACCACTTAGGTCATCGGCCAGGACCAGAAATCCTCAGGAAGGTATACTCTCACATATTTTTCATTTTGGTAACCTAACATATTATCTATTGTCTTCTTCTGATGGCATTTTTAATGCGTAATTATCATACCATTTATTTTTTCGTCTCGTTCATCCTTTGGTAACCCTACTCTTTATGTAGTATATTTGACATTTGGCTATCATATTTTAATTTTAAGGCTGGTGGACTGCATAAATTTATGTCTTGGCCGCGTGCTATTCTCACTGACTCGGGAGGTTTCCAAATGGTCTCTTTAAATAGCCTGTCTAAAGTCACTGAAGATGGAGTTCTGTTCACCTCACCGCATAATGGGACTGAAATGCTTCTAACTCCAGAGGAATCTGTTGGAAATCTTCAAAATGCGCTGGGCTCAGATATTGTCATGCAGTTGGATCATGTTGTACACGTGTTAACTGATAAGGAGACAATGAAGGAGGCAATGGAGAGATCGATACGTTGGTTAGACAGGTAAGTGCTTGGTTATTTGCTGTACATAGTGTTTAACTTATTTTCTGATTGAATTAAGAAGAATATAAAAGACAATTCAGCAAAGAAAACTTTCTCTATCGACGAAATCATCTTCAGGGGCTGTACAGTCGTGTTTATATTTACGAAGAACGTGTGGTAGTCCATTAGAGATTAATACCGAGGGGAAGGGGTTAAAACATTTATGCAATACATATATAACCGTAGAACCTAGTGAAGAAGAATTTGTCTAAAAGAATATTCTCTTTTCCCTTGTATTCGTTTACTTTTCTACAGATGTATTGATGCTCATCAAAATCAACAAGATAAGCAAAATCTGTTTGCGATCACTCAAGGTGGTTTAGATCCATCAATGAGGATTTACTGTATCAATGAAATGTTGAAGCGTAAAGATAAGGTTAGTGGAGTTACTTACTGATGCGTTACACTGAAGGTGACTTTTTTTCTTCTTAATAGGACGTGTTAAAATCCAGCTGTTAGTATCCGCATGGTCTAAATTGATTGACTTACTAATCATTTTCGATTGTAGCACATTGCCAGGACGTGACATACGGGAAGACTATTTCCTTGACTTTTGAACATACGACGTCAAACTTCTAAATTACTGACATGGTGGTGCTCATCATACGCAAGTAATTTTACAGAGATAGTGTTAACCGAAAATATAGAGTTGCAGGACCTTTTTTATATTGGAGGGTATATTTGTCACAAGCGTAGACTAATATTGACAGCACTGAAGCATTTCAAAGGCAGTGTCACGTTGCAATAGTGTGTTAGGGGCGACCGAGGTTGGAGCCAAGACAGCTTGTGTAGATAAAAGTCTAAAGCCTGTTGTAAATGCTTCTCGTGACTCTTGATCCGATTCTCTGAACCATATAGAAAAATTGAGCTGACATTTGTGTTGAGAATCTGGATTTTTATTCTTATGTACGCCTCTTTGACTTGCTTTGTAGGAATAGAAGGGTCGTTCCGCACACCTCTACCGTCACTCACACTTCTCAGAAGGTAGAAAGTGCTATCAGTTCATTTATGTTGACCTGTTAAGGATGACGTCAACGATCACCACCAAATTGCAAGATAAACCTGACACACACTAAAGCATGATAAAAATTCAGACAATTGTTCCAGAAGGAGTGGCAGTCTCATATGCACCCGAGCCATTGGTAAATAAAATCGGTACAATCTATCTAAGTCCAGGCTTGTGCGTTAGCGAGAGAACATCAGATGGCACTCAGTCGATTGATTTACCAGCAGTTGGAAATAAGTTACAATCTGCTGCTGCTGAAGACGGTCCCCATTATTTGACTTGCGACCATTTAGCCCCCCTTGGGTGTCTAAAGAAATGTCTTCTAAGACTAAATGCCCGAAATGTGCATTCAAGTCCCCAGCTTACACACGCATGCTTTATGAGGTCACTCAGTCGGTGGTAGAACTCATCCTTACTTCCATCCAAGTTACAATCCGTCGGCATACAGGTGTATATAGGTAATGCTGTTCTCTAATTATTGAAACGGTTCAGTATTTTACACGTCAGCGAACTAGTTTTATTTTTTAGAAAAATTATTAGAACGATATAATTTGGTATTTATTTATTTGTTCAGTGGTTATGACTACAATTTCACAAATCTGTGTGTATATACATTTACATTACAAAACAAATGAGAAGACTTTTGATACGTTTGTGCATTTACTTTGACTGAATGTGTTAGTGATCTATAATCTTTTTTCAATTTGTCTAACAACCACTTCATAATGCGTATGTAAACCGGAAATGCCATTGATATGTTTTAATAGGTTGTATGATTACTTCTGTGTACAGTAAACGTCATACCTGATCGGTAATGAAGTATATTATTAATATTATGCCCTTGGATTGTCAGTGGAACGTAGGGCTTCAACAACACATCTCCAATTTGTTCTATTTTCCGCTTTCCTCTTTAGTTGAGTCCGCCGTTCCTCATAGGCTTTGATCTCCCCCCCTCCGTCGTCGTTTCCTACTCGTGTTCCACTTGAGGCGATGTCAATCAGTGGTCGCCTCACCGGTTTTTCCGATTCATGTCTATTTCTGTCGGGATATTTGTTGAGTAATAAGTTATTGATTGGTTTGCTCCCAGGGTTCCGTGTTGCTCATCTTTTCTTGTCGGCTCTGTGATTTTCCCTGTAGAGTCAAGGTAGTTGTAGATAGAAGCCTAAAGCCTGTTACAAATGCTTCTCATAACGCTCGCTCTGAGTCTCTCTCTCTGATTTAACGTAATATTTCGGCCTGCTTAAAACCTGATTCACCGAAAACTCCGATCAGTATCCTGCATATAATTCCTCTTATCGAGTCCGTCTAAATCTGCTAAAATATTACCTGTAATATCACTGTTTGATCTGGCAAGTATTTAAAACATTTACAACCTGTTGTGGTTCTACTAAACATGTGAAAAAGTATTAACCTCGATGGATGATGGCAGCTTATCCCATTACATGAGAATACTGTTCCTCAGTGTTCTCCTTGGTTCACAAAAATGTACTCCTGAACATTTTAGAATTGGTACTGAAGAGATATCATAGTACATCATTTCGTGCCTCAGGTCAGATAGTTTTTTATTTGAAGATTCTGTACGAAGAGGAAATATCATACGACAAAGTCCGGTGCTTTACTGGTGGTGGCTTCGACATCTTCATCCGTTTCGTCTGTAGCTGAAACCCTGCTTCCTGGATAAGCGAAGGAAGCCACCCGTTTCAAATTTCCATCGTTGATAGTGATTGGCCCTTGTTGTTGTTGTTGTCTTCATCACCCCTGTCTTCTCTGTTTTCACTTGCTGATTCTTCTGTCAACTCGCTGATTTTCGCGTGTTATTCACCAAATTTATGCGACATTGGACATGAATCGTAATGCGAATGTTATTATGCCTATTTGTAATCTCTGGTATTTACTTGTAGATAGCTGGATACGCTATTGGTGGTCTTAGTGGTGGTGAGGCAAAAGATGATTTCTGGCGTATTGTCAAACTTTCCACAGAACACTTACCTCGAGATCGTCCACGTTATGTAATGGGAGTGGGATTCCCCGTTGACCTAGTTGTTTGTATAGCATTGGGTTGTGATATGTTTGATTGTGTTTATCCTACGCGAACTGGTCGATTCGGTAATGCACTGGTACCCTGGGGCCAAGTGAGTTTTTTGATAAATGCTATCCTTCTGATTTTGATTTTGTTTTCCATTCTATATATATATATATATATATATATATATATATATATATATATATATATATATATGGTTTTGTAAAGAAATTATATCCGGGGATGGGAATAGATCAAATGTGTGATATACATGAAATAATAATTATAGTAGTATGAAATACAATTAAAATGTTTGTGATTATAATCATAGTTAAATGTCAAGTGGCAAAACAATCAATGTCATATACAGAATAATACATAAGGTGTATAGATTTTGTTGGAAAGGGGTGCATAATTATAGGATTAGAAGGCGAATATAAAATGTTACATAACATTGTGTGAAATTTGATAAGACAGAATTCAATATTCTAAAATCAAAAATAAATAATTTTTGATTTAGCATGACAAGTGGGACAAGTGGAAACAATTCGGAGTGAAAATAGTAATAATAATAATCGTGGTAATAAGGGAAAGGTACACAGAATAACTAAATAAACAAAATAAATAAATAAATGTCTGTTTCTCTACGGCCAAGACAGAAGTAGGGATTGTGCGTACTGCTTTTGTACATAAAAGTCTGGCTTAAAGTCATGATTTGCCAAGGCCTCCGCTGTCTTTAGAAGTCTGTAACGAGGAAAACGCGGCAGGTTGGCTTGGATTCAGTAGATGATCATAGTCAGGGTTGACTGAGTGACAGAAGTCGATCAGGTGTTTCAGAATGGAACTTCGCACAGACTTCCTTTCTCCCTTGTAAAACCAAACTTGAATATGTTCTCGTATGCGTGTTGAAAGTGACCTCTGGCTATGGACAATGTACCTTGCTCCATATGAGCAGTTAAACTAATAGATGCACATGGAGGCGTCCAGACGGGGAAGCTTATCTTTTACAGAGGTAGAGAAAAATTTGCGACTAGTGAACGTCATATGTAATTTTGCTGCAAAAAACGTCTTACTGACTACTTTGGAGAGACGAATTTTGAGCATATCTGAAGCTTGGTCACCTTTGAACTCCAAGTTCATGCATAAGGTTTTTTTTGGGACATCTATACACCTTATATATAATGCGATATATGACATTAAAATGATTTTGAATCATATCACCAATAGAGTCTTCAACCATTATATCTTAGAATTCTGAGGATCCCAAAAACACAAAGCCTATGTGGCTGGATCAAACCAACAGATAAAGACTTCATTGGCTGATATCACGTTTTGCCTAGGTAGCTTGTCTTTCACTTGAGCAATCAATAATTGGACGGCTGGAAAATGACAAACAAAGGGTGGCGGCAGTATAAGTCCTTTTCATTGCTCTAGATAATCCTAGGTGCAGGATTTCACTAGCCATGTCCCCATTAAATTGCAATTTTACTAACAGTTGTTTCTTTTTTTTTTTACTGTTGTCAGTGCCTGGTGTTCATGTGTCTCCTCCATTTGGACCAGTGCATTTTGAATATATTCTAACTCATTTTCTAGGGAGTCATACGTCTTGCTCCGACTTTCTCTATTCGTGAGGCATCTGACCTTGATTTTGTATCGGATTGGTACAAAACTGAGGAAATGTGTATATTGTCCTACGGATGTAGGTTTTCTACAGGCATCTCTCTTGAGTGAACTGTCCTCTCTTCTGCTAAATTGGACATCAAAGAAATGTAGCCTACCATCATGTTATTCTTCACAAGTGAAGATGAGCGCTGGATGTGCATCATTAAACTTTTTTAACATTTCATTCTTGTCAGCCTTCTCATCAAGAATAATAAACGTATCATCAACATCAACGAAAATAAGAATCCGTTTTATCTATTACTTGTTCCAATGGACTGTTTTGAAGCTTAGCAATAAAGAAATCGGCCAGTGTCAGTAAAAAAGTTTGAGCATTGTGGAACAGGTCAAATAAAGTATAATTATATTTCAATGGTGCCTGTGCTCTATCTCCTGTGTGAAGTGGTATAATAAGGTGAGCAATATTGAGGTTAGACATCGATCGAATACTAGGTAAGGAGGGGAAATCAATAGACGAGGCTGTGAAATTACATCGACTGAGAGAGATGGTTAGGACATGTGTTACGTATGCCTGGTCATCGCCTTCCTCGACTACGGTCAATGTTAGCTAACATAGGGTTGGTCAGGCTGGAAAAGAGCTAGCGGCGGTCAAACCATAACATGGCCTCATCAGTCAATGAAATCCACAACAGTTAGTTTAAGTCAGTCACGTAGGAAGGTGTAGATTTCTTGGTTGAGGTCCTCGGGACGGTAAAAACCAATGGTTTGAAGCAATTGGTGACATGGCTCAAAATCGTTCTCAATGCATAGCGCAGATGCATCCACTCCTTTCGACTTATGATTTCCAATAAAACTGTTTTGTTCTTCGTTACTACTATTCCTTAGTCTCACATCTCTGATTACTGTCTCTAATATGCATTTCTTCTGTTGCTTTGTGTGCTACAAGGTGGGAGTCTGGCGATATGAACTTCCGCACATATTGTGCAAAGTTCTATGTCGAAAACAGACAGACAATGGTTTACACACAATGATAAGTTTTGTTATTGTTAATATTTCGAGCGAAATTACTCTGCGCGTGTTCACACCACTGCCAAAATTGCTTTTATAAATGAATCGTTTGCATATAATTGTGAAATGCATTTCGGTTGTAACCCATTTATTATCTGTGCATAAGGCGGAGGAGTTCTCTAATTGATAACTTGTTGATGTATCTTAATGGCTAAATAATTACTAAAATCCCCATGAAATTATTGTGTGAACTTTGTAGTACTATTAGCTGGTTGTGGTAGATGGAATAAAATTCCTTAATTGCTTTCTCTTCGAGTGCAAACATTTCACGTTCAACTATCGATTAAGTCAAACAGAAACATAACATTCTAATGTAAACGCGAATTTATTGATTTAAATTAAACAGTCAAAACCATTTTCGAACAGATTGAGTAATCTTCATTCAGTAATTGCACTGATAAATTAATTGTGATACAATAAGACAGCTTTAAATAATGGGGTTTTACAAGTGCTATCGATCAACCCAGGCTAATTGCATTTTCATTTGAACTTTCTTCTAAGACATCAGATGGTTGAATGGATCGTTTTTATTGTTTCCTTTGTAGCTGAATCTTCGTCATGCTGTATACGCTTCAGATTTTCGTCCTATCGATGAAAATTGTCCTTGTCCAACATGTACACGTCCGCTGTCTCGAGCATGGATACACTCAGCCTTATCAGGTCGACAAGTCAATGCTTCAGCTGTTGTCAGCTTGCATAATTTAGCTTATATGCTTGGTTTGATGAAAAAGTGCAGAGAAGCTATAAGTGAAAACACTTTTCCACAATTTGTTCGTTCATTTTTTGAACGTCGGTGTTATATGGCCAGAGGAGATCAAAATCCAAGTGAATATGAAGGTTGTCGTCCACCGTCCTGGGCATGTGATGCTCTTCAAAGTGTTAACATAGATATATCAGATATCGGGCAGAGTATGAATGGCTTTCATAATTCACTTAATAGTGATAATGAAGAATTAAAATCCAAACGATCTCGGAACAGTTCTGTAAATTGTGAAGTAGATTGAGACTGTTATTTGTAAATATAAATATTTTTTTATGAATACTGATCTCTCTTACTATACGCTTTAACAAATCGGTTTGTTTGGTGAATGCTAACGTTGTTAAGTTTTGAAGGGTTGGTCTCTTGGTTTCATTGTGAATGTAGTCAGGGATCATAGTTCAGAGATTGTCAGACTACCAGTAGTTATGCATAGTATCACTGAAATACTCGGTCAACAGTTTAAATATGTTACAAAAATAAATAAACTGAAGTTTACAAACTATTGAATCCATATTCCAGTGGCGAAATGAATGACGTTCGGCTGGGAACCTTGCATTTCATCCTGTGTTGTATTACTACCGAAAATAATCGTAAACTGAGGGGCCATTCCTTGTATTGATTGTTCCCATAGGTTCCGAGTGAAACATGTAGTTTTAGCCATTTCACTCTGCTCTCCTGTATCTTTTTATTTGGTTGCATAATTGTCCGTAAGCACCTTCATTTCCTACTTACACACCCTTAAATGCTCAAGTCGAAGGTCTTGTGCGCGATGTCACTTAGCAGTCTCCTCAGAAAGCATCCATCTCCATTTTCCTCGGAATATTTGTTGATTGCGCAATAGGTTCTTAGTTGGTTTGTTCCCAGCCAGTTTCTTGTTGCTAATTCTTTTTAGCCAGCCATCTAGTCTTCACTGTGGAATCGAAGAAGCAAGGTGTTGTTGATAAAAGTGTGTAATCTGTTGGCAATGTGCGATGTGCCAAGTCATTTGACCCCTATAGAAGAAATGACTTGACTGTAGTGTGTTAAAAATCCGAATTTTGTTGTTTATGCTGGGGAGTGCAGAAGATTTCCAAACTGATTTCAGAGTGATGAAGGTCGTCTACCTTGCTGGCTTTAACATTTTCATCCGTTCTGTCTATAGCTGAGACGATGCTTTCTAGCCGGATAAGTTAAGGAAGTGACCTCTTTCAAATTTCTCCAGTTAGTGATGATGATGATTGTTGTTTTGGGATGGTTATCTTCTTCACCTCCGTCTTCTCTATGTTCACCTGAAGTTCTGTCTGAGATTTTATCGAATTTTTATTCAAGTTTGTGTTTCAAAACATAAACTGTCCGTGAAGTTCAGATCTTCTGGGGACCTTTGGTCGGTCCAGTGTGTATTCCCGTCTTCTCACTCAAAAATCTACTGTATGACCCAGTGAACCACGATCAGGAAGACCGTCGGCAATAGAAAGTAACCTTGTCTCATTCCTGTATTTAGATGGGTGGGTTATCCGTTGTTGATTACTTGAGATCATCATATAACTGTTGAATGTGCTTTTTAAACATTTGCGTTAATACACTCCGTAGTGTTGAAAAACCTACCAAATTACTTCACGGTCGACGCCAACGGAATGTCTTCTCAAGGTTGATTCTATGCCCTGTTCGATGATGATGCAAAGCGTCGAAATTTAGTCCGCATGTGATTTGCTTTCCCTGAATCCACCTCTTTTTCTGGTGACTGTTTGCCTCCAAAACACCTTTTAACCTCCCAAGGAAGACGCCAGCTAGTATTTAGCTTAGCGTGGAAGGGAACATTATTCCCCGCCAGTTTTTGTGGAGGCTTAAGTCGCTTTTCTTTGGTAGCTTGATGAGGTAACCTTTCTACCAGTTGGTGGGTCCTTTTCTTCCCAACTTTCTGTAATGGTTGCGTGAGGATATTCGCTGAGGTCTCTGGATCAATTTTCATCTATTCTGGAGGAATCCCATGTCATCCTGCCACCTTCCCATCTGCCTTTATGGCATGCAAAACTTCCGCCTTTGTTGAAGGATTAGTGTTCACTGACAGTTCTGTAGTTGTGCTGTTGGTGGTATTTCTGGACAAGTTTCAGGTGACAACCAGCTAGAATTTAAGGCGTTCGAAATGATTTCTCTCTCTGAGCTAAGTAAAACTGTAACTTCTGCACCAGACTAGCGAAACGGTTGTTCAGTGTTTCGGTTACTTCACTATGGTTAGCAAGCTCTACTGATTGATACGAGTGATAACCGACTACTAATATCAGTCATTCAGTAGTATATAATACCACTCATGAGTTTTTTTTCAGCCTAAAGATCCCAGTTTCTTCGCAATAAAGTTACATCAATTAGTGGATAAGGCAAGTAGAAGGAAATATGGTAATAATGTGTATTTTCTATTAAATGTCTCTTATTTTTTATTAACTCTAAATGGTTGCAAATTTTATCTTGAAAAGGAAAATAATACGATATCTACAAGTGTAAGCTATAAGCTTAAAAAGTGCATTACTTTATCACGACAGTGTAAAAAGGCGTTGTGCCTCGGTTTCGTTTGTCACAACCTCTTGTGATTGATTCATAGGCGCTTAACTGGGGCTGTATGGTGTGGTTTCATCATTTGGTTAAGTGACCACATAACTGCGATTCGACTCATTGACTGTTCTTCTGTTATTGTAATGCTATTTACTGTCGATCAAACTTATCCCCGTCCTCTTGTGATAGAAAAAAAAACAAAAATCAACCAGTGTTATGTAACACGCTGTGAAAAATCACATTCGTTTTAATCTTTTTTTCTGAAACTGTAACGCAACTAGTTTTGGTTACAGTGTCTACAAGATTAATATTTGATACATAAAAGTTAGTAGTCAGTACTTGTCTTTTCCTTGACGTGTATATTTTCATGTCGTTTATTTTCGAGTAATCTGTCTCACCATCTATCATTTTAGGTGTCATTCGCTATTTATGGAATTTCTGTTCAAAGATTCAAGGAAGCTGTTCACATGTCTACTAATTTTCCGAATTTTCAATGCCTTACTGATTCAAACATCCTATGTACCAGATGAGTATTGGCAGTCAATTGAAGTGGCGCATAACTGGGTGTTTGGGTGAGCGGAGTTACTACTGTGGCGAATTAAAAATAACAATATTCTGTGCAACCAGTGTAACACATTTCGTATATTTCATTACTTTAGCAAAATTGACATATCTGTTTTCTATCATACAGCTTTTCAGGGATTTTTAGAAGACCTACAGTCGTGTGTAGTTGGTTCAGTGGTACGACACTGGTGCCAACCAAGTTAAGTGGTCCGGAGTTCAATCCCCGGCCGACGCACTTCTTTACCTCGCTTAGTCAGTAATAAGCCCGGTAAAGAGGGAGCGTTGGACATGAGGCAGACAACCCCACCCAGTAAAAAAAATGCCACTGCTACTGAAACTTCGAAGCTCTCGCTTCAAGCCCTATGTTCCACTGGGAACTCCAAAAAATAAAGTAAATTCTAAAATACAATCGTAAGGCCATCGATTGTTGTATTAAAGATTTATTCCATCCTGTGAAACCTATACGTACGTTGGTGGTTGGTTGGTTCAGCGGTTGAGTGCTCACCAACCATATAACTGGACCGGGTTGGATTCCCGTCTGATGTACTTCTATACTTCGCCTATTTCACTAATTGGTAATAACTCAAGAAATGATGGAGTGTTTGCTATGAGGCTAGAAATATCAACCCGTTAAGATAACTCCACGGTTAATGAAGCTTCCAAACCTAAGACCTACTCTCCACTCGGAATGAAAAACAGGGTATTTACGCATTACTTAGTGCACCGAATATTTTGAAAAAGATCTTTCTGCGCAAAATGTGTCGAATTCCATACAGTTTTTCTCTACTTGATGAACCTGAAATCCTAAACGAAGACTACTCTCTCTGTCTATAGATAATGCTAATAAATGTGTAAAAATTGGACACTGTCGTAGTAAGTAATTCCATATTAGTTTGTGTATTAGAGATATCACTCAGTGAGTGAAACAGTATTATTTACTGGATGACACAGTTTCGAACACAATTTATTGTGGTTCATAATCATATCGCCAATTATAATCACACGACTTCGAATTTTGAGTTCTATTGTTTCCTTTGTTCTCTCCTATTTGTCATAGAGGCAGTAGAATTTTCCGGATATCTGGGACAGATGTTGAATCATTCCTTTTACACGTGTTTGCAGTTGATTTATATAAACAAAGCTTCTGTTATCAATCTCCCCCTCCACACTGTGACATTAGATTTTAAAACTGTCATCGTATCCCATCCATCGTATATGGTTGTGTCTAATCTCATGTAAAGAGTACTACACCTGAATTATTCTACAGCTTTCTTTTCTGATTAGCGTCAACTAATCTAGATTTCGCTAGATTTTTATGCTCGGCTAGTCTGACTGCCCCTGTTCTACTGGTTTGACTTAATTATTTGACCCGACAATCATTCCAGCAGGGTACTAGATAAACTAAATTATTTTGTTTAATTGTCTGCACGGGATACTTTAGCCGAGAAAGCTCGTTTCTAATTGAGTTTGTCGGTTTGAATACCCGCCCCGTTTTATCCCTGTCTTGTAAAGAATTCTCCATAAGGTTTCCGAGGTTCCCTCCTTGTATGGAATTACTACTGATGATTTAGATTCCTTGTTGTTGGTGTCGTCTTGCGCATGTTTGACATGCATGTCGTCATTAATATTATCATTATCTCTATCATTACTGTTGTTGTTTGTTTTATTTTTTTATTTCCCCGCATACTTCCTGAATAATTTGTTAGGGTAAATATTAAGTTTCAATACTTCTGTTATATGTATCACTTCCTGTCTTAGATTTTCCTTGATACTACTTAGTTTTTGGGCTGTGTCAATTAAACATTTCATCAATCCTATTTTTACTGACGTATGATGAGGTGATTGGAAATCCAAATATCTGTTTGAATGTGCGGGTTTCCTGTAAACACTAGTGTTTAACTTTCCATCTTCTTTCCTTTTTACGAGCTGCATTCTAACATTGGAAGTTCCCCTTCCTGACTTTCCAATTCATAAGTGAATTGAATTGCCTCCACCTTTGAGTTAATGTGTTCGAAAAATCTACCTATATCTTGTGTTCTAAGTACAGTGAATGTGTCATTTATATACCTCCACCATACAATTGGGGTGGGTGGGACTGAACGTTTCAATCGCTATATTTTCCCACCTATCCATGAATACATCTGCCAGTAAACAATACCGTTTCACTGTGTGATATATCCAATAAACAAACTAATATTTTATTTTTGAAAAATAAATAAATATTAGGGAGAGAGGGAGAGATTAAATAAAAAAAAGTCATGGAAAACATGAAAGGGAGACAAAGAAACACAATACCAAAGACATGTGCAGATTGTGATTCTGGCATATGGTAGACGTATTTTGCAAATATCTCCTATGCAATGAATTGCCAATAAATAATTCCGTTACCGAATCCTTTTGTCTTCCGCCTTTACAATTAGTTATCTCTTGTTTACTAAAAAAATATCTTTTGCCTGAGTAATAAATAAGTTTATCTTTGAAATTTGATTTGTTGTGACATCTGTATGCCGATTAACTTTCATCTGACTGAACTTTCAGCCCATGATATTTTTCAGTGGTAATGTGTCGAGGGTATAAAATTTGCATGTCATAATTCAAACAGTATCGAAGTTAAAGTCTCTGCCATACTCATTACTTTTCCCCAACCTTTTTTTTTACTAGATATGGATCGTTAACTTGGGAATGGCAATCAGATATTGCACTACGAAGTCCTTTACATCCAATTTTAATAAGCCTTTTGTACAAATTATTCTCATTGTGCGGTATTGACTCACACTGGCTCATAGTGAAATCACCTCAAATTTTACACGCTTGTTTTGCGGCTGTAGCTGATTTTCATTTGTATAAATTTGTCAGTCAATTGTCCGGTTATAAAGTGGCTAGAGTAGGTGCTTATTTTTTTTTTTGTTAATTGAATTTCTGTATTTTGCCACAGTTGCTGGTTCATTTGATCTCTTTGACGTGCAGTCTGTCTCTTCGCTTTGATCTTTTTGTGCTGATGAAAGTCTTTACATACCACTGACAAATTCTATCAGTAGCACATGCCACAACGCCAGTTGGAGATCATTGAAAGTCAGGAGGCATTGGACAACTGTTTCACCCATTGTTGGGGTTCTTCAGAAGTGCATACCCACTACCTCACCAGGGATCGACCTTATGGCATTCAGGTTATGAACCCAAGGTCGTCGACCATTCAGCCACTTCAGCTGCAATTCAATGAACTCCGAGTTCCAACCAATACCTCCATATTGCTGGTTCGTGACTAAATCCACACTGAGATTAATTCAAATCCCTACAGAAATGAACTTCACAATCTAAATAACTGACAGGTTACTCAACCTGTTTGTTGTAATCTAATTAGAGGTGATACCGACCATGAAAAGTTAGAGATAAAGCTGCGTTCTATCTACCATGTTAAAGGGTGTGTAATACTCCGGTTAAGCGTAGAGTTTTGGGTAGACAGAGTAAGACAATCAATAAGGTTATGAAACTACAGAGGGATTAGCTTGACTAATATAGTATCTAAAGTCTTAGGCTCAATAATCATGCGTAGACTAAGTGGTGCTCGGGAGGCTCAAACACGAGAGAGCTAGGCAGGCTTTAGACCAGGAAGAGGGTGTATTGATCATATCTTCACCCTCCGACAGATTCTAGAACATAGTCATTCCTACCGGCGTCCAACAGTCATTATATTTCTTGACCTAAAGGCAGCTTTCGACTCTGTCGATCGAGAAGTCCTCTGGAGATGCCTGGCTGTAAAGGGAATCCCGAGAAAATATATTGCACTGATTAAGGCACCCTACTCGTACTCATGCAGCCAGCCAGGTGAGGGCTTACGGCGAGCTGTCATCTGAACTGGTGACGACTAGTTGTGTCCGTCAAGGATGCCCATTATCTCCTTTTCTATTCAACTTCATCATAGATGTGTTAATGGACTTAACTCTAAGTGACTTCAGCGACTCAGGGATTGACTTGCTACCGGGGAATAATCTCGTTGACTTGGAATATGCAGACGATATAGTCCTTCTAGGCGAAGACGCTGACGAAATGCAGAGTCTTCTAAACACCTTGAGCCGCAATCTACGAATGTTTGGCATGTGATTCGCTCCCGCCGTGAAATGCAAGATGATGTTACAGGACTGGACTACATCGACGCCAAGTTTAAAAATAGGAAGTGAAGTGGTAGAGCACGTTGACCGCTTCACTTATTTGGGAAGTACCATCAGCCAGTGCCAACGGGCTGATCTCTGACGAAATCTCAGCACGAATACAGGGGGCTCGTTTCGCATTTGTTAGTTTACGCCGACTCTGGCGTAGACGAGATGTTCGACTATCGACCAAAGGGCGGATATACTTCTCATCAGTCCACTCCATCCTCCTTTATGGTTGTGAGACCTGGCCACTCAGTGGAAGACATGAAAAGACTAGCTGTCTTTGATCATAGGTGCCTGCACTCTATTTCCCGTGTAAAGTGGCATAATAAAGTGAGCAACATTGAGGTTAGGCGTAGAGTTCTAGGTAAACAGGGGAAATCAATCGACGAAGTCGTGAAGCTACAAAGACTGAGATGGTTAGGGTATGTGTTACGTATGCCAAGCCATCGCCTCCCTCGACGAGCAATGTTAGCGGATATAGGGTCAGGCTGGAAAAAAGCTAGCGGCGGTCAAACAAAAACATGGCCTCACCAGTCAATGAAATCCACAACAGTTGGTCTAAGCCAGCCACGTAGGAAGGTGTAGACTTCCAGGCTGGGGTCCTCGGGACGGTAAAAATCAATGGTTGGAAACAATTGGTGACATGGCTCAAAATCGTTCTCAGTGGCTAGCGCAGATGCATCCACTCCCTGTGACTTATGATCTTCAATGAAACTGTTTTGTTCTTCGTTATTACTTCTTTGTCTCACCCCTCTGCTCACTGTTTCTATTATGCTTTTCTTGTACTTTCTTCTCTTGCTTCGCGTGTTACATGGATTGTGGCGACTTGACCTGGTGCACATTTGTGCAAAGTTCTATGTCGAAAACAGACAGACAGACATGAAACTACATCGATTGAAATGACTAAGGAATTTGTTGCACATCCGGAGCCATCGTCTTCTCCGATGGTCAGTGTTAGATGACATAGGATTAGATTTGAAAATAGTTAGAGGTGGTCAAACCAAAACATGTCATTGGTCAATGAACTCTTTGACAGTTCGTGTAAGCCAGCTGTGTAGGCGGCTTGGTTTTGGCCTTCGAAATGCTAAGAACCAATGGATTGAGACTGTCGGTATAATATGGTTCAAAATGCTTTCAACATTCACTCTTTGTGTAGTCTGCCATATCCACTAGATCTTCACGTTGTGTTTCCCAGTTTACTAAACTTCCCACCTGATATTCATGCTTATTACTATTGAGTACGTTTTGTCTATCACTGTGTGATACATTTAACGTGGCAAGTTGAACTGCTGTACTTCTGTGTTATGTTCTATGTCTAAATTCGGTCATTCAGTCAGTCATTTACTGACAAAGGATCCTTTCTCTTGTGCTTGTATTGAGAAACCACTTTACACATTACACAACTATTTTCTAATCTTGTGTAATTTTTGTTTCTGCATCCCTTGTGACCTATATTCACACCTTCATACCACGTTGAAAACTATTATCACCTTCGCTTTCGCCTCGTTATTACGTAGAATCGAATAATAATTATAACCATGTAAACTTCTGTATATAAATGCGATTGTACAACTGCTTTTGAGGTAGAAATCGCCGAATCGATATATCTATCCTGAGCTTCTTGTTCCTCTCTGTCGAAAATTCAATGAGTTTCATCGATCTGTCACCCAAGTTTACTTATGGCTCATTGTCAGTTTCAATAGAATGTACATGGTTATTTGGGTGGGGGGGTGGGGGGGGGGGGAAGTAAGGTTTCATTCCTTTCTTGAGTTACCATGTCTGTCTGTGAGCAAAATATAAAACCAAAAAACTCTGCTAGCATATTGGATGAGAATTCGTATAAGCGGTAAACTGACTGACTGACTGGTTTCAAAACAAATTTTCACAAGAGTGCAGCAGTTGGAGTTGTCACACTCCTGTTACGTTGCACACAAAGCAAGAGAAGAGAATAAAATGCGATACAAAAGAGAGACAGATAATAAACAGAAGTGTGAGGTAAAAAGCATAGTAATACGGAAGAACAATATAGAGCTTTAGTGGATATGACAAGTCTCAAAGAGTGAATGCATCTCCTCCAGCCGTCATTGGTTCTTGTCATCGCGGGAACCCCAACCAGGTAGGCAGGCAGTCTACACCTCCCTCCCTACGTGGCTGGCTTAAACTTACTGTTGCGGATTTCATTGACTGATGAGGCGATGTGTTTGATTTGACCGCCTCTAGCTCTTTTCCAACCTGATCCATCTTATTTCAGCTAACATTGCTTAACGAAGAAAGGTAATGTCTAGAAATGCTTGCGCAACACACGCCGTAACCATCTCAGTCGGTGTAACTTCATAACCTCGTCGATTGATTTCCGCCTCCTTACCTGGCACTCGACAATTGGTAGACAATGCGTTATAGACCGTTTCGGTCGCCTACTCATTTGAATCTTAGTGTCTCAACTGGAAATTTAACGCAGTCCTCTTTATTATTTGTATATTATCATTTGTAGGGGTTCAGTAATATGGCCGTCATATAGTATTACTCTGTAATTTATAAGGAATACATGCATAGATAACAAGAATATTTCTACCCGTATAGAATTTTCGCATACTCTGTACTAATTTATTTGTTCATATCGCTTACACGTATTTGTGATTTTCTTATTATCTTTTTTTTCAAAAAATCCTAATCCAGTGGACATTGTTTCATCATATATGCAATTGGTTCACTATATATTGTGCTCCACGCAGTTTATCGAATTGTATCGAATGGTGTCTGTTTATAATCGGCTTATCATACTACCCGTGGAGTAGTGTCTGTGAGACAAGCACAGTGTTCACTCAATCCATTCGCCCTAATCACCCAAAAACGTTTATATTTATTGCTGTGATATGCGTTCTATTACGTCCAACAGCTGCTATCGTTTGGTTTCCTCTATTTATCTGGCATCTATGGCGAAAGTGTAAAGTGAGTTGTTCGTGGAGTGAAAAAAATGATTCCTGCATAAAAGAACATAAAGATAATTCCAGGTAGGTGGTTATGGATTTCTGAATAGTCTTATCTTCAGTTTTATTGAGATATAATTTAGCTTCGAGTATTACTTTGTATAGGGATGTGTACCCATGGATTGATATCATTTAGAGAACCAGTAAGTTCGTGACAGCTGTTTCGTCCCCGTTTGACCTCATCAATAGTTTGTGCTCATGAAACCCACGGGAGATCGGAACTTACGACTTTTGGATGACGAGGCATGCTGTTTGTCCATTATTCTGCTACTGATATGGAATCCAATAACAGCCCATGAATTCACGATGTTTAGTGCCGCCTCCAGGCAATGTCATCGGTGTGTCACACCCTACCTGGTGGGTTCCGTTTGTTCCAACCTCCTATCAGAATTTCAAAGAACTTCTTTCTGTAGTCAATCACTAGTGAGCATCAAATTAGAAAGAAGAGAACACGAAGTTCAGCAAAGATATCTTTTCGGCGATTTCATTCTCAAAAGCTGTACAATCGCATTTATATAGATTATTTTAACATGGATAGAATTATTATTTGTTTAATTTCACATAGTAACGAAGGTGATAATAATTTTCAACTTGATATGATAGTTTGAAGGTACGAATATAGATTACAAGAGGCTTAGAGACAAGATTTCATAGGATTAGAAAATAGTTACAACGTATGCAAAAAATTAATATTTGATAACTGGAGAAATAATTTTAAAGGCGAATCGAAGGTGATAATTATTTTCGACTTGATATGAATTACAAGAGGTTTAGAAACGCAGGGATAGGACGAACTACAGGTGTGAACAAAATGAGCATGGAAACAAATTGAAATCAAAATTTTCAACTTGACATGTTAGTTAGGAGGTATGAATATAGATTACAAGAGGCATAGAAACAAAAAATTACACAGGATTAGGATATAATTGTAAAATGTTTATTCTAAACGGATTACAAGTGTGATCAGGAGGAGCATGGAAACAAAATTAAAATAACTAGTTTTTTTTAACTGAAAAAATAATTTGAGCCTGAAATGAAAGTTAGGACGTGTGAATATAGATTACAAAAGCCTTAGAAACACAAAAATTGCACAATATTAAGATATAATTGTAAAATAGTTATTTCAAACGAATTATAAATGTGAACAGGGAAAGCATGGAAACAAACTTAAAATAACTGTTTTTATAGCTGAAAAAAAAATTAGGTGGATTAAACGAAGATTGAGGGACTAAGAATCAGACACACAGCGAACGAAAAATGCTCTAAAGGAAGAAACAAGAAAGAAAACAGACGAGGAAGAGAAAAAAAAGGACGGAAACAAAGGGAACATACCAAGCTAGGTCCATGGTAGTTGTAGAGGTTGGACTAACTTCTTCTGAACACACATCTCCGGCTTCTCGATGCATATTGCGAGGGCTTCTGCAGTACAAAGAAGTCGGAAACATATTGCTTTTGGTAGGTTTCTGTTGACTTTGTAAATCACTTTGAAAGAATCGGTTGAGATTTTGTGGGAGGTGTTGACCAGATGTTCAATAATGGCACTTCTGATTGAACCGGTGCCTCCTCTTTGCATCCACGCTGGGTAGTGTTCTCTAACACGTTTTGAGAGGACGCGCATACAACGACCTATGTACCTAGCTCCGCACGAGCAAGTGAACTGGTATATGCACATTGAATTGGTCATATGCGAAACGTTGGAATTAATCATTTCAATTTCGCCGAGATTTTACAAATATAATTTTATGAAAGATATTTTATTTGACGTCCTATGTAAGGAAGTTGAGACGATCTGGTATTACTCCTACTCTACTGTAATCGTTTGTAATTCTTGTATTCTGCCTATACTTCTTTACTGTTCCCCCACCTTAATCTTTCCCGGGCTACTTAACGAAGACTTTCTATACTGCTTAGGGCGCTAAAAGCCGTCAGTACGGTGAGTGGGTTGTTTCTAAACCAAAACGTTAATACTGTTTTAAACAGTGGATACATCTACCCATGCAAGAAATTAGCAGATATTTTCTTGTCAGACTCTGAACATCCTCTCCGTACACACAACTCTCTCCTTGCATCTCATTGGGCAGAACTAGAAGCAACTATAGAAGAATATATGCTCGAACGACTAAGTACAAGAACTCTACGATACCTTATTTGATCGGGATACATTTTATGTAGTAAGGAAAGGGTAAAACGGGAAATCACCAACTTACTGAGGAACTCTAAGTAAACGGCATTGTTTTATTTTTATTTATTTTTAATTACAGCTTGATGCCACACCATGCGTTGGTGGCACAGTGGTTAGGACACTCGCCGACCATGCACATGGTCCGGGGTTCGAGCCCACGCCGACACACACCTGATATCTATGGTGGGACTGCGAATTTTCGGCTACCGATATACACGCTAAAAATTCCACACTTGTACCAAAAATACAGTGTGGAATCAAGCTGTAATCAAAAAAATAAATATTGTCGGTACAAGTACGGAATTTTCAGCGTGGATATCGGTAGCCCAAATTTCGCAGGCCGACCATAGATATCAGGTGTGCGTCGGCAGGTGATCGAACCCTGGACCATGTGCATGGTCGGCGGGAGTCCTAACCACTGTGCCACCCAAGCACAATGTTACATTGTCGTAAATATTTCCATTTGAACTGATTAAAAATGCCCATGAAAATTTTCCAAAAGAATGGTTACTGAATAAAGAGTACTCTTTTCGATAACCTGCTCTTCATCAGGCCCTACAGTTATATATCCATCCATTATAGTGAATGAATGAATGAATTAGTGTTATTACCACAACATTAATGTTGTTTAAATAGCATCGAATCAATAATATCAACAGATTACAGTTCAACAGCATCAACATAACAATAAACTGAATGTCAGAAAAATTAGGAAAGATAATATTAAAAATTCATGAATTTTTAGTTACTACTGAAGGTCGGGCAGGGCAGTAGTAGGGGCTGGAAGTGTTTCTTTTGAACGCAGAGCAGTGGTTGTTTGAGGCGAATTGCGATAGCCTCTGATGTTTGGAGCATGCGGTGCTTCGATGATTTTGGCAATTTATTAGTCACCAGGTAGATGATATAGAAGGATTCTTCAACGCTGGATGGCTTTGTGGCCAGTCGGTTTGCACCAAATGGCCCAATATCAAACTGTAAATGGTTTTAACTACATTTTCACTTAGCCATACTGGGAGATGTTCTAGAGCACGAAAAATCAAGTTCCTAAAGCAACGGCCAATATAACTCGCCCCACAAGCGCAGTTAAATTGGTAGATACAATTTGAAGTGGCTAGCTAGTCTAGGTACTTTATTTGATTTAATTTTATACTCACTTCTAATTGAACAATATTAATAATGTAAATGTCCTATTTTATTAATTGCTCTTGTAATGCGAAAATTGAATGCAATATTGTATTACATGCTGAAAATTCCATATTTGTACTAATAGTACTGTTTAAAATAAAGCTGTTATTATTTTTTTTTAATAATAGATTTGATTGCTTTCAGGATTACTCACGTATGAACTTTCCTATGAGTAAAACTCAGCTGATTCAAATAACATAAATCTGTGAGGAATACCTCTGAAACACTTTTGGTAGAGTTAGTGAGTACTACTTTTGAAAAATCCTTGTAGATAACAGCAGTTGCGCGAAGCAGAGAGAAACTGTTGAAGTTTCTGTCATTTCTGTTCAACTCTCATTAAATATGTAAGCACAGGACTCGGGTACTAAGGCAGATAGACTACAATTACATCCTAGGTAATACTATCTAAGATGCCGTATAAGATAATTAACTGAATGACATTTCAAACCCTGTATATTGCTTGTACAACCTCGCCAGATACTAGCTTGCTAGGCTACTAGCTTACTAGTTTTCTCGCCGGTCCAAGCCCGGGTAAAGAGGGAGGGTTGGGGCGTGGTGCTAGCAACTCCACCCCTGTAAAACAACCAAATCGCTACAGAAACTTCAACGAATAAATATATTAAAAATTCTAAAAACATAAGCAATAGCCTTACTTTTCGCTGGAATCGGGGAAGTGAAATGACGCAGGCTGGTGAAAGCCTTCGGGAAGCCAGTCAGCCGATGTGCCTTCTTTCGATGAAAGCAAAAGTAAGGATGGGTACCTGGAATGTTCGTACAATGTACGAAACTGGAAAGGCTGCCCAGATAGCCGCTGAAATGAGAAGGTACAGAATAGAAGTGTTGGGAATCTGCGAGAGCAGATGGAACGGAACTGGAAGGTGCCAACTACCTACTGGAGAGACAGTAATCTATTCCGGCCACCTAGAGGACAACCATGAGCACACCGAGGGAGTGGCCATCATGATGTCACCAACAGCAACCAAAGCTCTCATGCAGTGGGAACCAATCTCCTCCAGGATAATGACAGCCAGGTTCAACTCAAAAGGAAGGAAAGTTACAGTCATTCAATGTTATGCGCCTACAAACGTCTCAGAACAAGAGAAGAAGGAGGCGTTCTACAGACAACTACAAGCAATAATGGACAACGTCCCAAATGGCGATATCAAAATCCTGATGGGCGACATGAATGCGAAGCTGGGACGAGACAACACAGGAAGAGAACTCACCATGGGTCGTGAGGCCCTCGGTGAAATGAACGACAATGGTGAACTCTTCTCAGACTTCTGCGCCTTCAATGATTTGGTGATTGGCGGTAGTGTGTTCAAACACAAGGATATACACAAGACGACATGGATTTCACCAGATGGAAACACCAAGAATCAAATAGACTTCATCTCAATTTCAAGAAAGTGGAGACGGAGCCTACTGGACACAAGGTCAAGGAGAGGAGCAGATGTGGGTTCAGACCACTATCTAGTAGAAGGGACTTTCAAGGTGAAACTAAAAGCCTCGAGGATAGCTGGGGATAGGCCACAATGCAAGTTCAACACTCAATAACTGAAGGACACAACCACAAAAGACACCTTCACTGCAACTGTCAGAGCAAAGCAGGAAACACTACGCGACATCACTGAAGAATCATGCGTGGAAGAACATTGGAAGTCTCTGAAGGCGATTCTCAACGAAACGTGTTCAACGGTTCTAGGAAGAAAGAAGAGACAAGACAAGGAATGGCTCTCAACGGACACTTGGAAATTAATAGAAGAGAGGAGAATGGTGAAAGAGAAAATGATTCAATGCAAGGACGGACAGGAGAAGGAGACGATGAGCTCAACTTACAAAGCATTGGACAAAGAAGTGAAGAAGAGTGCTAGGAAGGACAAAAGACGATTCTACGACAATCTAGCTACTGAAGCTGAAAAGGCAGCAGGCAAAAGGGACCTGAGGACACTATATCAGATAACCAAATCTCTATCCGGGAAGAGACCAACACAAGCGAAACCTATAAAAGACAGCCAAGGGAAGCCCATTACCAAGGAAGAAAAACAGATTAAACAATGGGCGGATCACTTCAAAGGACTCTTGAACCGACCATCACCTGCAACCCGTCCAGAAATACCAACAACAGCGCGCACACAACTGCAAGTTGACACCAATCCTCCAACGAGAGCTGAAGTCTTGAACGCAATCAAACTTCTGAAAGCTGGAAAAACAGCCGGACCAGATGGAATACCCCCTGAAGCACTGAAAGCGGACCCAGAGACGACAGCAGACATGCTGACTCCATTATTGCAAAAGGTCTGGAAGGAGGGAAAGGTGCCTACTGACTGGAGGAAAGGTTACCTCGTGAAACTACCAAAGAAGGGCGACTTAGGACTCTGCAAGAACTGGCGAGGAATCATGCTCCTATCGACGCCAAGTAAAATCCTGAGTCGCATCATCCTGGAGAGATTAAAGGACGCACTGGAGACAGAACTCCGACCAGAACAAGCTGGATTCAGGAAAGGCAAATCATGTACTGACCAAATTGCAACTCTACGCATCATCACAGAACAAAGCATGGAATGGCAATCAAACCTCTACCTCAACTTTATAGACTTTGAGAAGGCCTTCGACAGCGTTGATCGTGAAGTAATTTGGAAATTACTCGAGTACTATGGCGTACCCCAAATATTCATCAACCTTATTCAACAGCTGTACGACAACGGCACCTGCCAAGTGATCCACAACGGAAGACTCAGCGAGGCGTTTGGAGTAAACACAGGAGTCAGACAAGGGTGCTTACTATCACCAATGATATTCCTAATTGTGGTGGACTGGATTATGCGTCAGACTGTGGGAAACGAGAAGACAGGAATATCCTGGACCGACGTGAAGAACCTAGAAGACCTGGATTTCGCGGATGATTTATGTTTGATGTCACACACAATCGAAGACTTACAAGCGAAAACCGACAAACTGGTCGAAGAAGCAGCCGGCGAAGACAGGACTCCAGGTAAACATAGACAAGACGGAGGTTATGAAAATAACCAACCAACAACAGCAACAACATCCAACGTCAATCACCATCAACGGGAGGGATTTGAAAGAGGTTACTTCATTCACTTATCTAGGGAGCATTGTCTCAACTACAGGAGGAGCGGACGAGGATGTCAAATCGAGAATCGGGAAGGCGAGAAACACATTCATCAGCCTGAAATCAATCTGGAAATCTTCGTCACTCAGCATCACCAACAAAATTCGGATTTTCAATACAAACGTAAAGTCAGTTCTTCTATACGGATCAGAAACTTGGCGGGTCACAAAGAATATTTCCAACAGCCTGCAGACCTTTATTAACAACTGTCTTCGCTCAATACTGAAGATCAGATGGCCGGAAAGAATCACCAACAAGGAATTATGGGAACAAACAAAGCAAGAACCAATCGCCCAACAAATATGCAGGAGAAAGTGGAGATGGATCGGACACTCGCTGAGGAGACCGCTGGGTGACATCGCGCGCCAAGCCCTCGAGTGGAACCCGAAAGGGAAGCGGCGTGTGGGACGTCCAAGGGTGACATGGAGGAGATCGTGTGAAGAGGAGTTGAAAGAATATGGATTAACATGGATGCAGGCGAAAAGTATAGCAGAAGACAGAAGAAAATGGAGACGTGCAGTTGAAGCCCTATGTTCCACTAGGAACCCAATGGAACAATGATAATAATAAATATTGCTTGTACACCAGGTTCATTATTTTGAAACATAACAGCTGAGCAAAAGAAATCCAGCATTCAATCCATGTATTGTATGAATGATTCGTAACTGCTGTCCAATGGATAGCCATTGTAGAATTGCACAGTAAAAAATGCTCCAACTCTGACGACAGAATGGTGTCGGTAAAAACCAGTCATCTTGAAATTTGAATTTCAAAATGGCATTTGCTAGATTTTATGAGTATGATTGAATTACTTGTCGAAAGTTGTATATTCATGTATCTGTCTGCATAAACGACCTGGTACTACAGAGTGCACGTAGACTCCGGCCTTTCTCTCTCTCTCCAAAAATGTCTTCCTGTGAACAAGCATTCACACCCTCTGCCAAATAAGTCCTATTCACTGCTTTCATGCGGTTTTGCTGGTGTTTCTCACAAAAGTGATGCAGCAAGTCCGGCGCCTACAACCAGACTGGTGAAGATGCTTGTCTACCTAAGGCAGCTGGAAATCTCTGATTTCAAACTTACGGTGTACATCGGTTCCAGAATCTGAATGGAAGAAATGACATGTTTTGATCACCGTCGACCATGAGAACGCAGCTCCATTGCGTTGTAGATCAAAGTCAAAGACTGTGCTTGGTTCTTTAAGATAGCCACGTGCTTCAGTCTAGGGGGGCTGGACAGTATCCCAATCCTCGCACAACTTATGGAGTTTTTCTGACTAATCTCTCAGTGTTCATAGTTTATACATATAACTCCAAGAGTTCTTTACCCACTAGACATTTTTTTTTAAATACTTATCTTTTCTTTGCTAGATGTAAACAATTACTGCGCAATTTTATGCGCCAGACACGAGTTTATCTGAGCATTATCGCCCCTTGTGTCGTCTGTTCGTGTATTTTGGATCGTTGGGCATTTGGTAAATGGACAATAAATCAATGGAACTTTGTTAAATTCAATGTTTTGCATGGTGGATCAGGTGTATATGGTGTTCAACCATGGCATTGGTATTTATCACAAGGATTGGTTGTTATGCTGTTGACGCAAACACCTTTAGCTATAGGCTTTATAATTATATACAGTAAATATGGTCCATTTTCATGGAAAGATTTTGAGGAATATAGCGAAAAAATTGGCTATTCAAATGTTTCTAGGCGTCGACTGTTTCGTGATCCCACTGGCATATGCATTATTATCGTACTGTGGACTATTATGTGTTATAGGTAAGTTTAACTGCACCAATGTCAACTGTTGTTCCAGCTTCTTTTCTTTTTCAATCTGCATATTTATTTGAGTATAATTAGAAGCATATGTGTCTATATGCTTCGCCCATATCAGGATTAATAGCTGAAGTCGTCATGCAAAGATTAGAATCAATAGCTCTCTCCCCCTAATAATTAGACTGAAAATCTGGGTACGTTACATTGATGATCCATTTGTAATAATTAAAAGAAATGTGATTTGGAATACACCCATAAAATTAATAAACAACATATTTGAAGATATCAATTTCACAAGAGGAGAAGAAGAATTAGATAAGAAAATCTCATTTTTAGATATCTTAATCAGGAGGAGAACCAACACAGGAAATTTAGGAACACAAGTATATAGAAAATCAACGCACACAGACCAAATATTCCACTATACTAGGAATAATCCAATTAATCACAAAAAAGAAGACAAAGATAAGTGAGGATTAGAGAGGTTTTGTGTGCATTTCGGATTGTGAGGGCGTTTTTTACTTCCCGGCTGCCCACACCGTGGAAGTTGTTTGCGTGACGGCAGAGCCCAGGGGACAACAGCTTGAGGCCGGTCACACGCGGCCTGTTTTTGTTTGTTCTCTTTTGTTTGGTGTGTCTCAGTAGCATACTTATCACTCCTGCCCCGTGACACGGCAGCAGGAAGCGCGGTCATTGTTAATCCGGACCACGGCCGATCCGGCATGAAATTTTGTGAATTTGTTTGAATCATGGTATTGGATTGGGTAGCTGCCTTTTGTTTAACCGCTATCCAAACAACCTGCCTGGCATGGTAGGACCTCAAGAGACATAAGTCTCAGCCAGTATAGCTTGATTAGGTCATTGCGGTGTTCAAGCCCGACCACCACGTCAAGGTAGCGGCTTTCGATCATAGATGTCTGCGATCTTTGTCTCACGTTAGGTGGTATAATAAGGTAAGTAATGTTGACGTTAGGCGTAGAGTGTTGGGCAAACAGGGGAAATCAATCGACGAGGCTATAAAGTTACATAGACTAAGATGGCTAGGTCACGTGGTGCGCATGCCTAACCACCGCCTCCCCCGACGGGTATTGCTAGCTGATATAGGTTCAGGTTGGAAAAGAGCCAGTGGTGACCAAACAAAAACATGGCCTCATCAATCCATGAAATCCTTGACAGTTAAACTGAGTCAGGTAGGGAGATTCAGACTTCCGGGTTGGGGTCCTCGGGACTCTAAGAATCAATGGTTGGAGACAATAGGTGACATGGCTCAAAATCGTTATCAATGGCCAGCTCAGATGTATTCAGTCTCTGTAATCTTTCATATTCCTTTCTACCATTATCCATTCTGTTTCACTCTTATACTTGTCAGACTGTATTGATTCTCTTCACTCATCTTCTTGTCTACCTCTGTGTGCTATTTGGAAGGTGGCAACTCGAACTGGTGCACTTCGGTGCCAAGTTCTATGTTGAATCCAGACAGAGAGACAGAGTCACAAGAAAAACTGTGTGCCGATATTGTTTAAAAGAATTCAAACACACTGTAGATCTCCAGAGTTGAAAAGATTGGAAGAAAAATACCTACAAACGGTCTTCAAAAAGAAATGGATATCCACAAAATTTCATCAAAAAGTGTTTAAAATCGAATCATAACACCAATAAGGAACCATCATCAAAGAACACAAGAAAATTCATCCTACCATATATAAAAAAATAACAGCTAGAATATTGAAACCGTTTGATATAGATATAGCACACAAGCCAGCCAGCCAACACAATCACTTCATTCGATATTGTGCAAACAGAAAGATCCAACAGAAAAAGAAGATAAAATTAGTACCATTTGCAAAATAAACTGCATGTATGAACTGTAACACACATTACATTGGTCAACAAAGTGGGCGTCCCACTAGAATCAGAATCCAGGAACACAAATTAACTGTGTAAAGACAAGATATATATTCTTTCATAACAATGTATGCAGATAGCCGCTTAACATCTTCCACTTTCAATACCAATGTATCACAGTCATAAAGAATGGCTGAGAGAGCTGCCGCACAGTCAATTGGGGCTGATGCAATTTTCCAAGCAAGTGGAACGGAATCTCAGTGTTTTGGGAAGTAATTCATTGGCATATGTTAGTATCTTATGTGGGAAAGCTCTAGTCTACCAGCCATACAGAAACCATGCTTTGAAATATAACTCTCAAGAGTAACATACTAATAACCTGCTTTTGGTATGCAAAAGTATATCATGAAGAAGTCATTATTATTATTGTTTCTTTTGGCTCTCAGAGGAAAATACGGCTTCAGCTGCACGTCTCCATTGCATCCGGTTCTCCGCCAAAGTTTTCACTTGGCTCCACCTCTGCCCACATGCTTTCACCTTCTTTTTCACATGACCACCTCCTCGATGTCACCCTCGCACTGCCGACCAACTCACCGCTTCCCATTCGGGTTTCACTTGAGCGATGGCCTGGCGTGTGATATCACTTGATGGTTTCCTCAGAGTATTGCCAGTCCACCTCCATTTCTTCCTACATATTTCTTGCACAATCGGTTTCTGGTTGTTTCACTCCCTGAGATCCCTGTTGCTGATCTTTTCTGACCGGCCATCTGAACTTGAGTATTCTGCGAAGACAGCTATTGATAAAGGCCTGTAATTTGTTCGAAGTACCCTTCGTGACGCTGTGCCGTCTGTGATCCGTATAGTCACACTTGTTTTCATCACATTGTAAAATTAACTTTATCTAGAACAATCACCTTTTAAACCTTGCCTAGCTTAGTCAACGGTCCTAAGCCCGAAAAACAGGGAAGTTTGAGTGAGTAACTGACAACTTTACCTTGTATTAAACGATCTTCGTTACTGAGACTTCAAAGCTCAGAAGAATTCAACTTATTCTCCACTGAAATCCAGAAGACTCCTAAATTGTCTGCCGGTGGATGAAAACCTTCGGGAAGCTATTCGTTCTATGTGTCTTCTTCTGATGAAAGCAAAAGTAAAATTTGGAATATGTAATGTCTCAATCATCGGTTTTGTAGGGTTTTTTGTTTGATTGCATGATGAAATCCCCCGTGCAATATGTAATGTCCGCACCACATTTGAAACTACCAGGCTGTCTAGGCTGCTCAGATAGCAGAAAAAATGCGAAGATATTGTATACAAGTGTTAGGAATCTGTGAATCTATATAGAATGGAAGTAGACTCTTCAAAGCGTTAACCTCGTGGTCGGTAGTATACTTCAGTCATCCAAACGACAACTATGATAAAAACAAGGATGTCACCAACAGCAACCAAAGGTCCTCTTCAGGTCAATGACAGCAAGATTTTATGAAAATACTAACTGTCTTCGATCATAGGTGCCTGCTCTGTATTTTCCGTGTGAACAATATTGAGGTTAGACATCGATCGAGTGCTAGGTAAGAAGGGGAAATCAATCGATGAGGCTGTGAAATTACATCGACTGAGAGAGATGGTTAGGACATGTGTTACGCGTGCATGCCTAGTCATCGCCTTCCTCAACGACGGGCAATGTTATCTGATATAGGGTCAGGCTGGAAAAGAGCTAGTGGCGGTCAAAACAAAACATGGCCTCATCAGTCAATGAAATCTATAACAGTTAGTCTAAGCCACATAGGAAGGTGTAGACTGCTGTCTAGTTGGGGTCCTTGGGACGGTAAAAACCAATGGTTGGAAACAATTGGTGACATAGCTCAAAATCGTTCTCAATGGCTGGCGCAGATTCATCCACTCCTTGTGACTTATAATTTCCAATGAAACTATATTGTTCTTCGGTATTAATATTCCTTTGTCTCACACCTCTCTTTATTGGTCTCTATTATGCATTTCTTCTACTTTCTTCTGTTGCTTTGTGTGCTACAAGGTGGAGTGTGGCGACTTGACCTGGTGCACATTGGTGCAAAGTTCTATGTCGAAAACAGGCAGAGAAGATTCTTCTCAAACTATGTGAACTTAAAATTATTCAGTGCGACTCTTCTAAAGACAACTCAGACCAAAAACAGAATAAAGACTTCTAAAAACAATTGCAAACAGTAATGTGCAAGACTAAAGTCGAATATCGGCATATTTCAAACCCTTCAGACTGATGCCAAACTGCGAACAGATGACACAGAAAGAGGAAACTCATCGTGAATCGAGGAGCTCTCGGTGAAATTTATGAGAACTGCAGGATCTTCACAGACTTTTGAAGCTGTAATGGTTGTAATGGTTGATTGGGAACAGTGTCTACAAGCATAAAATTCTGCTCAAAGCAACGAATGTTTCACCTGAAGGATACACTGAAAATCAGATAGACTTCATCCCAATCTCAAAGAAAGTAGAAGTGTAGCTTGCTGGACCCAAAGTCGAAAAGAAGAGCATGTGTGGTCTCAAATCACTGTCTAATGCAACCATCCCTCAAGCTCAAGTTGAAAACCTTCGAAGAATTTAGACATAGACCTCGATGTATACCCAGCACCCAGAAACTAAAGGACGAAACTACAAATCGCGCTTCTGCTGCAGGTATCAGGTAAAAGTAAGAGACATTACAGGGCATCACTTGAGGAACCTGTATGCAAGAACACTGGGAATCTCTGAAAACGATGTTAAAGAAAGCCTGTACAAACATCTTAGGGAGGAGGAAGAAGCAAGACAAGGAATGGTTCCTTACAGGTACGTGAAAGCTAATAAAAGAGAAAGGGATGTTGAAACTGAAGATGAACCGGTGAAAAGATGGACAACAGAAGTAGGAACTGAGTTCAATATACAGTACACTGAATAAGGAAGTTAAAATTGTTAGGAAAGACAGGCAGTTCTAAAACACATTAGCAACAACACGGCCTGTAGCGACAAGCAGTAGTTATCAGTGGGTGAATTAGACAATTGCCTTTCAAGTCATCAAATGGATTTCAAGAGGTCTGCAGCAGACTCTCATTAACATCTGCCTTCGCTAGCTCGATACTAAAGATTAGATAACCAAAAGCGACAAACAACAAGGAACTCTGGTAGACATAAAACTAACCAAGGAGAAAATCGAGAGGGGTCGGAGACACTGAGGCGACTTTGGGTGACATCATGAGTGTCAGGCCTTCCAGTGGGTATTGATTTGCGGGCAACATGGAGGAAACAATGTGAAGAAAACATGAAGGCTTGTGCGCAGTCGTGAAACCGGTTTAAAGTGACGGCAGAGAACATAGTACAATGGAGCAGTGTAGCTAAAGCCCCGTGTTCCACCCGGTACATGAAGCACAAATAATAGCAATAAATCAACTTATCATCAATAAAAATTTCTCTTTGAATCATATAAGGGAAAAGGTGTTCAGCAAAGAGGTTAGAAACTAAAATAAGATTAAATAAGCAGGTTGACTGACGTAATCTAATTGATGGGATTGAGTGGAGCTCAACGAACGAAAGTCAATTTAACACCATTGGTAATAAGGGGTGATAGAGGAAAATAGTTTACGTGTGGATAGCAAACTGTGGGTACGGCCACACGACCAGGTGAATTGGTAGATGCACACTGATGAGGTCAACAGTGGTAGCTTATCCTTCACATTCATCCTAATCATTGGTTTATCATCATAAAACCTTTTCGGTCCATATTTTCACTCTCAAAAAGAGCTTGTTTTGGAATGTGACTCTGATGGAAGGACTTTTCAGTGTAAGTCTACTGTATGCTACTGCATAGAATATTTTAGAAGGTTGGTGGTTGTTAAAAGTGCTGTTAAGAAGACTTATTCTTTGTCCAGTCACTTTGCTTTTTCTTCACATTTTTCCGGGGACTAGGGGGGGGTGTGGCAAATGTAGTAATGAATAGAAGAGTAGAATTTCAGCACTGCAGTAGATGATAACTGCGGATTGAATAAGTCTATTTTGAGTAGATATAACACTGTATCACTGTGTGGTAACTAGTCAGCGAACGCTCTATGTATCATAGTTTCATAAACCCAAGCCTCAACAACAGTTGGACGCCACCAATTTTTGTGCGTTAGGGTATGGCACCGCATCACACTTATCTAAATAGCTCTTAGTAAATTATTGAGGTAATTTTATGCATATCTTATTTTCCTCAAAGGTACACTATTGTATCCGGCACTTCTTAGCACTGCTTTTCAGTTCCACGTTATCTCACTTCACAAGAAGTTATTAATACCGATGACATTCCTTGTCACACTGCTGTCGGCGTACTTTAGTAGTGGTAATATTGTATCATTTTTGGTTAACCGACGTCAGTTTGCGTGGTTATAACAGGTGTTCTGCAGGTGATCACTGCACCCCCCTCCCTCCCTAATGCTCTAGTGCTTGCTATTCGCAACAAACGTAAGATGAGATGATCCTACTCACGATTTTGTTTATTGTCTAGTTGTTATTGTTTTATACACACATGTTGAGATTCTGCTGTATGATAAGTCTATCTTTCGTCCAACTAATTTTCAGTTTTCTCTCCCACAAAGAATTTCGATTCATCTTCCCATTAATTCCATTGGGTATGTATTTTTGTGGAGTTTTCTCCGTGTGGTTTATTCACCGTTACAATTCGAAGCTACAATCTCTACAAAGTCAGTATTCCCGACGTCAATATTTGATATGGTTCATCATTCTAACACAGATCCCTTTGGCTATGTATACCTGTTTGGTGCATCAACGCGGTGGTTTACAGGCAGTTAGCTTCCTAAACGAAGAAATATCCCGAAAACAACTTGGGAATAATGAGCTTACAACAGTTCTATGCCTAATGCCGTGTCATACTATTCCGTCTGTAGGGTAAGCTGTTTTTTTAAAAACTTGAAATCTTATAGAAAACAAATAGTGAATTAATGCTGCCCACTGATATCGTCTTCATTACAACACTTTTGTATGTTAAAGACCTTGTCTACAATAATTGCAGGGCTTTTGTAATAAGGAAGTAGCATGCATTTGTATATTATTATTACTATTATTAGAACACAAACTCGGTAAACATTATGGGCAACAAGAGATACGTCACACAGAATTTCATGCTTTGTGTGAAGGCTGGAATACTGTGCGGACATCCAGACTAAAGCGCGTGGTTATCTTAAGGGGCCACTCCCGAGCCTTTGACTTCAAGTCTTATCCACAACTCAGTGGAGCAGCGTCAGCAGCTGTGTTCCCATGGTTTCCGGTGATCAAAACACGTCCATATGCCATTTCGTCCTTTCAGATCCTGGAGCCCATATATATATATATATACACCATATGGTTGCAATCAGCATTTTCCAACTCTTCTAGGCAGACCAGTATATCCGCCAGTCTGGTTGTAGGCGCCAGGCGTTCAGTTTCGCTTCATCACTTTTGTGAGTAATAGACCCCATGCCACTGGAAGGTAGCGAATACGACTTATGTCGCGGAGGGTGTGAATGCTTGGTCACAGGAGAGGGCATTTCTAGAGAGGGGAAGGCCGGAGTCTACGCGGCCTCGGCAGTACCTGGTTGTTTAAAGGGGTACATATGTGTAAAACTTGAGTATTATGGTAGCATGTAACTCCATATTTATTTATTTACTGGATATATCACAGAGTAAAACAGTGTTATGTAGGTAGTGGACGACAAAATTTGCTTTTTCCCCGAACATCTAGAAAATCCTCCTACCTTCACGACGAATAAGAAAGAAGAAAGAGGACTGTATGTTCCAATGTTGTTGTTGTTAATAATAATAATAATAATTTACTTTATTCCAAAAACAGTACTTGTGATACAGAATGGAATTTTCAGCATTAATCACAATATTGCATCTAATTTCCTCAAATTTTAAATAAAATTAATCACACAGAAAATGTTCCACATTTACAATAGAGGTAGTGTCAAAAACATGCAGCATATAAAATGGAAATAGCAATAATAATGATAACAGCTGGGGTAATAATAATAAGAATACAAGTGAAAATTGCCGTTGGCTTGTGTCACACAGTATTGTCAATGTGGTGTAGAAATCCTAACATGTTTAAAAATATTGAATATAACGTTCTCTTTACATGATATGGTGAGGAGAAAAACAAAGATTACAGCCGTCATGGAGATAAGTTGGTGTTTGCAATTATGAGAGTAAAACAAAGAAGCAACAGGACCATAAATATAATAGAAATAATAAAAGTAAAACTTGAAGGTATATAAGGATGGATGGATGGATGGAGGAAATTGTTTATTTACTAGATGAAATAAGGTTAGTTAATTGTTGCCTGACACTATTTTCATCACATAAAATACGTCCCAAGTATGGTGTCATAGAATTTTTATACTTAGATGTGCGAGCATACAGTTTTCTGAAATTACTCCTTGTTCTCCCTGAGGAGATGCAAGGTGAAAGCTGAGGGTAAAGTTGATGCTCCAAGACAGACAAAATCCCTCTAGCAAATTTATTGCACGAAGTCAAGTGCCTATCGACAACGACGTTAACTACCCTACTGACAGTCTTCAGCATTCTACGAATTGTGACATAGTCCTTTTTAAGCAAACCAAGAAAGAATAAGGGTGAAAAATAAAGAAGAATAGGTAGGATGCAATAGTTTATGAACTGTAAGAGGAGGGGCTGAGTGCCTTAACTTCTTAATGTAAAATGTCAGGCAGAATATTTTACTGGAGGTCACTAAGACATGGGAAGATCAGAAGAGGGAATAAGTCCAAGATACTTAATTTCTGATTTAATCCCTATATCATTGTCATCAATCTTACAACTGTCATGAGAATCGATGACTTCTTTTAACTGTATTTTATATCTTAAGCTGAAATTAACAGTTTGACATTTAGAAGGATTCAGTTTAAGACCGTTAGACTCAGACCATTTGCTGACTCCCGATGGAAAGCTATTTATTTTGGTACAATCTAGCTGGGAGTTAACAGTCATTGAAACCGTTAAATCATCAGCTTACTTCACAAAGTTTATTTCATCAGAGTGAGGCAAGTTGTGCAGGAATAAAGAAAAGGAGAAAGGACAGCGCCTTGAGGGACACCAGCTTCAGTAGGCAATGAAGTGGAAGACTTCCTTTTATACACGGTGTACCTCTTTCTTTCTGAGAAATAGGAATGCAACCAGTTGACAACCTAACATTCTCTTTGAATTGCAGCAAGTTTATTTAATGTTGTGATTATGTTTGTACCAGTGACTGACTGGTTTCAACACAGAACTTTGCACAAGAGTGCAGGAGTTCGACTTGCCACACTCCCTCCATGTATTACATAAAGCAAGGGTAGAGAGGTTGAAAAGAGAGAGAGATAATATACGGAAGTGTGAGTTAAGGAAAGAAGAGAGTTATATGGAAGAACAATGGAATTTTACTGGATATGATAAATCACAATGTATGAATCCATGTGCACCATCATTGAAAACGATTTTGAGCCATATATTTGTACGAAGTTACCAGTTATCCGTGTATTACATCTGTATTATCTCTTAGTCCAAAACTGTTGTTCAGCTCCATTGATGAACGGGTAACGTTCAACTGTTGAACTATGAAACCATTTTCCAGAATGCTTCGTACCATTTCTTAACAACTTGCATTTGCAGTGATAACCGTATGCTGATTATAGACTACAGAATATTGTCTGATAACGCTTTGGCGGTTGAAACTATAGACACTGGGTTCGAGCCTCAGTGGGAACATCATCACTCGCTGAGGAGAGCAGGTACGTTCCGATGACGAGCCCCAAAAAGAACAGGCGAAATGCGCATCCGGAATTCCACTGCTAGTCACCATACACCAAGTATCGTCTTATTTGTTTGTAAAAAAAATACTTCAATGTTAGGCGCGTTTTCAGTTTTTAATAGCCTCGTGATAATATCATTTCCGGTCCTAGTATTAGTTTACACATTAAGATGCTTACGCACTATGTATCTACACATAACTAGTGAATAACTTGCTGTTTATTTGTTCTACCTTTCCAGATATCTGCATAAAAATATCACATTTAAACAGCTGTCTTGCGAACCAGATCTAAGAAAATTTAAACCTGACAACAACTATCAGTACACAGACGAAGCTGATGTATTCTACGAAAATCCAAAATTATGGTTGGAAAACTACTACTTTGCACCGTCGATGAATAGTAGTAGTAGTAAATTGAACAGAGATTTTCAAAGACCACAGTTTATACTAATGTTTGATCATTTGATTAATACCTACGAATCTGTACAGTTGATTTTGCTTTCTTGGAACTATAAATTGTGTGGAAAGCTATTTTTCTCCCATGTATTAACTCATTCTCGATACAGCAGAAGTATTCTCTTTTACTGCATAAATAATATTTAATGGTGCAGATTAGTTTGTCGACTGTTGTTCTAATACACACAATTATAAGTGCCAATTTCTTGATTTCGTGTTACAAATAGGTTACAAGAGCCATTTGGTCTGTGTTGGGTGTTTAAGTACGGTGGAGACAGTTTACTGTCTGCATTAACTGAGGTTCTAGGCAGCGTCTGGGAATCAGAGGAAGTCCCATCGGGTTGGTGCAAGTCACTGATTATCCCCATATACAAGAAAAGAGACAAGTCTTCCTGTAATAATCACAGAGGGATTAGCTTGACTAATATGGTAGGTATCTTAAGTCCTAGGCTCAATAATATTGCGTAGACTAAGTGGTCTACGGGGATAACAAACACGAGAGAACCTGACAGGATTTAGACCAGGAAGAGGGTGTATTGATCATATCTTCACCCTTCGACAGATTCTAGAACATAGTCATTCCTACCGGCATCCAACAATCATTATATTTCTTGACCTAAAGGCAGCTTTCGACTCTGTCGATCGAGAAGTCCTCTGGAGATGCCTGGCTGTAAAGGGAATCCCGAGAAAATATATTGCACTGATTAAGGCACTCTACTCGTACTCATGCAGCCAGCCAGGTGAGGGCTTACGGCGAGCTGTCATCCTAACTGATGACGACCAGTGGTGTCCGTCAAGGATGCCCATTATCCCCTTTTCTATTCAACTTCATCATAGATGTGTTAATGGACTTAACTCTAAGTGACTTCAGCGACTCAGGGATTGACTTGCTACCACCAGGGAATAATCTCGTTGACTTGGAATATGCAGACGATATAGTCCTTCTAGGCGAAGACGCTGACGAAATGCAGAGTCTTCTAAACACCTTGAGCCGCAATCTACGAATGTTTGGCATCCGATTCACTCCCGCCAAATGCAAGATGATGTTACAGGACTGGACTACATCGACGCCTAGTTTAAAAATAGGAAGTGAATTGGTTGGTGGAGCACGTTGACCGCTTCACTTATTTGGGAAGTACCATCAGCCAGTGCCAACGGGCTGATCTCTGACGAAATCTCAGCACGAATACAGGGGGCTCGTTTCGCATTTGCCAGTTTACGCCGACTCTGGCGTAGACGAGATGTTCGACTATCGACCAAAGGGCGGGTGTACTGCTCATCAGTCCGCTCCGTCCTCCTTTATGGCAGTAGTGAGACCTGGCCACTGAGAGTGGAAGACATGAAAAGACTAGCTGTCTTTGATCGTAGGTGCCTGCACTCTATTTCCCGTGTAAAGTGGCATAATAAGGTGAGCAACATTGAGGTTAGGCGTCGAGTTCTAGGTAAACAGGGGAAATCTATCGACGAAGTCGTGAAGCTACAAAGACTGAGATGGTTAGGACATGTGATACGTATGCCAAGCCATCGCCTCCCTCGACGAGCAATGTTAGCGGATATAGGGTCAGGCTGGAAAGAGCTAGCGGAGGTCTAACAAAAACATGGCCTCATCAGTCAATGAAATCCACAACAGTTGGTCTAAGCCAGCCACGTAGGAAGGTGTAGACTTCCAGGCTGGGGTCCTCGGGACGGTAAAAATCAATGGTTGGAAACAATTGGTGACATGGCTCAAAATCGTTCTCAGTGGCCGGCGCTGATGCATCCACTCCCTGTGACTTATGATCTCCAATGAAACTGTTTTGTTTTTGCTTATTACTATTCCTTTGTCTCACACCTCTGCTCACTGTCTCTATTATGCTTTTCTTGTACTTTCTTCTCTTGCTTCGCGTGTTACACGGAGTGTGGCGACTTTACCTGGAGCACATTTGTGCAAAGTTCTATGCCGAAAACAGACAGACAGTTGGGTGATCGGAGCAAGTCAGTTAAGAGCCTTGAACTTTGTTTTTGTGTTATTTAAGACTTGTGAGTAAGGCGTATTTGGAACTTTAGAGTTGGTGTCCTTCCTGAGAATCTGATATAGATAATACAAAGAAGCTCCTACTCAGGCTTTGACGGATGGTTGCTGCCACGACGCGGCTGCGACTTAACGAGCTGAAACTATTGTCTACACAGAGATGCTACCATCCCATATGGGTTTCTGAACAGCAGTTAGACGGTAATCTCTTGCTTTCGTAGTGTGAATTTGTTACATCATAGTGAGGGTTCGAGGGCGAAAAATGACGCTAGCGGCAGGAATATAGCAGCAGTAAATAGTTTCTCTCTGCTGACCAACAAGCAAACATTGCTACTTTTTCTCTTCAGTGGGTAGGTTAGGAAATGTCAACCCTAAACTCGTACTTCACGACTTATCCGAGTGCTTGAGGTTACCTGTGTGGAGAATCTTCACTACAAACAGCCCGTATTATCGTCATCACGTGAACGTGTGCAAGAAGTCAACTTACACAATGTGAGCGGTTTGAAGGTAGCAACCGACTGCACCTTCATTGCCCTCCTTTTTTCCAACTGACAGTACTACACCTTCTTCACTTTCTTAAATCTTGGTCCTACATGCTTCCCAGTAGGAGTAGGATGTAGACATCAGTCCTCCAACTGTAATCGAGGTGGAGAAAGCTCTCTGACCTAAAACGAAGCGAAGCAGCATTTAGTAGAGCTGCGAGATGGTCCTACCAGGGTACTAGCAGTCGTTGATTATCCTAGTTCATTGGAAAGGATGCATACTTTCCTCAGGACCAACTCGATAAGTACCGTATCTAAGCCTGCAGGTACTGTAGTCCTGTAGAAACTAAATGGGGTCTGGAAAATCAGAAGTTTCGTGTTCAGACGAAGGCAAATTTATCAAATTCCCAACTTTGGACATATTTTTACACAGCACTTGACGTATTGCGTAACCTGAAGTTACTTTTGACTTCGTATACAGAGGTGGAGTGGAAATGTCTGCTGGAAGGGAAAATACCGAGAATGCTTATTACACTAATCAAAACATTAACACGTTTAAGAGCGTTTGAAGAGATGCCGTCTGAAGTGAACACAGCCAGTGGATACTCAGTTAATTAGTTACACTTGTTCCAATTCATCTTGAATGTATTGATATCTGTGACCGTGGTCAACTTTGTTGTCCCAGGGATCCATTTATTTACCAGGAGGTCTCAATGATCTACAGCACTTATAAAAAATTATCAGCATATTTGTCACGCGCTTTGCCCTTGTCAAATGTAAAATAATGCTGCATGACTAGTCGGTGCTGACTCCGACTTTATAAATAGGTAGGGGAGTGTGATTGAACATCTCGACAACTTTGCTTATTTTGGAGTGTTGCATTGGCCACAAACGACTGATTGCTGACAAAGTCACAGCACGAATACAAGAAGCTCATTCGGTATTTGTCAACCTGCGTCATAATTGACGCAAGTGTGATATTACGGCTTCACAGATAAATAAAGCAGATCACTCTATCCTGCCTGCTTCATGAAAAAATTAGCGGTTTTTCACTGTAGGTGCTTTCATTCTTTTGTTCACGTAAGACAGCACAATATGGTCAGTAGTATTAGATGGTCGAAGGCAATCGGCAGGAAGTCTTGGACCCAGGTTTCGTGCTAGTTGGCACTCATCATCAGTAGTGATTATGTTAGGCAAGGAAAATCGAATAGCGAGATGACTAAGACAAGTGCTACACAGACAGTTACTGCTTTTCCTCGTTCGCAAGTGTTAGCTAAGGAGGACAAGGTTACTGTTACAACAACTTAAACAACTATCGAAAGACTGTTATTTTGTGCACGCAGTCAGTAAAATCCTTGTTCGGAATTGCCATGTTCACTTATAAAAGACAATAAAAGTCAATCCATTTAAGATACAATAGTTATTTTATTCTCAGCCTGTGTTTACTTTGACCGTTTACTGAATTATGTAGGAGTCAATAAAAGATTATAATCCTGTAACCTACTATATTATATGGAAACTTGTACTCCGCCGTTGGGTGAAACTGTTAACTGCTACAAGTTCTTCTGACTAATAAATACTTACAAGAGCTGTGTACCGTATAAAAAGTTTGACGTTTTCAGATATCATTGTGGGTGATTTCGCAAACTGACTGTTACTAAGGCATCTGTCTGTCTGTTTCTGACATAGAACTTTGCACATGTGTGCGGCAGTTCAAGTCGCCACACTCCCACCTTGTAGCACACAAAGCAACAGAAGTTAGAAGAAATGCATAATAGAGACAGAAAACAGAGGTGTGAGACAAAGGCATAATAATAACCAAGAACAATATAGTTTCACTGGAAATCATAAGTCACAAGGAGTAAATATATCTGCGCCATCACCGAGAACCATTTTGAGCCATATCACTAATTGTTTCCAACCATTGGTCTCTACCATCCCCAGGACCCCTACCAATCAGGAAGTCTACACCAGCCTACGTGGCTGGCTAGCTTAAACTAACTGTCGTGGATTTCATTGACTGATGAGGCCATATTTTGGTTTGACCGCCGCTAGCTCTTTTCCAGCCTGACCAACCCTATGTCAGCTAACATTGACCGTAGTCGAGGAAGGCGATGACCAGGCATACGTAACACATGTCCTAACCATCTCTCTCAGTCGATGTAATTTCACAACCTCGTCGATTGATTTGCCCTCCTTACATAGCACTCGATTGATACTTAACCTCGATATTGCTCACCTTTTTATACCACTTCACACGGAAAAATAGAGCGCAGGCACCTATGGTCGAAGACAGCTAATCTTTTCATGTCTTCCACTCTCAATGGCCAGGTATCACAGCCAGCCATAAAGGAGGACGGAGCGGACTGATGAGCAGTGCACCCAACCTTTGGTCGACAGCCAGCCGGATATCACATCTACGACAGAGACGGCGTAAACTGGATTATGCGAAACTAGCCCTCTGTATACGTACTGAGATTTTGTCAGAGATCAACGCGTTCGCATTGGCTGATGGTACTTCCCAAATAAGTGAAGCGGTCAACGTGCTCTAACACTTCACTCCCTATTTGTAAACTAGGAGTCAGTGTAGTCCAGTCCAGTCCTGTTACATCATCTTGCATTTCACGGCGGGAGCGAATCGGATGCCAAACATTCGTAGATTGCTGCACATCTCAAGGTGTTCATAAGACTCTGCATTTCGTCAGTGTCCTCATCTGGGAAGGAGGACTATATCAGCTGCATATTCCAAGTCAACGAGATTATTCCCTGGTAGCAAGTCAATCCCTGAGTCTCTGAAGTGAGTAAGGGTTAAATCCTTTAGTACATCTATGATGAAATTAAATAGAAATGGGGATAATGGGCATCCTTGAAGGACACAACTAGTCGTCACCACTTCAAATGACAACTCACCGTAAGCTCTCACTAGCTGGCTTCATGAGTTTGAATAGAGTGCCTCAATCAGAGCGATGTATTTCCTCGCCATTCCCTTTACAGCCAAGCATCTCCAGAAAACCTCTCGGTCGACAGAATCGAACGCCGCCTTAAGGTCAAGAAATATAATGATTGTTGGATGCCGGTAGGAATGACTATTTTCTAGAATCTGTCGAAGGGTGAAGATATGATCAATACACCCTCTTCCTGGTCTAAATCCTGTCAGGTTCTCTCGTGTTTGTTATCCCCGTAGACCACTTAGTCTACGCAATATTATTGAGCCTAGGACTTAAGATACCTACCATATTAGTCAAGCTAATCCCTCTGTGATTATTACAGGAAGACTTGTCTCTTTTCTTGTATATGGGGATAATCAGTGACTTGCACCAACCCGATGGGACTTCCTCTGATTCCCAGACGCTGCCTAGAACCTCAGTTAATGCAGAAAGTAAATTGTCTCCACCGTACTTAAATACCTCTGGAGTCATTCCATCAGGTCCCGCTGCTTTGCCTTGTTTCAGACTAGTGACAGCTTTAGTAACCTCACTCAAGCACGGAGGACCTGTGTCTATATCCCATTCAGGCAGATGTTGGATGTTCGGCATGTTGAGCGGGGCTGTAGGCCAATTAAACTGCTCCTCAAAGTGTTTTTTCCAGCGTTCCAGTCGTCTATCCTGGGAGCTAATTATGGTACTATTTTTCTCAGAGATTGTTTCACTTATCATTTGCCTTTTACCACCTGTTGTACCTGAGAAGCCTAAATTTTAGTCTGGAGTTACCAATCGCCGATGCCATTTCCATCTCTTTTGCTTTTGTCACCCACCACTGTTCACGGTCGTCGCGAAGACTTCTTGTTAGTTTTCGTTTGAGTAGCTTTCGCTCCTCATCATAATCGGAGCTCGCGGGAATCAGTCTTCTTGCGTCAATCAGTTCGGATGTGGCGTTAGAGATCCAATGGCTCCTACTAACTTTTGGTTTTAGCTTATTAACAGCTTTTACAGCTGTGTCTACAGCTAACTGTATGTTGGGCCAGGCTACCTCAGGAGAAGTCCTGCTGTCGACCTCAGACACTCGTTTCGCTATTTCTTCCTTAAATAGGGACTCAGTGTCTCGACCTAGTTGGGGACGTTTTGCTGTTTTGCTGCTGTCAATTTCTTATGTCCATTCAGTCATAAGCATAAACGTGCGCGAACCAGAGTGTGATCAGATACATGGGACGCATAGTATATTTACTGGATTACAATCTAAACCGCTTTATGCAATTAGACCACACAGTGAAGTAGAACTACCACACTGTCCATATAAACGCCGTAAGACTACAAAGAGAGTAAACGAGCGGATACGTGTATTAGATAAGCGTTGCGCCTTTAAGTAAATAAGCTTCTTTTATCCATTTAATAAGATAAACATACTTCATAAACCTCTACTAAATCATTACTTTTAATATGATCACTAGTGTATATATACTCCATAATAACCAAACACCATAAAGCTAAGATTGTCTGGAATTTTATTTACAATAAAGTGTAATAGCGGTATCAGCATTGAGTAGGTATCATCTGTTGCATAGTTCTACGCACCGATTTTTTTTTGTGAGGGGAACGAGGTGCTCTGCTGGACGACTCTAAACGACCACTCTCTTTCATTGGCCAATCACCATCCGAAGGTTCACTGTGGTCTTCTTTTTCTGGTGTTTTTGTACTTGTGCCCGCGGGTTGAACTACATTGACAGATTTAGTAGTAGTTGTTGTTGTAGTACTTTCTACATCAACGTCCATAGATTCAATTCTATTGGTTGCATCATTGGACTTTTCTGTTGAGCATTTAGAAAGTTTTCGAGCAAGCCAAGCTTTATGTTTAAGCTTTCGATACTTTTTCCTTCTTTCACGCTGTGCCTAAAAATTACAACAACAAAAAACCAAATGATCAATTTTCAACGTTTAAATTTTTTTCAAAACTTGTTGTACTAACAATTCATAAACATTTTAATATACCTTGATTTGTTCTTCAGTTCGATCTTTGTGTATACCATTAGTCTCAGCCCATATTCTCAAGTGATCTTGAACAGTCTTCCCAAGATAACTGCCATACGCTCCGGCTTTGAGCCGTTCATCTTCTATCACAGAAATATTGGAGTTCGCTGAATCAGAATCTTGTTGTTTTAAAACTGGATTGTGTTGACGAAAACAGTCTGCACGACAGGCAAGAGTTGACTTTGCGGCAAGAAGACGTGCAGCCCGACGACGAACTGTATCCCGTTGTACACGATTAGCACTCAAAAGTTTCAATTGAGCTGCAGACAAATTATTGCTCACCACTTGTGAATTATCCACATTCGGTGAATTTGGATCTGCTAGTGATTTACTTGCATTCGATAACAGGCCAGTAGATGTTGCTACGACAGCCCCGCCTTTTCTATAAGTTTAAACAAAAGATTATTACAAAAAAAACTTTTACAGTTATTTGAATCTTGATGAGCAGTTAAACGCAGAATCACATCCGATTGAACAGTTCGATGAGTCAACTGGCCACCAGGCAACTGCTCGTGCATTCCTGCCCTGTTGGCACTGTGATTCTAACAAATAATTAGTTTCAACAGAATAGGTGATACTGTCACATAGTGTTATGCAGTAATATTAACTGATGACGTTTCGAGCACAAACTATTGCTCATAATCAACAAGGGTCAGGCAACAGATCGTTTATCGAGGAAATCAAGAGATATTTATATATTTTTATGTACATTATTATTCGTTTTTATTAGCAGAGAAACAGCGTCTTCTGATTGGTCGTCTTCTCACTGGAAGTTAATCTGTCATCTCTTTGTGGCCGTTTCTTTGAAGGTCAGACCATATATCTGCGAATCGTATCCGTCCACGCAAAGTCTTCGTTCTTGTTTTTCTCATAACCATGATTTGGGAAGTAAACATTGACTTAAATTTGCTGTCTGTAAATTTCAGCTAGCAGACAGCTCTCACCACTATACGTAGTCTAGCAACAGAATCACCCGGTCCCTGAAATTCATTTGTTGCATCAATATTAGAAAAAAATTAAGGACTAATCATTGAAGCAGTTTGTATTACATGTAATTTTATCCACTTTTTAAGTGATATTAAAAAATTGAGTTCTGTACTTTTGTTTGTTAAGTGTATATAAGACAAAGAGCATAACAGCGTAACTAACCTGAATAGCGCTTTGGATGCCCCCAACGACAAAATACGCGTAGATGGCATAGAAGCAAGTCGATTAAAAGATCCAGCGTTGGCTATTAAACGCGCAGCAACTAAACAGGCTGATAGTTCATCGTCACCTTTAGAATTATTCGTTTCGTCTTTTTGATCATCAAAAGGATGAAGTGTACGATGAAGAAGCGCATGCAAATTAGGGCATAGATTAGTTATGCGTCGTAATAAGGAATCTATATGACGCTGTTTTATCTAAAAAGAAACATAAAGTGTATCGGAATTACCAACAGCATATAACCCCATCAATATACATAAAAAAGAGGACGTTGATAGCTAAAGACAATAATCTTACAGCTTCATTCAGTACTGTTGACCGGCCTATGAGCTCACTTTTGACGTTTGTCTAATGAGTTTCACACAGCTGGAAGCATTATGAACTTGACACAAAATAAACAAATAGAAGACATCATTCGATAGATTAGACAGCTAAAGATGCTAATACATTTCAAACTTTCTAACTGGTTCAGTTTATTAGAGCTGCCTTCATCAGAAATTAAACCTTCACTACTGTTCGGGATTGACAGGCTTTTCATTGCGAAGTATATTTGAATCAAGCAAGTATCATAATTTAACACTGCCACAAAAATCACTCAGTGCAGGAAATTTACTTTACTGTACACATAATGAGATGATAAATAAACAAATCACGCTTAAGCAAGATACGGCTACCCGAAATTTCACTGAGTTTCAACACAGAAGTTCAGTAGTTCAGGCTGCTACAACTCCATATACAGCACATAAAGGTCAACAAAAAGATGGATTCAAAAGTACTGTTATACGCAAAAATGTGCGAAAGAAAGAGCAGTCACGCGGAAGTCTAATGGATATGAGGGATCACAAGGAGCGAATGAATATTTGCCACTGAAAACAATTTCGAGTCTTTTCACCGACAGTTTCAAGCAACTAGTTATTAGCATCCCGAAGACCATAACCCTCAATCAGGCAGTCTGCAACTTTCTGTATACCTCAAGCTAATAGTCAACGGTTTCATTGACTGAGAACAGGTTTCGGTTTAGTAACCTCTAACTTTTTCCAAACCTAATACTACATCAGGTAATAATATTTTTCGTTCAGGGAGGCAACGGCTTGGTCTTTGCAATACGTCTCCTGGCCAGCTCAATCAATTTACCATCAAAACCTAGTCAATCTAGTAGACTTTTTGGTGTGGTAAATTTGAACATACAAGCAATATATATATATATATATATATATATATATATCAAGTTAGTTTCCCTGCCAATGCGAAACCTGAAATGCACTTACATATCAGTATCACAACGCAAAAATTGAGGAAAAGTACAGGTCGGTGTAACTCCAACACGATCCTTCATTAACTTCACCTGAAATTGTCACAGTGGTTTATGTTAAGCACTCTGTGAGTAAGTTAGGCAACTGACTTCCGATTAGGCTTTCGAAAGTAGATAGTAAAAACAAAACTTGGCGGTTGACTTTAAGATTTACTTTTACATACATTCATTAATTTTAATAATCTACACCTCATTCCTACTCGAAGTATACAAACTAAATTGCTATGACTGACTGACTGGTTTCAACACAGAAATTTGCACAGATGTGCACCAGTTCGAGTTGCCACACTACATACAGCACACAAAGCAAGAGAAGAGAGTAAAGAGAGATTCAAAACAGAGATGATAATCAGAGATATGAAGCAAACAAAATAACTAATATGGAAGAACAACAGTTTCATTGGATATGATAAATCACGAAGAGAGAATGGATTTGAGCCACTGAGAACGATTTTCAGCCATATCACCAATTGTCTTCAACCTCCATTGGTTTTTACCGTCCCGAGTATGTCTGTCTGTCTGTCTCTTTTCGACAAAGAACTTTGCACCGATGTGCACCAGGTCAAGTCGCCACACTCCCACCTTGTAGCACACAAAGCAAGAGAAGAAATGCATGATAAAGACAGTAAACAGGGATATGAGACAAAAGGAATAGTAGCAACGAAGAACAATATAGTTTCACTGGAAATCATAAGTCACAAGGAGTAAATGCATCTGCGCCATCACCGAGAACCATTTTGAGCCATACCACTAATTGTTTCCAACCATCGGTTTTTACCATCCCGAGGACGCCAATCAGTCAGGAAGTCTACACCTCCCTACGTGGATGGCTGGCTTAAACTAACTTGTGGATTTCATTGACTGATGAGGCCATATTTTGGTTTGACCACCGCTAGCTCTTTTCCAGCCTGACTGACCCTATATCAGCTAACACTGCTCGTCGAGGAAGGCGATGGATGGCTACGCATACGTAACACAAAGTCCTACCTTTGAGAAACATAGAGTTTATTAGATATCATCTGTCAATCTGGTATCAACAATAATAAAATTAGTAGCGAATTTGAATCCTGTCTACTCTTATCCTACCACATTTGTAGCACGCAAATCTAAAAAACCCAGTTGAATTTCAAACTCTTAGGAGTACTAGTGTATAGTGGATAAACTAGCAGCTGCTGTGGTATACTTAGTTTATTCGATTTATCTTACCCAGGCGTTCGTTTTTACATTTGGATGACAATATAAGAGACAGAAATACTTAACTGAATGATTTACACTAGACAATACAAAATCAACCGGCAAACAGAAAAGTAGATACATTAACTGCTACAAAGAACGTAAAAACCTTTTCATATGCTAATTAAAAAGTCTAACGAGAATAAAAATACGCAGTAAAGAGAAATGTATGCGAGCATGTGAAGTAAACTAATTGAGGTTTATTCACTGCCAAGTTCTTAATGCTGACAGAAATCGAGTCATCTGGCCGTAGTTAGTACTTAAATAAGCTGTCCAGTAACAGCACGCTTAGTCTACAATTACATTACTTATAGACACTAGAGTCACGTTGAGTTTTAATAAGTAGCTTTTAGGCACATGGCCACACAAATTAGCTTACAGTCTGAAGCTAACAACTTCGGATCATTACATATTTAATTGTATTGACCTACTTCCTATAGATCAGAAAAGTGCTCGCATTTCACACAAATCATTTAGTCTAGGTGCTCTATTTCTTAATGTTTAGCACAATGGTAAAATATTACATAAGTAGGCAAAGACTCGTACCTGATTCATTTGCAGAAGACGCTGTGCATACTTCTGGAGATTTTCACAATCTTCTTCACCCAAGTCGGCTCCAATAGAATCCTGAGCAGCTGCCGCAACAAGAGAAGCTAGTTGATCATCATTAAGGCATGTGAAACTCCCGACAGAAAAATTTGAAACTATATTGCAACGAAGTGGATGGTTGGCTATCAACTGAAGAAGTTTCATATCATCCAAACATAGCTGTTTTCCAAAGTGAGGACGACACACCTCTGGGAAGTGTACACTATAGCAGGCTCTTAATCGAGAAGCTGATTGTGTTAAGTGAGTATCCAATTCGTCGATCAATGTCAACACCTTTACAATCCCAGTATCAGCTAAATGTTGTCCAATTCCCAGTTGCAAACGAGCGCGTGCAAGACCGACAACCACTCGTGCGCGCGATTCAGCTATTTTGCCAGGAGCTATTTCATCTGCACTAGTTGAGGGTTTCGATTTTTCATTATTCGACGATAAAAAGAAAGCAGCGCCAGGTTGGGTTATCAATGAACGTGTCAAACGGGTGAAATTTTGTCTTATGACACGAAGTACCTCACGAACAGACCCAAGCCAAATACACTCGAATCCAAAATTGCAAGCCCTTTGAAGACGTAAAATAATGGTATAAATGACTGCAAAAAAAGAATTACTGATTACTACAGAAAAAATTAACCCATCATAATTCGGAGTAAGTGACAAAAACGATGGAAACAGTACACCTGCTAAGACTAGTGAAAAAATTAGTTGGATTTTAAGATTTACTACTTAGTTAAATGACATTGAAAATTCGACAAGACACAAGTAACCATGTCAAAAAAGTGTTTAGAGTATGCAACACACAAGCGACTAAAATACAACAAAACTAGCTGGCATAATTACTAAAATGGTAAGGAAGACGATTGGTAGAAGTGTGGCATACCGATTACATTTAGCAGGTGAAACGCATTCCAATTTTACGATGGAATTTATGCACGAAAATTTCAAGTTGGAGCCGAATACTGCAAAGCGTGTTTATTAATAGTCACATGTAGTTCGTATTTGCTTTTGATACCGAGTTCAGTTACATTAGGTATGCTACAACCGAATCTCTATCATTTATCCCAAGTTAACTTCTGGCAACGAACACAAGATCAATTGCTGAATGGATGAGATGAGATTTCAGTAAGCTTTTCTTAGTAAATTTCATAAAAACAGAGGCGTACAACAGACCTGATTTAACCGAATCTATACATACTTTAGGACTTTTCGTCTTTATGCTAGAGACTTGACTCATACAACCTGCTGTTTAATAGTAGATTTACAAGCCAACAAAAATTTCACTTGATCAGGTCCAAAGCTAATCAAGTATGTAAAAACGAATTTATACCTTAATGGTCGAGTTCATAAAGTCTATATCTTACCGCATATTGATCAGAATCTTTACCTGCTAATCCATCCTTAACCAGTGATAAGTGACGCCCAAATAAATATTTCTGCATATAAAGGGAATCCTTAATTCGAATCATTTGGAACTAATATAGTGGCAATTAATTTAATATAGATAATCATAAAGTAAACATATACACGTGTTGACGGTGGGGAAGCACACAATGTGTATCAATCTAACACCCATCAAGTTTAGAGTGATTAGTTATGCAATCTACGTTACTGGGCATACAACTGATAACTAATATCTGATTCAAAACTTACAGTATACTCTTGCCAAGAGTTTCGTCGCTAACTCCCAACACGCAATCGGTGACAGGAACATTTCGCCTGAGAAACTGCTTCAACAGGTCGGAAAGATTTCCATCCACAACAGATTGCACGTTTTCTACGGCTTCTTGAACAGACTTGAAGTGAACAAACGCGATCGGCTTGATGAATGCGTTTACATGAGCTCTGAAGTTCCTCGTAATCTCATCAAATTCTTTCACACGAAATAGTCCAAAACCAGTTATGTGTTCAAAAAGAATAAAGTGTTGGACCGTCTAAAATAACGAACGCAAATTATGAAAACGAATGCACTTACGCCCATGTGACAATATATCAAGTCTAGCGCATCTAATGAAGGTCAAATCTCTGCATCTGAATGGACATTGAGCTGCCGTTGTGCGTTTAAATCCTTACCTTCTTTCGATCATTTCCGAGGCAATAGGAGAGAATCATAAAGTATTCTTAAATAACTGCATGCGTTTTATTAGTGAACCAAGAACATTAGGTATCCCTTTCACTGTGTGGAGTATTAAAAGTAGTTCGGCGAAAAGTTAATCGCTAGAACACCAATTTCTAAAATTGAAGGCGAAATCTGTTTTTTCTACCTGCCTCTTTAACCTCATGCTGAGTCTAATAATGTGCTAATATTCTGTTAGATTTGGTGTAAGAACAGGACTCGCGCACTTTCGTAAAGCTTACTTCTTTCAGGGGAGATATTTATTTTTTAATGAGGCATAGAGAACGTTTTATTGCTCACAATCATTTCAATTTACTCACACAACATTTCAGCTTCGTTTCTAAACATGAGTAACAAATTGGTCAAACATATGCATGAATAAATGAAAGTTAGCATTAGGTTCAGCAGAAATACGTGGAACAGAATGTGTGAAGGCTTACCTACAGCATTCATCACTGAACACTGGATACTTGTGAAGTACGTAACAATATGACTGTACACTTTTTGTTAGTTGTAGAAATTAGAGACATTTGTGGAGTCCTCAAAAATAAACTTATCCAATTTTTACTACTATGTAAGAAATGAACATATTGTACATTAATTTGTTTTAATCATAATCTCTCTGCTTTGAACTTTACCCCGTGTTTTTGAATGGAAATGTAGTTCTGCCTTCGACTGTCCGTCTTCTCCACCATCTCAACTGCCGTCGAGCAATTTTCACCACCTGCTTTCTATCTCAAATTTTCGCAGGAGCAGCGTAGTTTCTTCCTACGTATTTGGTCGAACTCCGGCAACATCAACATTGGAGAATTAGTATTGGAGCAGTCTTCTCGCAATACCCCTGGAGTCTATTACGTTAATTGTGGATTTTGGACTTTTGTAAATACCCAAGTAACAAAACTTTAATATATTGTTCCAGTAACTTAATCGATTTGGTATTTTATTTTCGATTTGAATTTGGGATACTAAGCTAAAAGAGTAAAAGGTCAACAACACATTGTACATGATTTTTGTTTAAAACGATTCTTGTTAAAATACATATAACTTCCGTGTATAATTGGAAATACACTTTACTGCTGGAAACTTCGCCTTCTCCCTGGCCATTTCTGATTACTTGCTCCACTCATACCGTGTTGTATACTTTGGATTCATTGCAGGACTCTGTTATCCTTGTCCGAAGACAACGCTACAACCGGTCCACAGCATCTACCAGCAGACTCATTCCCATAGTGAACACTCCCTTGGAATATATCGATAATTTGTAGCCGCAGACTTTAACGTTATAACCAAGTAACCCTTTTCAATAATATAACGCATTACTGCAATTTTTGATAATATATTTACCCTATCATCTCGTTAACTTGGATTTTTATTTGCATATTTGTAATGTTAATGAACTCTCCTAATATTCCCCTATATGCTGACCCTCTCAATTTGCAACAGGCTGTTTATCTGAAGGCTTCCGGTCAAGCATCCACGCCATTTGGCACGCTGTCATCTCACGTTCGTTCATTGGTGCACGATCCCTAGCTAGTTAAGCAATCATCTCGCACTCCAATTTGGTTCGGAAATATATCTCGTAATTTGGACGATCAACTCTGTTATTTCGCTTCGCCTTCGGTCTAGGCGGAACGATTACTATGGAAGTTGTGTGTATAAGAACTTGCGTTAGTATACTTTGTACTGTCCGTGAACGTCGACATCCTAAGCCACTAAACTGGTTAGCATTATCGAGAACTGCATGTTTGTTAAACTGTCAGACAAATCATTTTCCTAACCGTACAATTGCAAATATATATGTGTTATTTTGTATGAATGGGTACATTAAGTTTTTCAAACAAAATTACAATTGGTTAAGGTTATTTTAACTAAACTTTTGAAGAATGGTAGTAGAAGTCAAGGAACATGGAATATATCAATAATGTAACGGCAAACAGAAAGAATAGCAAAAGGATTAGTCTTGTCAAATCTCTTGAAAGCCAAAAGCTTGAAGGGAAATTTTCATCAGTTCCGGGCCAGTATGTTCAGTGTCGTGCTTATTAAGTTTCGATTGAAGATGTTATCCCTAGGTCCCAGATTTAGCAACTGTGAACCTAAAGTTAACCAATTAGACACTCATATACAGTTTGAAAATTTGTACTCTCAAAAATCAGACAGTACCACACAATCGGACGGTGAACCAACTAGGTTCAAAACGACGCTGGTTGATAGCTGCCAACAATACAGAAATAACAGACATTCGGTAATCTGTTATCTTAGCAACACAGAACTCTAAGAGGGCTTAGAAGTAATGAAAGCTAACCCAGGTAAAAGTGACGGCGTAATTTTGCTGGATAAAAGTGATTATGTTGAGAAAATATAAGATATTTTGAGTTATCAAACTAAATTCCGATCTCTCGGTGGTTCCAAAGACCTCAGTGTAAGGGCGGAGAAACTAATGTCCGACTCTGTCAAAACACCGAACCAAAAAGGAGTATTATCATAGGCCACTTATGGGTCTATGAAACCAAGGGGAACCAATACTCCACGTCTCTAAGGTCTACGAAGAGTGTGTGAACTGTGTCTTCATCTTCACCCTGTTTCAGATTCATACAACTTCATTTCACGGAACAGATAAGTGTTTAGTGAAGATTCTGGGGTCTTGGCACAGGGAAATTGTGCGACATGGAATTAGTGATGTCTTTGACTTTAGTCCTAGAACATCCAAGACTAATGTGAGGGATAAACGCATGTTATCCGTGGATGTATCATCATTATTCACGAATGCACCACTTATGGAAACGGTAGGTTACATTTGTCAAGAAATCACCGAAAGGCAATTAGACTTAGGAATTCCTCCGTGTGGACTCAAAGAATTAATTCTTAAACGCACAGTGAATGTTCACTTTGTCTTCGACAATTCATACTACCGACAAGTAGATGGAATAGCTATGGGTTCACCACTAGACCCAATATTAACTGACTATTTTCCCGCAAAACTTGAAAAACAGAAATTTGAAAGACGTAATCAAGGAGTGTGACATGTATTATTGATACGTCAAGGATACATTTGACTTAGCTGACGGGAATATGAACATAGACGAATTGTTGCTGAAATTCAACAACGTCCATCCTTCACTCAATTTCACTTGTGAAGGGGAGCAGGATAGTAAACTGCATTTCCTGGGTGTCTTGCTAAGTAAGCGAGAAGATGGGTCACTTGGGAGAAGCTTGTATAGAAAAAGCCCATCCACGGGGCAATAAACACACTTCCTTAGTTACGTGCCTGTTAAATATAAAAGAAATGTTGTTAAGTGTCTTACGAGCAGAGCAAGGAAGATATGTACGGATGACGTACAAAAAAAAATTTGAATATATTCGTGATTCCTTGACAGAGATGGGCTATCCGGGTAGCTTCATAAAGAAACATATGAAAACATCGGAGAGAAAACCTGAGATTATGACTTCATGTAAATAACCTCTATTTATTAAGTTACAATTCAATGGTGTCTTATCAAGTGAGATTTTATTCCAGAGACTTTCCAGGAGTATACGAAGATCGCTTTACGCATGCAGCATACCTATGTTTGTCAGACTCTAGCCGACGAATGATAAGCTTGATAGTCATACCACATCTATATGCATTTATCAATTCAAATGCACCTGCGGTGACAGTTATATTAGGCCTGCTACCAGACAGCTTAGCCAACGTGTTAGTGAACATCTCCCATCATGGTTTGGCAAAGGACAAACAAAAGCACTCTGTAGCTCAGTTTTGCCACATTTAGTTGACAGTAGCCATGTAGTGGAGAAAACGAGAGCTTTCAAAGTGATTCATCCTATCCCACAAAATCTTTCCAATAGACTTCGTATCCATCAACTACACACAGCTGAGGCCATAGGCATTCGAACCATTAAACCTGAACAATGCATTCAAAAGAAGTTCGTACATCCATCATTCCTCCGTCGTCGGCCTATTATGACAACCAACTGATGACTTCTACACCATCACGCCTTTTTTATATATTCAACCCCTCTCTTATCATCCCTTAATCTTATCACATCTTCATAAAAACATATTTTATTTATTTTCCTCACGATCAAGCATACTTGATTGGTTCATTTATTTTTCTAAGCCTTTATCGACTACTGTGTCTACCTGAACATTTGTTTAATCATGCTGTTTTTCGTTATTCTTGTTATCACAGATCGTCTCACATTTCCATCCTTGTTATTGATAGAACCATTATAATAATAATTGCTATTACTATTTTTATCATCACTACTACTATGACTAATTACACAATTTATATTCACCATTTTATTAACCTACAGACAAAACACCATGATTGGCTTATATGCGTCGGTGGCACAGTGGTTAGGACTCTCGCCGATCATGCACATGGTCCGGGGTTCGAGCCCACGCCGACGCACACCTGATATCTATGGTCGGCCTGCGAATTTTGGGCTACCGATATCCATGCTGAAAATTCCACACTTGTACCAAAAATACGGTGTGGAATCAAGCTGTAACCAAAAATAAAAAAAATAAAATAAAAAAAATATTTCAATTTTCATTTGTAAAGTTTTTCTTATTAGTGTTAAGTCTGATGGGATCTAACTGAAAATGTGTTGTTATAAATTTTACTGTGGGAATATTTAATATATTGAAACTGTGCTTATATTAAGCCCAAAGAACAGGAACCCGTACGAAGTGCTTAAAGCAGCTCTCCTAAAAAAGAAACGACCTCACGGATCGACGTCTTGATGAACTTTTTATCAGTATCGAGCTGGGTGATCAGTTGACTGTGGATATGCTGACGATAATGACAGAAGTTATCGGCAAACGTCTGCTCTTTCACGAACTCTTCAGACAGCTGTTCATATCCAAGTCGACACAGCCAGTACACGCTGTGCTTGAGACCCTCCAAGGTGTTGTTATAGACAACTTAGCTACCTCTGCCGATAAAATCCTACAAATAACAAAACGGCCAGTCACTGAAATATGCTTAGTTGCTGAACAGAAATTTCGTCGAAAAGCTTGCAGTCTTAGAAATGACTCGAAGACAGTGGGAAACTATCCCGCCAACACGCGTTAGCAGCAACTGCTGTCGGTGGCACTAGTCGCATGCCATAAATTTGCGATGTATTCACCCAGGCCCGATACTTTTTTGATTGTTTTATTTTGATTACAGCTTGATGCCACTGTAACAACAGAAGACAAGGGCTGGCAACAGATCGTTTTATTACGAAAATCAACACGTATTTATATATATTTTATGTGCATTAATAAGGCTTATGCAAGCAGAAAAAGGCAGTCTTCTGATTGGTTGTTTCTCGGAAGTTAAGCAGACAAACACAGTCTTATGATTGGTTGTTTTCGATATTTCTCGGAAAGTAGAGCCATCTATCTGCGAATCATATTTGTCCACATTTAAGTTTGCTGTGATTGGTTGTTGAAACAGCCTTGTTCATATTTTCTCACGGCCCATATTAGTGACCTAGACATTAACGTAGATTAGTGCCAACCAATCGGCTAGCAGCCTGCTCTCACCACACTCGTCCCCCCGTCAAATAGCTTCGTGCGCAGACGTTCCGACCTTCTGGGTGCTACATCCTCTAGTTGAGGATTGTTACTGACCGGCTTGTCCCACTGTACCCATCTTTGGAGCTGACTGGCGTTAACTCGTTTCTGTTTATCACCTCTTCGGATGGTATATACTTGACCCCGTCTTTTTGTGATTGTGTATGGTCCTTCCCACTTTGGAAGGAGTTTCCGTGAACCTAGCCCGCCTCCAACTGTATATCTCCTGTCTCTACACTTCACTTGGTCCCCGACTGCAAAGGTAATGCACTGCGTCCTTTCTTTCATCTGAGACTTCGTGACATCACTGCGCTGCTTCCGTATTACATTCTTGACTGCCTCTTTCCTCTCTGCTTTTAATTTCGTCGTACTCCACTTTTGGTGCATGGGCCAGGTCTCATTGTGTACCGGTAATCGTGGTTTTCTACCATACATCAGTTGGAAGGGTGACTTCTTCGTTGTTTCCTGAGTGGTAGCCCGATGTGTTAGTAAAATCAGTGGAAGCTCCGTTTCCCAGTTCCCGCCCTTCGAGGCCAGCCACTCCTTCAGTGTACGGTTGTTTCTCTCCGTTAGGCCATTCGTTTGTGGATGGTATGGGGTCGTTCTGATCCTCTTGATGCCCAGCTGTTGCAAACGGGAAGTAAACTCTTCACTCTCGAAACAGGGACCTTGGTCTGTCAGTATTGTCTTCGGTACGCCGTGGTCTGCAACAATGTGTCTAACTACTGCATCTGTCACGGTTCTTGCACGTTGGTCTGGGATTGCTACGGCGTCTACCCATCGTGTCGCGTGTTCCGTCATCACCAAGAGGTACTGATTACCATTGGATGTCTGAGGAAATGGACCCATGACATCTACGGACCACAAGTCACCTATCGCGGTAACTGGAATCGACTGAAGTGGTGGTCGTATATACCGGTCACCTTTCATCAGCTGGCACCGTGGACATCCAAGTACGTATCTTGCTACGTCTTCTCTCATACCTGGCCAGTACATACTTTGTCTTAGGAGGTCGGTCGTTCTGGCCACGCCTGTATGCGCTAGCTGGTGACATTCTTCTATCATGTCGTGGCGCGACGATTGAGGTATGACAGCCAGCCAGCTTCCGTCGTTCTCTCGCCAGGTCAGAGTCCCGTAGGCATTCACTCTGAGTCGATCCCTCTGTCTGAGTAGTGTGGTTAGCTCCTTACTCGCCGTAGTTTGATCCACTTCTATTCCGTTGGTGATCACCTGTATTACTGTATTCAGCGTATCGTCCAACCTCTGCCTACGTGCAAGTCTTAGTGGGTCTTGTTCTACTGCATGCACTCCGTAAGCGACCTCGGGCAACTCAGACTCATCTTCTGGTCTCGATAACAAATCTGCCAAGACATTTTCACTTCCAGGAACGTGTGAGATCGTAAAATCGTACTCCTGAAGACGCAACATCCACCGTGACAACTTCCCCCGTGGGTCTCTCGCTGTCTTCAAAAATTGTAGCGGCTTATGATCAGTTTCGATGTGGAACCGCCGGCCGAGTAAATAAGGTCTCCATTTGTCGACTGCCCATACCATTGCTAAACATTCTTTCTCTATCGTTGAATACTTTCTCTCTGTGAGGGTCAAAACCCTACTGGCATACTCAACGATTCCCTCGTCCTGTCTTAGGACCGCACCTATAGCGTAGTCACTGGCATCTGTGCACACTGTGAACTGTCTTCCTGGCACAGGTAGTTTTAGCGTCATTTGTTGGTGGTCGAGCAGCTGTTTAATTCTGTCGAATGTCCTCTGCGATTCTTCCGACCAAACAAACTTTGGCTCACCTAGTAGCCTGTATAGAGGGGCTGCTATCTCATTGAAGTTCTTCACGAAGCGACTATAAAACGCTGCTCTACCCAAGAATTGTCTCAGTTTTCTCTTTGAATTCGGGGCTGGAATCGTTTTAATCGTCAAAATTTTCTCCGGCAGTGGTTTAATCTCACCATTTCCCACTTTATGTCCCAACAGAGTAACATTCTTTTTGGCTATCTGAGACTTGGTTTTGTTGACGCGTAGTCCAAACTCTTCGATGCGTCGCAGCACGGCTTCTACATGGTTGACGTGATCGTTTTCGTTTTGACTGTATATGACGAGATCATCACCATAAACCTCCACGTTTTTCAAGTTCCTAAGTAATAGCTTCATCAGTCGTCTGAACGTAAACGGTGCACCTGCTAGTCCAAACGGCATGCGTTTAAATCGATATTGTGTCTGACCCACGATGAAAGCCGTCTTATCTCTATCACCTTGTTTTATCGGTATCTGCCAGTATCCTGAGCGAAGATCGAGAACCGAAAACACATTCGCACCTTGTAGGCGATCTAAAGTTTCTACCACTGTTGGCATGGCACACGGTCTTAACTCTGTCATACTGTTTAACTGTCGAAAATCAACACAGAATCTATACTTCCCATTCGCTTTTTTTACTAACAGCACTGGAGAGTTGTACGGGCTATCAGCTTCCTCAATAATATCATCTTTTAACATCTCTTGCACTTGTCGCTCCACTTCGCCTTCCAGATGACATGGAACTCTTCGCGTTAAAAATGACCTTACTTTCGGATCACTTAACGGAATTTCATGATTCACCTTATCGCAATAACCGTATGGGTCGCCATCTCCAGTGAACAGATGATCGTATTTATTAATTAACTCTGTCACATTGTGTACCGTCGACAGCTTAATCGCTGCTATCTCGCTGGTCTCATACATGTTGATATGCCCGTATTTCGTGATCACCACGTTCGCTTGCGTGTCGATTATTGCACCAATCTCACGCAGAAAATCCGCTCCTAATATCGTTCGCTGTAGTTCGGGTACAACAATGAAAGGAAACGTCACCTCGCAGCCACCAACAACGACCGTACAGTTCGATCTACCCGTGATACGCAACACATACCCGCCTACTGTTTGTACTGTCAATGAACACGGACTAACACTCTTACATAAATTCTTATCTATTAACGACACGGCCGCCCCTGTATCTATCAAACATACTACTTCTCGATCATTCACTCGCAACTTCGAATACAGAGCCCTTTCTCAATAGCCCCCACTAAATCTAGGTTCATACGAAAGAAAGAACAAGCATTATACCGTCTGAAATTTTTTCTTTTTCGCCTTTCTGGGCAGTATCTTCTCCAGTGTCCCGGCTTACCGCATTCAAAACACCGGTCTTTTCTATCAGCCAACTTTAACGCCGCCACTTCCCGCTGCAATGCTTCAATTTTCTGCTCATATTCGTTTGGTTTTGGTTGGTCTATAGCGGCTACCGTTGTGCTCAGCAGCTGTCTGGTCACCTTCGCCAGCTCACTAATATCCATCGGCTGCGTTGCGTTAACCAGTTGTAATCGCTGAGAAATGTGGTCTGGGACACTCTCGATGAATTGGGAAGACAGTAACTGCGCTTCTGATTCTTCATCTAAAGTGGGAAGCGCGCGTCGAAGTAGATTAGTCAGTTTCACCGCCAACACTAGCGGGTCTCCATCAGGTCCAAGCTTCATTGACCGGAACTGCTGCATTGCTAGCTGTCTGTCTGTTTCGCTGTCAAACTCGGACACTAGTCGTTCAACCAATTTCTTCCAAGACGCTGTGCCATTTGACCTGTCTACGCTGTCATATGCAGCCTTCGCTCGGCCTCTCAACAGCGTCCCCAGGACAACTGCCTTCGCCGCCTGCTCCTTGACACCCACCAGCTCAGCAACGGCCTCGAAGTCACGTAAGAAGCTCCGTATGTCTCCTTCTTCAAACGCAGCTGGCCACGGGATCTTCATCTTTTTGGAGGCAGCGACACCAAATGTAACAACAGAAGACAAGGGCTGGCAACAGATCGTTTTATTACGAAAATCAACACGTATTTATATATATTTTATGCATTAATAAGGCTTATGCAAGCAGAAAAAGGCAGTCTTCTGATTGGTTGTTTCTCGGAAGTTAAGCAGACAAACACAGTCTTATGATTGGTTGTTTTCGATATTTCTCGGAAAGTAGAGCCATCTATCTGCGAATCATATTTGTCCACATTTAAGTTTGCTGTGATTGGTTGTTGAAACAGCCTTGTTCATATTTTCTCACGGCCCATATTAGTGACCTAGACATTAACGTAGATTAGTGTCAACCAATCGGCTAGCAGCTTGCTCTCACCACACCACATCGTATTTTTCGTACAATTATGGAACTTTCAGCATATGATATCGGTAGCCCAAATTTAGCAGGCAGACCATAGATATCAGGTGTGTGTCGACAAATGCGCCGAAGTTGATGTCCTTCCTGCCACAGCAGCAGATCGACAGAAGGAACCTACGTTCAACATCCAGGCTACGGATGGCAAACCAATTGCAGCCTATGGTAGGAAGTACGTCTATCTCAACATGGGTTTGCGCAAACCTATCTGGTGGATTTTCTTCCCTGCTGACGTCACCATGCCTATCATTGGCGCAGATCTACTCAACCATCATGATCTATCCGTAGATGTCCGCCAGAAACGACTGTCAAACGGTACCACTAAACCGTATATCAAGGGAATCACATACGTAGGCCACAGATTGTCAGTGGTTAAGAAGAAGATGAGAGCCGACTGTTGGCGAGTACCCTGAACTTGTGCGTTGGTGGCAAACTGCTAGAATTCTCGCCAACTACACAGGTTGTTCCAGCTTCGATCCCCGGCTGAGGTACACATTTACCTCGCTTTGCCCACAAGAGGAAGGTTGGGTGTGCAGATAACGACCCCATCCCGTAAAAGCAAACACCACTGCTACTGAAACTTCTAGGATGTAACCTGAAGATTTATGTTCCACTGAGAATGTAAAGAAATAAAAACCGCGAACTTGGTTACCCGTCCAACGATCTACTGTGCATAATCAGCAATGTCATGAACCACATCACAGCCTCAGGAAAACTCGTGACATCCAAAGCGCGACAACTTGCTTCTCAGAAATTGCAACCAGTGAAAAGTGAATTCAACCATTGTTCACCCTTCTCATCATTTGGCCATCAAATAGCCCATGGGCATCCCCACTTCATATGGTACCGAAAAAGATAGCAGCGATTGGCGACCCACTGGTGATTGCCAGTCAGTGAACGCCAAAACAACCCATGATTGCTCTCCAATGTCTCACATATACGACTTGACGGTAAACTTATCCGGTACGACTATTTATTCGAAAATAGACTTGGTTAAAGCATACGACCGAATCCCGATGGCACCAGATATTCCGAAAGCGACAATCACTACACCCCTTGGACATTTTCAGTTTCTATGTATGCCTATCGGTCTCCGCAATGCAGCACAAACATTCCAACACCTCATTGACGAAGTAATCCGTGGTCTCGACTTTGTATACGCATACTTAGACGACTACCTCATTGCGAGTCTAGACGAGGAAATCCACATTAGACACTCGTACTTAGTATTCGAAAGGTTACGCTGACATGGTGTCACTAGTAACATCCAAGTGTCAGGTGCGAGTAAATTCACTAGGCCTTCTTGGTCACGCCAGTGACTGCGAGGGTACTCGCCCACCAGCTAATAAATTTGATGCGACATTGAACTTTCCAGAGCCACAAAAAGTGAAGTCTTCGCACTACTAATAGCTTAGTGAGTTATCAACGACGCTTTATTCTCAACTGTGCTTCTCTGATTCAACCACTAACAGGCCTTCGAGAAAATGAGTCCATCGAACTTATCGCGTCTGCTCAAAATGGTTTCATTCAGGTTAAAAAGGCTATCGCGGATGACAGCTTTCCCATTCATGATGATCCAACGGCACCAATAAGTAACTTATTTGATGCATCACTCATTGTGGTCTGCGCAGTTGCACAGCAAATAATCAACAGGGAGTGGAAACCACTCACCTGTTTCTTGAGATTCCTCCAATTAGCAGAAATGAAGTACAGCATATTCAGCAGAGGAAATCTGGCTATGTATTGTGCTGTACGTCATTTTCGACATTCAGTGGAGGATCATGAATTCATAATATTCACCGACCACAAACCTATGACTTACTCTCTGAAATCGACATAGATAAGAAATAAACATAATAATATTAACTAATATTAAAAAGTATACACCAAGAGAATCATAACAACTAGATTACGTGTCAACCACGTCTCGCAAACCATTAATGCCCAGCTCTTGCTACGCTGGGAATCACGCTGTTCCTCGAAGCTTCTCAGAAACGCTTAGTACGAACGGACTCAAAAACCAAAACACCGATTGGCGACTCGAGAATTCTTTATTGTAACGCCAACATATAGCCAACTTTGAAACTAAGCTTTAAAACTAAGGTCTATGAACAAATATTACAATAATAAATCACAATATTATTTCTGACGGTTTTCTCCTGACTTCTTTCTGAACAGCGACCGATGAGACGATGACTGGCTGATTGATGCCTCCGCAAAAATTAGGGAAGTTGGGTATGAGCAAACAACCATGAATTGATCGTTCAATCTTCTACTATATTGACACTACGGTTCACAATTTACATCGGATTTTCGCCATGCATCTTTTGTGACCAACACTGTGTCAGATGGCTTGTTGGGCATTTCTTCCCTCGTCTAAATAGGTGGCATAGTCCTTGTAAACCTGGCTCGTCTTCTAAAAGAAGATACTGAGCTTCAACGTGAGTTGTCGAAAACGGCTCTACAATTAAACGAGAAACCCTTGGGTATGGGAAGAGACACTATTCTATGTGGCCTCTCCTCGAGTAATCCCCGCCCCATGGTAACTAGAAGTTATCACCGTAACGTGTTCAATGCGTTGCATGACATTTCCTACCCAGGTATTCTAACTACCATCAATCTGGTATCTAGTCGGTTATTTTGGCCTGGTATTAATAAGGAAGTAAGGAAATGGGAACACACGTGCTTAGCTTACCAAAAGTTTCCCACATACTCGTGTTGATCCAGTCGGACCCCTCCCAGAATCTAATGGATTCACTTAAATCTTGAACTGATACCCCGAAGATTTAACTACCGAAACGGTCACACGCGTCCTTGTCGGATGAGGGATCACAAACACTGTACGCCCATCCTCCATAACAACTTATCAAGGACGGCGATTCAGAAGCGGCTTATTTTTCTCCTTGACTAAAATCATAGTTTGTTTACGCTTTAGAACAACAGCCTACTATTCTCAAGCTAATGGTATAGTTGAACGTCGGCACCGACAGTTGTAGGTTGAATTACCAGCTGCAAACAATTCCCTTTGGACCACCGTTAGTTCCCCTAGGGATACGAAATGACCTGAAAGATGATCTTCGTTGTACCGCTTTCGAGCTAGTATATTGCACAGCATTATGATTACCAGGTGAGTTTGTTTCTCCAACCAGTGGTAGATCACGCCTCATACGTCAACAGACTCACAAACGCAATGCGTCCAGTCAAACCTGCTCCTCTTCAACCACAGTCCATAGACATCTTTGTTCACGAGTTCACACGTTTATTTGTTCATCGTGATTCTTTGCGTCACCCTCTGGAGATACCACACGACAAACCATGTAAAGTCATTGGATGTATGGATGAATTCTCTGTCTTAGACAAAAATGGCCGAGAAGACTCCTAGCATGGATCGTCTAAAACCAGCCCACATGAAAAAAGATCTCACGAGCCTCAAGCTAAGCATTCCCGATATCACACAAGTAACCGATTATCCGTTGGTCCTCAAAGAAATCACTGGCACAGCGAAAGCCAACGAACTTTTCATCGAGCCCTCAAATAAAACGCGTTCTGGACGAAACGTGAGACTCCCGGAACATCCCGACGTTTATATCACGTAACTAAGTGATGCGATTCGCACAGTTTTTATTTGCTTGTGGTATATGTTCTTTCTCTCAGGCATATCAGTTCTTTACACTGCATCCCGCAACACGAGTAAAAAAGAACTTTTACAATCGTACATGTTACATCTACTAAAAAAGTTACATATTTTTTCAATTTTTTATTTTTCGCATTGTTTCTCTGTATGGTAGATGTACATCATTATTTAAACATTATTTTCGGAGCATTTCCCTAAACAAGGTTCTTGGCATTCTTGCCTCCCTTTCCAGGTGCGAAGGGCACTGGAGAAGAAGCAAACGAAGCACGAGGTTCAATGAACAAACATAAACAAAGCGATGAACAAACACCCTGTTAGCATAGGTAGATGTACAGGAGGCAATCCATCAATTCAATCGGAAGTCGTGTCCAGTAGGGTGCAGCAGTTCGGGTGTGACGACAGATACTCGCCGAAGACATTGGTTAGAGGTTGCGCCATATCGTGAATTGGCAGAAGTTAGAATTCATGGGCTGGCCACTGGATCAAGTTCCAGTGGCTTAATGGTCTACGAGCAGGCTAGCCTTGTAACCAGTAGGTCCTGAGTTCGAACCCGCGGATGCGCACTGATGAAGAGTTCCAAACTAGGACGAAACCACTATCCAGCACTCCCAGGCTTTCCAATGATTCTCTAACCAATGTCAACTCATGATGAAATCCTGTAACCAATCAATCGTAAGAGGTTTACCGATGGTAACACCATTAGATTGTTTATTTTCGGCTGGTTTTGTCTCAGAGTCCTCATAATCACACTAGGGGAGGAGTGAGATGTAGCTGTAGGTAATTTCCCAGAATTATTAGCTACAGCACTCATCACTGAACACTGGACGCTGACCTTCACTATTTGCGTCGGGATGTCTATCTGAAGGCTTCCGGTCAAGCATCCACGCCATTTGGCACGCTGTCATCTCACGTTCGTTCATTGGTGCACGATCCCTAGCTAGTTAAGCAATCATCTCGCACTCCAATTTGGTTCGGAAATATATCTCGTAATTTGGACGATCAACTCTGTTATTTCGCTTCGCCTTCGGTCTAGGCGGAACGATTACTATAGAAGTTGTGGGTATTAGATCTTGCGCTGGCATAAACCGCACTATCCATGGACATCGTTATCTTCAGCTTCTAAACAGTCACCAGAACTAAGGAAGGCTTGGCGATCGGTAATAACGTCCTCAGTCCAGATATCTTGTTGATTAGAGAATGTGTATAAATTGGCAATATGGCGAACTGGCCTGAAATACAGTGATTTGTTACCCGTTATTGCATTTCACATCATTTTACAGTTTCCCAGGGCGTTCTAATCTTCCTGAAATAGCTTTTAATCACGTGGTGGCACGGCACTTACTCAAGTATACACTGTACACTGGTTGGCTGTAACTATCGGAAGGGAACGGAATGAAGTTTGGACTGGCGCTCAACCTTGGCGGTGACCTTAGTGAAGGGTTTACAATTTTACACTTATATGGACCTGTTCGGATTGCAGTACAGTAATCCAACAATTTAAACTTTCGAAAAAGTATTAGTTTGCGATATTTCACGATCATAATTTCTAACATATCTGATCGTGGCTGTAAAAATGACTTGCGTTTCTTGTAAACTTACCAGTTTATACGAAATATAAATTATTCTTGTAACCTTATTCTCTTTTTGCGTCAGCAACAGGAGAATTTATGGATGAAAAAGAGGTTGGACCGGGTTTCCATACATCGGGGTTAGAGCACAATGCGGTGCTCCCAGGTGCCATAGGTCGTGCCAGTGATTCAGGACACCTAAACAATTTACTGTGTGCTCCTGGATGTATGGACAGTAGTGATTGGAGATGGGTTATGGATTAAACGGCGTAGCTTTGTAAGGTCTACCCATCTGCTATTCTGTATGCCGGTACGCGTCCTGCTGTTGTTTTAATAACCAGGAGAATATTGTGTGGGAAGGTGCTTCGGTTTCAGAACTCTAGGGGTTTCGGGGCCTAAGTTTCTATAAGGCGGAGTGTGTTGAAAACCACCACCCATATATGTGTTTTGAGGGGGTTTCCTAGTGTCCACTGTGGGTTCGTTGACACGCTTACTCTCGTAAGGCTTATTGAATACCAATATTCCAACCAGGCATCAGACTCAATTTCGCGGAATTTTTCACCGTGGTGAGATTACTACGTTTAGTTGAAAAATTCTTAGGATAGCGCGCAGCACTGTCAGCTATTTTAGTACCTTTCAATGAAGCTTTGTTTACAGGGATACTAATATCCAAATCATTTCCCAGTTCGATTGACAGGTATGACTGTAGTGTAGCTCGCCGAACGCTACTGTCAATACTAGGTGACTGTTGCGGTACACGATCCACTTTCGGTAAATATTAGCCAGAGGAGGTGACCAAATTATTGCTGCCCATTATTCCCGTTTGACACTGTGTTTTGTCTTGGGCTATGGTTACAGACTTATAACCGCTACTTATTCTTAAATTATCTTGAAATTTAGTAAACTTAATAGCATCAGGAGAACTGCCAATTAAGGGACAATTAGACTGGGTCGACATTTTACGAAACCGTTTGCATCCACATGGCAAACTAGCCAAGCTGCAATAATCCAGGATTTTGCTTTCTATAGTCTCTAAGAGCACTGAGTCTGGAATATTGTAAACAGTAGACTGATGAGGAGATGCTATACGCTTCAGCAGTCGATGAGATTTCCTGCTCCAGAAAAATTGTCCAGAAAAATTCCTAATTCATGGCGTATCGGCTGTTTCACTCATAAATTTTCTCAGTAAATTGCAGTAGAATCCCTTAATAGTGGAACTGTCATCTGAGGAGTATATCGCTCTGATCTGTTCGGTAACCACAAGTAGCTAGTATTTATGGCATCTAACTGCGCGAAATTAGTTGTGAAATGGGTTCTCCTTTGATGACAGTGCACTGCTCCTGTATTTTGCATCAAATGACTGTTGTGAATTTCTTTTGTTTTTTCGTGCTTTTGCATTTACGGGCTCTAGTGTGATTAGATTTTATATAAATTTAGGGTGATGTTTCGTTGTATCTAATCCCTTTTACTGGGTGTTTTATTAGACTTCACCCTTTGAGTATCTTAACTGATTCATTTTCAGTCGCATGAATCGAAGGTCCTTCTTAGTTTCAACTACCTGTTTAATCGTTCCTATATTTCCGCAGCAGAGCATCAGTGCCCAATACAGCATCTAATTAATCGATGACACCGATAGGCACGTGCGTACAGTCCTCTAGATGTTCGACCACTGTCATCACTTCTGCCTGTTTTGGCGGAGAATGTTAGACGAGTTCTCTGACATTTTGTAAACAACGCATGCGGTTCTATTTCCAACACATTATAGACGGCGCTATGTTGCTTGGGAATACAGGGTGTGGGACACTTGAAGATTAGTTAGGTGAATTTATATGTTATAACCCCCTTGCAATGATGCAATTCAGAAGATTGTCATATCTAGGGAGCCCTCTGTGTGAATACTTCTGCACCAGTCACCTAAGACTGCCGCTCACCTCTCAACTATGTAAACGTTTGGAAATCCGAATTCTAAAACATCAAAGCGGCGCACAATCGGCCGTAATGATGCAATCAGTCATCATTTCAAAGCTGTGAGAAGTTATGTTCTGTTTCAGATTTCAGATGATGAACTACGGCGATTCAAGAAATAAATTTCTCTTATTGTCGAAAAGCAGTCCCAATCTTCTTATTTCAAACATCTTGACAGCCTCAGACAAGCAGTAGCAGAAAGATTTCCGAGTGTGCGTCAGTGACACAGCCGTTAGGACTCTCGCAGACCATTCACATGGTCTCTGTGCTTAATCAAACCATTTCAGAGCAATTGCAGAATTTGCGCATTATAGAGAGAGTTCAGAACTAGCGAGATTTCATTCAGCAATATATGGAGCTTGGGTGGTGGCTTCAAATACTCTCAGTGAGCCAAACATTTAAGAAGTGTGAAATATATCCGTAAGATGTACTTCTCGCAGCAATTTTAAGAAAACCGCTATTAAAATATAACCTCACTTATCGTCACTAATTAGTTGTAGAATGAATAAATTCACAAAGACAGCACGATTTGTTTTAGTTCATCGAGCTGTAGGTCGTTTTGGCTTAAATCAGCTGTCTTTAACTGTTTCTGTTCCCTTTTATACCCATTCAGTCTACACAAATGGGAAGGATTTTTATAGAGCATATGGGTGGGAATAGGGTAATACACTGTCAATACTGTGAGACGCCACTCACAAATCGAAGCGAAATACTGAGTACTCGTTTTACTGGGGCTACCGGTCGTGCTTTCTTATTCAACCGTGTGGTAAATATAGTTCACAGTGACATACAGGTATGTTCGGCGCATGGAATGAAATTGCTACTTTAGGACCGTGTTATGCTGACTGGTCGTCATCTCGTAAGAGACGTCGTATGCATAAAGTGCAATACTAAATTGGGTTGGATGTATGAACATGCCATGGAGGAAAGCCAGAGGTACAAGGAAGGCAAAGTCATATTGGAAAGAGCGCTAATAATGGAGACGGAAGGTATACCTGATCCGCTTGGAGAGGATCAGTAGTAATTCAAGTAGATGGATATTGTCATACTTCATGTATAGTAAACATTTTGTTTTACATAATATCTCATGACTTGGACTCTTTCTAATCTAGTTTACTGATTGACTTCATTTTATTTATTTATCCATTAAAATTTTTAATATTCTCTTGATTTAACATGTTACAGTAACTGACAGGCTCTTTAGGTTGTCTTAATAGATGCAATGTCTAATAACTATCACTTCACATTTTCTACTAGTGCATATGTTGTGTAATGTTGATTTGTATCCGTCATATAGAGGCGGCAAGACTATGTATGTGTTCCTTGTCTCTGATTGATGTACTAATCTCAGGACACCAAAGTTGTTTGAGCTTTTAAAAACATATTTTCATCTTTTCAGAGTTTATGTTCTAACATTTATCTTTGAGTGGATAGGTAAGGGTCATCAAGTGGGCACCAAATACTGATGGAGTATTTCATTGTGACACTGTTTTGCTATTCTGCAATTGTTAGGCAATTCTTACCATCCTAGGTTGTCTTACATCTTAGTACATCCACAGATAAGTTTCCCAACTAGTCAAGTGAATAGATGACATAATTCTTGTTATTTGTGGAAGGGGAAAATGCTTTATTACTTTTGTAATCGTTACACCAGCGATACAACTTCATACACACTGCAGGGGAAGTAGTTTATAATGAGGCGATTACTGTTGAATTCTTGGGTATCTAACAGATCTTTCTGAAGTTGTAATGTAAAAACTGAGCTATAGCACTACATGCATTAACACACAACCACACGATAGAGTGGGACAGAATCGAAATTTTAAGAAGTAATATAGGTAGGTTGAGAGAAAAGTTGATTTTTGAATCCTGGTTCGTCAAATAATCTATACTGAATACACCCAATAGAAGTGACTCAATGCAAATACCAGAGATATGTATGAAAGATATTATTACCAATCGAATCAGAGGAGGATAATAAACAGTCTTGAAATTCTATTTCGATTTACATACACTAAAATATTCTAACAAGTTACTTATTTTTACAGTAAAAAACACTATTTCCCATCTGTTTGTATTTGAATGATAACACTATTATTTCTAAATGTACATTATCTTATTGATTTTTATTCAAATGTCTAATCATCAATTTTATTCAGGTATATAAATGTATGTATATAGATAAACTAAATTATTTTGTTTAATTATCTACACGGGATCCTTTAGCCGACAAAGCTCGTTTCTAATTGATTTTGTCAGCTTGAATGCTACTGTCTTGTTGAGAATTCTGCGGAAGGTTTCCGAGGTTCCTTCCTTGTATGGGATTACTACTGATGATTTAGATTCTTTATTGTTGGTATTGTCCTGCGCATGTTTGACATGCATGTCGTCATTATTGATATTATTATTATTGTTATCACTATCACTACTTTTATTATTTATTGTATTTCTACATTTCCCTACATACTTCTTGATTATTGAAGTGTTGGTTTGTAGGGATATGATTGGTTTCAGGATTTAGTTAGAGAACCGGTTCATGATGAAATCCTGAAACCAATCAAATCCATACAAACCAACTCTTAAATACTAATGAGATGCTCACTGGCGACTGGCCCTATTCAGGTAGGTAGTTACCTGGGTTCCAGTGGGAAGCCGTACCCAGTAGGGTGCAGCGGGTCGGGTGTGAGGACAAATACTCGCCGAAGACATTGGCTAGCGGTCGCGCTATATCGTGAATTGGCAGAAGTTAGAACTCAAGGACCATCGGATCGGGTCCCAGTGGCTTAATGGTATACGGGCTCGCCTTGTAACCGGAAGGTCCTGGGTTCGAATCTCGGTGGGTGCGTACCGATGAAGAGTCCCAAATTAGGACGAAACAACTGTCCAGTACTCCCAGGTTTTCCAATGGTTCTCTAACTAATGTCAGCTTATGATGAAATCCTGAAACTTCCTGATTAATTTATCAGGTTAATTATTAAGTTTCAAAGTTTTTCTTATATGCCTCACTTCCTGTCTTAGATTTTCCTTGATACTACTCAGTTTTTGTGCTCTATTATTTAAACATTTCACCAATCCTATTTTCATTGACATAGGATGGGATGATCCAAAGTCCAAATATCTGTTGGAATGTGTGGGTTTCCTGTAAATACTAGTTTTTAACTTCCCATCTTTCCTTTTTGCTCAAGAGTATAAAATTGGAAGCTCCCCTTCCTGATTGCCTAATTCATATGTCAGTTGAATTGCCTCTACCTCCGAGTTGATGTGTTCGAAAAATCTGTCTTTATTCTGTGTTGTAATTACAGTGAATGTGTCATCTACATACCTCCACCATACTTTTGGGGTGGGGCTGAACGATTCGATCGCTAAGTTTTCCCACCTATCCATCAATATATCTGCCACAACTGGGTATATTGGTGACCCCATAGCAACTCCCTCAGTTTGCTTGCATATTTTCCCCTGGAATTTATATACTGTGGAAGTCAGGCATAGAAGCACTCCCAGCATTATGTCCTCAAGTGACACTTTCGTTCTAAGTTTGAGTTCTTGGTAAGAAATGAGTTCATTTCTGACTGCCTCTATAGCCATATTTATTGGGAAACGTGTATATAAACTGACAATGTCAAAACTAACCATTTTCTCTTCATTATCTAATTTTAAATCATCTAATCTATGTTTTAGTTGATAAGAATTTGTTAGTCTAGCTTTTGAGTGGCTTTTAAGTGGGGTTTAATACCATGGCTAAATATTTGGAGGATTTATAAGTAGGTGAATTTCTAAAACCAACTATAGGTGTAATACGGTATCCTGACTTGTGAACACAACAACAACAACACCATACATCCTACTGGGGTTATTAGTTTCGGGCATTAAATTAAACCACTTAGACTCACCTAGAAACGGCTTCATTCAGCGTATAAGGTCCGCTGTGGATTTCTTAACTTTATTTATAACTGTGTCTATCGATTTATTAGTTTCTTCATATGGTCCTGTTTGTATGCGAGCATTCATCTTGTCCAAATAGTCTGATTTGTCTCATATTACTGTTGCATTTCCTTTGTTTGACTTAGTGATTACTATGTCCTTGTTATTCTTAAGGTGTTTTAGGGCTTCTATCTCTGGTTTTGTCAAATTAGGCTTTCCTCGTTTTCGTCGTGTTATTGTTAGCGCACATTGTCCCCGTACTTCATCAGCCATTGTTTTGTCTATCTTACTTAGTGCTATTTCTATTTTAGGGATGACATCCTCAGGTTTCAGCTTGTCAACTGCTACATTGAAATTTAGTCCCTTTTCTAATACACTTATTTCCATAGGACTTAATATATACGTTGAGAGATTGATAACCCACTTTGATTTACCGATCGCCGTTGACTCTAGGTTGCTGATTTCATCGTTCTGAGGTGAAAATTTCTCCTCTAATAATTTATTGAACTTTTTGATTTGAGTATTCTATGACTTTTGAAAGTTGCTGATTTGACATCGCTAGATGACTGTGTTATAAGATCATAATCGACATTGGTAACTATTTGTTATGTACTCGTCGCTAAATTATTGTTATGGTCTGGTCGAGAAACTAATAGTCCTGACGCAAGAAGGCGGAAATCAGAAGACCACTAGGTTTGCGATGATACTTCTATTTTCCAAACACAAGGAGAAGCAAATAAGTGGTATCACACCAAAAATAAGTAAGTGTAAGTAAAGTCACACAATATTGTGAGAACGAAATATGTATGTATATATATATATATATATATATATATATATATATATCAAAATATAGCAGACATGTCAAACAACCACCATATATGGATATATGTCACTAAGCAACGGACTGTCAACAAACACTCATATTATATTATAAATAATATAAGGAGAATATACATTGTTAAAGGAGACAAGTTCATACAAGTAAAATGGTCACAGACTAAGAGAGTAAACAGAAAGAGAGACCAACATACACACACACATAAATATATATATGTGGATACATATCACTATTCCTATTAGCTCTTGCTTTAACTGCTCAATTTCATATCTGATATGGTACAACAACAACAACAATTTTTTGTTTCTCTTCTTTTAGGCATAATTTTTGTAAACTTATTCTACTTCTAACTTTGTCTGTCGGGACTGGAGCTGCTCGTAGACGTAGGTATTTCTGAATGATTCCATTTTTCAAGCATCGAGTGTTGAAAATACGATGATTTTCATATCTTACTTCACTTTGCAAAAGTCGAGTGAGTTTATAGATTATTCTTCGTCCAGGAAGACAGGAAGTCATATTAATATATGTGTAAAACTTGGGCACTGTGATAGAAAATAATTCCATATTAGTTTGTTTATTAGATATATCACACAGTGAAACAGTATTATCTACTGGATGACGTTTCGAAGACAATTTGTTGTGGTTCATAATCATATTAATTACCAATAATCAAGGTCAGATTGTTATTACGAAAACTTTGTACTGTCGAGTACAAGAAATATGTCAAATTCATCCTGCCAAAGAACTCACGTGACATATCTTTCGACGAGACAACCACCGTTCTCCCAAATTTTCGGTGAACAGTTATCCATGTTTAATATTCGGTTTCAATGTTCTCAGTTAACAAGAATGCCTCCCGATGATTATGTCACTTATGCTGGGAAAGTAAAGAAGGTACTGTGGTTCATGGCATTTCGTCAAGTTTTGTCCTTTCAAGAAACAAATGTCACCGTTTTGGACATAAAGATGGTTACTGTCCACCACAAAAGAACTCTTCGATGAGAAACAAACGTAGTCCTATCAAGCCGAAACAACTCTCCCGAGGACAGACCATTTTTGCAAAGCCCAGAGTCGATTTTGCCAGTAAACGAAAGTACCTTACCCTACCTATTAATGGCAAACCTATTCGTCTTCAGTTGGATATAGCATTAAATATCACCTTAATTTCGCGCAATACACGGCGCATACTTGGGTGCCCACAGATTCTTCCAATAGAGCATATCGCTAAGAACACCTCTGGAGATGAGCTGAAAACTCATGGGTAAGATCAACTGCTACGCTCAGTTTGGTGAGCATGAATTCCATGGTGTATGTTATCTCATCAAGATATCACGATTTGAATTTAGTTAGTCTTGACTGGTTAGATAAGCTCAATCTCCCAAATACGCCATTAAATTCGAACGTGTTGTCTTAACCAAACGACTTCACTTCAAGTCGTGCTTCACGTACATCTCTGTTGCAATATTCGCGTCAAAAGCATTCTCCAGTCTGCTGGGAAAATCGTGGCTGCTGCAAGTTAAGTCAGATATCTTCTACTGTGAAGCCGAATATTAAGCTGGTTTTCCATCCTAAACATCCAATTCAGCATCAATCGGAATCCCATAGACAAGGTGACTGCTACGTCCTTGCCTCCAAGCGTGTTTTCAAGAAAGCAAAGGGGGGAGGGAACAAGGAGAGAGATCTTAGATAGATTTTTGCTGCCTTATCATACGGCACCCAATACTTCTGCATCAGATAAGTTATCTTCGGCAAGAATTATTTTTGATCGAAAAGTCAAAACTTCTTCAACCATATCCAAAAGACAGTCGTACACTTTTTACAGAGGGAGGTGATAGGATCCCGCATAAAACAGTATATCATGCCTTCTCACGCATGTCGTGACTTGTATGATCAATTATTTCCCCACGGCTGTGAACCGACTTTATTGTTTTAAAAATATATAATTACCATGTTTCATTTTCCTAATAAATATACAGTACAGCACAGTATCTTACAGTCACAGACTGGCTTTTGTATTTTGATATTCGCGTGACTCAGTGAATCAAAGGGGAAACAAACGAACAAATAGGCATATTAGGGTACCAGTCGAGTTCATTACCGTTATAACCAATTAGCAGGGGCAGACGTAAGATTATGTGATTCAGAGAAACTGTCATACTGTTTTTGATTGGTCTAAAACCTTTGACTTTTTTCATTTTGACACTTTTGGGTCTAAAATTGCTTCTCATGCTGTTTTCTTTCATGGTCATGCACTACTTCAGCGACTAATACCATTACTGCAACTAACGGTAGGACCGATAGCTGCTACCTTGACGTGGAGGTCGGGCTTGCACATCGCGATAACCCAACAAGCTACAGTGGCTGGAACCAATGTTCCTTCAGGTCCTACCATGCCACGAAGGTTAAGACAGCGATTAGACTAAAAGCAGTTACTTGCTCAGTGTAAGAATCTTTATTACACTATGCTGGGTGTCTGAGGGCATAGTCGTACTGCTGGGGAACACTTACTTACTTTACTTTACTTCGGCTATCTCCTACGGGAGGATGAGCCGGCTTCATGAACGAGTTCATGAAGTTTCTTGGGAATTTGGTACGAGTGATGTCCCCAGCATCGCTCGGCCTTTTGTTTGAGAGTGCAGCTCTAGCCTTTACACAGCCAAGTGTGACCTACAAGGCAGTAGGAGTGGAGTAGGGAGCCCACTATCCATTGGCAGCCGGTGACCGGAGTTCGGTTCATCCGCCTTTTTGAATGGGGCCAGACATCTAGGACATCCAACAAGCCCTTTGTCCATACGTCTGCCGGTGAGCTTTTTTTTTTTTCATACGCCAGTCGTTGAAGGTTTGGAATCAGGGTTTAGCCATCTCCCCTAGACTGTCATCCAATGGACAGTCAACCCGGTGGAGAGCGCCGGGCATCCGCTTTTGCCCTCTCGCTTTAGTGAGAAACACCTCCGCCACGTGAAGGCAGTGAGTAGGACTTCCTCAGGAGAGGCTATGTAAGACGCACGGTCATATGGGAGCATTTCAAGAGGTGTGCGGAGGGGTGGCCAACCCGCAGCGCAAGACACCCACCCCCGACCATCCTGAGGCTTTGGAGGCCCTGGGGAACAGGGCTGTAACAGCAGTAAGGTGTTACCCTCAGATGACCAGCATGCCGGCTATGCTGTCTGTCCACACCGGAGAGGGGGTTAGAAAAGGTCGACCCCAGAAATTGTACATCCCGACTCACCCTACGGTGGTCCGTAACCGGCGGTAAGTTTACTAATACGGAACCAAACCAAAAAACCAGTTCATACAAGCTGTCTGTGACTGGCCTCAAGCAGTTGTCCCCTGGGCTCTGCGGTCACGCAACACTTTCTGTTTCAGGTACGCGTAGGATCAGTCAACTTCCACGGTGTGGGCAGCCGGCAACCGTCCACACTTCCAAAAGCACACGAAGTCTTCCTAAGCATCATTCTTCTCTATCCACATCACCTTATTCCCCTACTGCAGCTAGTAGTATTCGTCAGGTTAGTGAGGCACCTTCAATTCACTCTGTGACCACGAACAACGGTGAGAGCCATAGAAACACCCCACACAGCCTTTTAAAGCCACGTTGCCAACTTCATATATGAGCATTTAACGTCAGGACCGTCTGCAAAATCATACAACAGGCATCACTACCAAGAACTCTGGCTTCTCGAGCCATGGATGTATGTTGTGTTTCGGAGACACATATACAAGACCCGAGTGTGGTCATTAATTTAACCCCACCCAGTCAACAAGATGAATCTGCAAAATTCACTTTAAGGGTGTCAGGAGACCCCTCAGCTAGCTTGCGAGGACTCGCAGGTGTAGGGATAGCACTGAGTGTTAGGGCAGAAAAATCACTTCTTGACTGGATCCCAGTAGATAGTCGTATGTGTGCGGTCCGTCTGAATGGGTCCGTTAAAAGAATGAAAGACGGCGTTACCCGTTGTTTCTTTTTCGTATTCTCCGCTTGCGCCCTAACAGACTGCAGTTCAGATGAACTAAAGGATGACTTCTACCTGAAACTGTCTAATTTGCTCCAAAAAGCAAAACATTCAGATTTAGTTGTTTTAGCGGGCGACTTCAATGCCCAAGTACGGAAGTTGTGCCAGACTGATAAGTATGTGGTTGGTGCGTATGGAGTCCCCTGCCGACGAACCGACAATGGTGGTCGTCTTCTACAGTTTTGCTCAGATAATCACCTGTTCCTAGCCATCACTAACTTTAGGCACAAAGAGAGACACTGCTTAACTTGGCGACCACCATCACCAAATCAACGCTGGACTCAGATAGACCACATAGCCATAGGGTATTGTTGGCGATGGTCAGTAAAAGACTGCCGCTCGTTCTGAAACACGTGCGTAGACTCTAGCCACGCTCTGGTTCGTTCACATTTATGCTTACGATTAAGCGGACATAAGAAATTGTTGGCAGCGAAACAGTTACGTCCCCAACTAGATCGAGACACTGAGTCCCCATTTAAGGAAGAAATAGCGAAACGAGTTTCTGAGGTTGACAGTAGTGCTCCTCTTGACACAGCCTGGCACAACATACAATTAGCTGTAGACACAGCTGTAAAAGCTGTTAATAATCTGAAACGTAAAGTTAGTAAGAGCCACTGGATTTCTGCCGCCTCATCCGAACTGATTGACGCAAGAAGACTGATTCCCGCGAGCTCCGATTATGATGAGGAGCGAAAGCTATTCAAACGAAAACTAACAAGAAGTCTTCGCGACGACCGTGAACAGTGGTGGGTGACAAAAGCAAAAGAGATGGAAAAGGCATCGATGATTGGTAACACCAGACAACTATTTAGGCTTATCAGGGAAACAGGTGGTAAAAGGCAAATGATAAGTGAAACAATCTCTGAGAAAAATAGTACCATAATTAGCTCCCAGGATAGACGACTGGAACGCTGGAAAAAACACTTTGAGGAGCAGTTTAATTGGCCTACAGCCCCGCTCAACATGCCGAACATCCAACACCTCCCTGAATGGGATATAGACACAGGTCCTCCGTGCCTGAGTGAGGTTACTAAAGCTGTCACTAGTCTGAAACAAGGCAAAGCAGCGGGACCTGATGGAATGACTCCAGAGGTATTTAAGTACGGTGGAGACAATTTACTTTCTGCATTAACTGAGGTTCTAGGCAGCGTCTGGGAATCAGAGGAAGTCCCATCGGGTTGGTGCAAGTCACTGATTATCCCCATATACAAGAAAAGAGACAAGTCTTCCTGTAATAATCACAGAGGGATTAGCTTGACTAATATGGTATCTTAAGTCCTAGGCTCAATAATATTGCGTAGACTAAGTGGTCTACGGGGATAACAAACACGAGAGAACCTGGCAGGATTTAGACCAGGAAGAGGGTGTATTAATCATATCTTCACCCTTCGACAGATTCTAGAACATAGTCATTCCTACCGGCATCCAACAATCATTATATTTCTTGACCTTAAGGCGGCGTTCGATTCTGTCGACCGAGAGGTTTTCTGGAGATGCTTGGCTGTAAAGGGAATGGCGAGAAAATACATTGCACTGATTAAGGCACTCTACTCGTACTCATGCAGCCAGGTGAGAGCTTACGGTGAGTTGCCATCTGAAGTGGTGTCCGTCAAGGATGCCCATTATCCCCATTTCTATTTAATTTCATCATAGATGTACTAAAGGATTTAACCCTTACTCACTTCAGAGACTCAGAGATTGACTTGCTACCATGGAATAATCTCGTTGACTTGGAATATGCAGCTGATATAGTCCTCCTAGATGAGGACACGGACAAAATGCAGAGTCTTATGAACACCTTGAGATGTCAGCAATCTACGAATGTTTGGCATCCGATTCGCTCCCATCAAATGTAAGATGATGTAACAGGACTGGACTGGACTACACTGACTCCTAGTTTACAAATAGGGAGTGAAGTGTTAGAGCACATTGACCGCTTCACTTATTTGGGAAGTACTATCAGCCAATGCGAACGCGTTGATCGCTGACAAAATCTCAGTACGTATACAGGGGGCTCGTTTCGCATAATCCAGTTTACGCCGTCTCTGTCGTAGATGTGATATCCGGCTGGCTGTCGACCAAAGGTTGGGTGCACTGCTCATCAGTCCGCTCCGTCCTCCTTTATGGCTGGCTGTGAGACCTGGTCATTGAGAGTGGAAGACATGAAAAGATTAGCTGTCTTCGACCATAGGTGCCTGCGCTCTATTTTTCCGTGTGAAGTGGTATAAAAAGGTGAGCAATATTGAGGTTAAGTATCAATCGAGTGCTATGTAAGGAGGGGGAATCAATCGACGAGGTTGTGAAATTACATCGACTGAGAGAGATGGTTAGGACATGTGTTACGTATGCCTGGTCATCGCCTTCCTCGACTACGGTCAATGTTAGCTGACATAGGGTTGGTCAGGCTGGAAAAGAGCTAGCGGCGGTCAAACCATAACATGGCCTCATCAGTCAATGAAATCTACAACAGTTAGTTTAAGTCAGTTACGTAGGAAGGTGTGGACTTCCTGGTTGGGGTCCTCAGGACGGTAAAAACCAATGGTTGGAAAGAATTGGTGATATGGCTCAAAATCGTTCTCGGTAATGGCTGGCGCGGATACATCCATTCCTTGTGACCTATGATTTCTAATGAAATTACATTGTTCCTCGTTACTTCTATTCCTTTGTCTCACACCTCTCTACTGGTCTCTATTATGCATTTCTTCTACCTTCTTCTCTTGCTTTGTGTACTAAATGGAATGTGGCGACTTGAACTGCTGCACATCGGTGCAATGTTCTACGTCGTAGACAGACAACAGTACGTGATATAAATGAAGTCGCCATTGATATATACTGTTTGTTGTTTTTAAATATCCTGCGATCTACATTGGTTGGTCATTAAGAAGTAACCAATGTTATATGCCTATTTCTTAGTTTCAGTGTCGACTGAGGTCTGTCAGTCAGGTTTTCAATGTTAGACACCACGCTAAACAACTTCCCATCTTTGTTCACTTGGAAATGACGATGGTTGTAACCGGTGTGTTATTTATAATCTTACTGGATAAATTTTATGCAGCACTGGGATGTGTTTTGCAGTGATTTCTAAAGTAACGAACAACCCTCAAGATATACATTTAGTGGTACTTCACTTATTTGGTGCAGTGCACAGAGTGACACAGTATTATTTGCTGGGTAACGTTCTTTTAGCTGTTTCTGCCCAAAGATGTTTGCGTTCTATTGAATTTGGGCGTAAAGTAGTGGGTAAGTCAATCCATGAAGTTGTGGAATTATATCGATTGAGATAGTTAGGACATGCGTTGCAAATGCCGAGCCACAACCTTCCTCGACGAATAATGGTAACTAGCATAGGGTTGGGTGAAACCATAGGTTGGCGAGTTCGTGAAATCTTTTAGTTGGTTTGAGCCACGTAGAGAAAAATGTATGCTTGCTGGTTGGGGCTTCAAGATGCTGAGAACCAGATGGCTAGCACAAAAGCGCTAATTCATTCACTCTTTGTGGTTTCTCATATCTACTAAACCCTCGCTCTCTTATGTTACCATTCTTCCTCCAGCATATTTCTGTTCTGGGCCAAGTTAAACTTTAAGCACAACTAACTACCAATGGAGTACGACCGCACCAGTGGCCTTGAAACGTTCACTGAGCAAGTTAGTGAAATCCCGTATATAATGTTGTCATCATCAATAAAATATGCTAATCGAAGTGTTATGTTGTCAAATGGGATATCTGGGAAGTTTCAGTTTAGGTTTGGTGAAGATTAAGTTACGGTTTAAGTCATGGACAAGATAGGGTTAGATTGACCTAATAAAGGCGACATTAGGGTTGGTTTGAGTTAGATTACAGTCTGTTTAGCGATATTTTCACGTTAGGATTAGAAGACCTAAATAATTACACGCATAGAATGTGGTTAAATTGCTCCATTGACATAAGAATAATACTTGTGCACTGTGGTACAGCATAATTCCATTGTGGGTAACGTTTATTTTGATAAAGTCTCACAGGGTTATACAGTAGTATTATTTACTGATGACCATGTTTTGAGCACAATCTACTGCTCAGTGAATACTGCTGTATAACACTATGAAACTTTATCAAAATAAATTTTACCCACAATGGGACTGCCCTCTCTTGATAATCCAACCTAAAACTGACAAGTATTTTTATCCCATGTAAGAGGAAGCTATCCTCTGTTACACTTTTCTGCAGTCATTATGCAATTTTTTCATAAATATATGTACTCCATACACAAAAATGCCTCCCTCACAGGATTGGTGCTTTCGAGGCCATCTGCTGATTGGTAGTTAGTGGTGCTTGAAATTTAACTTTGCCCTGTTCTGTATAGTTCTTTTGAATTTGTTTACCCTACTCACCTTTTCTGTAACTTTGTGTGCTACGTGGAGTGTGGCAAACTTCTGTGTTGGAACTCAGCCAAATATACAACAAAAATTATTGCAGATATTTAGAAAGTTTTGCTATCAACATAGATTCAGGGACAAATCACTGTATAACTACAAAAATTGAATTTATGAGTTCTGTCTCCTTTGATATTATATTATGAGCGATATATTGTCTGGGACACGTTATTCGGTAAACGAAACTGGCGAATCAAATCAACCAACCTACACAGAACCCTGCTAGGCTTGAATTTTGTATGTGTACATGGCATGGTGTTATCCATACACCTAGCCTGAATTCTTTAGGCTTACTGTCTTGATTGTAGGTATGCCTTTCATGAACTGGTACATATAACTTAGTCCAGTAATATAGCATTACCTTAGCTTGTAATCCTACTGCAGATATTCGTCTTTATTAAGATCCTTTCAAAACCATATACTTTGTTATTAAATTAACCTAGGCTTTTAAACGCCATACATTTTCAAATTTCCGTAGATTGTCTGTCTGTTTTCGACATAGAACTTTGCACAAATGTGCACCAGGTCAAGTCGCCACACTCCGTGTAGCACGCGAAGCAAGAGAAGAAAGTACAAGAAAAGCATAATAGAGACAGTGAGCAGAGCGGTGAGACAAAGGAAGAGTAATAACGAAGAACAAAACAGTTTCATTGGAGATCATAAGTCACAAGGAGTGGATGCATCTGCGCCACTGAGAACGATTTTGAGCCATGTCACCAATTGTTTCCAACCATTGATTTTTACCGTCCTGAGGACCCCAACCAGGAAGTCCACACCTTCCTACGTAACTGACTTAAACTAACTGTTGTAGATTTCATTGACTGATGAGGCCATGTTATGGTTTGACCGCCGCTAGCTTTTTTCCAGCCTGACCCTATATCCGCTAACATAGCTCATCGAGGAAGGCGATGACTAGATTGTAGATTGTACACAGGTGGTATATATATATATATATATATATATATATATATATATATGTAGGCACGAATATACCCAGGACAAGTAACAAGATTCAGATTTTCAACACTAATGTCAATTCAGCCAACGATTCTGTTTAGTTCAGAGGCTTGGCGTAAGCGTCACAAGAACCATCTCTAACAGGCTATTGCAGACTATCATAGACTGCTGCATTCGCTGGCTTGATAGTGAAGATCTAATGGCGAGAAAGGATAAACAACAAGGAACTATGGGAACGAACCAACCAATAACCTATCGCCTAACAATATCCCAAAGGAAACAGCGTCGAATCTAACACACATTAAGAGGAGCGTTGAGTGACATAGTGCGACAGGCCATTTCTCGGGTGGAATCCGAATAGGAAATGACGAGTTGGGTGTTCGTAGGTGACATGGAGGTGGTGAGAACTTATGAGAAGTAGTAGAACCAGCTGCAGAAAACATGGCGAATAGAGATGTGCTAATTGAAGCTTCATGTTCCAATCGATATCCGAGGGGATTAATAAGTAATAATACTCTTTCAATTTACATACTCCCTAACATGAGACAGCATGCTACACTGTTGTTAACAGCCTCAGCTAATACAGTCTTTAGTACAAAGTCACTACATATGCTTCAACAAAAAAAATAATTTAGCTCTTAAAGGATTTATTGGTAAAATATGCTCAGAAAACTGAGTTCTTCTTAAGAAAAACATCACATGACTGCAGGGTGAGTGGACAATGACTAATGACAGAGTAAATTAACCGGTATCGTTGGAAACACCTTCTATTCTTCACCCTTAAAAACGATCTTTTTCTTCACGTATTGTTTTCATAGCTTTGATAGGATCTGTAGTTTTGGCATGTGCCAGAATATCAGGCTCGGAAACACGCATGAAAGGATTAGTTGCCATTTCCTCACCGATTGTCCCAGGAACAGTCGGTTGATTTGACACACGCATACGTTTTATAGCTGCCAGTCTTTGTTGAAGTACTTCATTCCTAGGCTCCACAGTCAAACCAAATTCAAGATTTTTCATTGTGTATTCGTGTCCACAATAAATTTTTGTTCCTGTTGGTAACTTTGATAGTGTATCTATGAGTGCTTTATACCTGTTTTTTAGAAGAAAATGTTGTTTAAATTAGAAAATATGCACAATGCATACAATAGATAAGAAAAACTTATGCAAAACAAATAAATCGCCGAAGAGTCCCCTTCGAACTGAGACATATGTATAGTGTCTACGCTTTACAATAAAAGAATAAATGCAACTACTGTACATAAGTCTTACGAACAACACACCTCTCATTAGAAATCGTTCAAAATCTAGACTAACTAATTCATATGAGATGAAAAATAAGCTAACTGACATTCAACTAGAGAATGATGAAAAAATGGTTAGTTTTGATGTAACTAGTCTTTACACTAATATACCAGTCATTATAGCCTTAGAAGCAGTTAGAAAAGAACTAACTGCGGATCCTGAAATCAATCATAGGAGAAAGCTGCCCATTGAACAAATTATTTTAGGGATTCAGTTATGCCTCACATCTACTATCTTTAAGTTCCAAGGTAAAATATATAGACAAACAGAAGGTAGAGCAATGTGATGGATCACCAATATCCCCTATTGTAGCAGATATATTCATGGACAGCTGGGAAAAGTGCCCTCAATACATTTAATCCTACTCCGAAAATATGGTGGAGATATGTGGATGACACTTTCACACACAGTGTTAAAAACAGAACATATCTCTAGCTTCTTGATACACATAAACTTACTAGTGGAGAGAATAAAATTCACATTGGAATCGGAAAATGAACAAGGAGAAATAGCCATGATGTTAGATTGTAAAATGAAACGAATAGAAGAAGGTAAACTACACACTAGTGTTTACAGAAAACCAACTCATTCTAATAGATATTTAGACTTTAATTCATCTCATCCGTTATCTGTCTGTTAAGACAGGCTTAGTTAAGTGTCTAACAAACCGAGCTATAGCACTAAGTAGTACAAGAAAAGACCTAAATGACGAAATAAAGCAGATAGAAAAAGCGTTGGTGTTGAATAACTATCCTATAAAATTCATTAGGGAGATCAGTAAAGGCCAAAAACGAAATAAAAATAATCGTGAAACTATTTATGACAACACAAATAAGAAAGAATATAAGTCATCCACTGTTATACCATATAAGGAAGGGACATCTGAGGCCCTACGTAGGATTCTTAATAAAGCAGGAATTAGGGTGGCATTCAAACCTACAAACTCACTCAGAGACAAGCTCTGTAGGTTAAAGGACCCAGTTGACCCAATTAGACAAAATAATATTATTTACAAAATACCATGCAATGACTGTGAGGTCAACTACATAGGTCAAACTAGTAGGTCAGGGATAGTCAGATTGTCTGTCTGTTTTCGACATAGAACTTTGCACAAATGTGCACCAGGTCAAGTCGCCACACTCCGTGTAGCACGCGAAGCAAGAGAAGAAAGTACAAGAAGAGCATAATAGAGACAGTGAGCAGAGGGGTGAGACAAAGGAGGAGTAATAACGAAGAACAAAACAGTTTCATTGGAGATCATAAGTCACAAGGAGTGGATGCATCTGCGCTAGCCACTGAGAACGATTTTGAGCCATGTCACCAATTGTTTCCAACCATAGATTTTTACCGTCCCGAGGACCCCAGCCTGGAAGTCTACACCTTCCTACGTGGCTGGCTTGGACCAACTGTTGTCGATTTCATTGACTGGTGCCAAGTTTTTGTTTGACCGCCGCTAGCTTTTTTCCAGCCTGACCCTATATCCGCTAACATTGCTCGTCGAGGAAGGCGGTGGCTTGGCATACGTAACACATGTCCTAACCATCTCAGTCTTTGTAACTTCACAACTTCGTCGATTGATTTCCCCTGTTTAGATTATCAGAACATAAGAATCTAGCTAAGGTAAGAATGGTTGACCCTGAAAAGGTAAGTAATTTAGAAAAAAGCTCATCTATTGCACTTCACACAATAACAAACAACCACACAATAGGGTGGAATAGGGTTAAAATTCTAAAAAGTAATATAGGTAGGTGGAGAGAGAGGTTGACCACGGAATCCTTATTTATCGAGTCTACACTCAACACATGCAACAGGAATGACTCAATGCAAATACCAGAGATATGGAAGATATTATTACCGCAGGTCAAATCAGAAGAGGATAATAAATAATCTTAAAATTCTATTTCAATTCAAACACATCACAACATTCTAACATAAAAACTTATTATTACTATTAAAACACTCGTCGTATTTCCCATCTGATTATAGTTGATCAATAACACTCGTATTATTGCCATCAGTCAAATCAGAAGATATTAAATAATCTTAAAATTCTATTTCAATTCAAACCCATTCAAACACAACATTCTAACAAGTAGCTTTTATTATGACTATAAAAAAAAACACTCCTTTTATCCCATCTAACTACAATTGATCAACAACACTCGTACTAGTATTTCTGAATGTACATTATCTCACATTGGTTTTTAATCCAATATCTAATCGATTCTACACATGTATATAAATGAAAGAACAAAGTCGTGAGAGTAACTTGATATGATTATGAGCAATAGTTTGTGCTCGAAACGTCGTCAGTTAATATAACTGTACAACACTGTGTGATTTATCAAAATAAAATCTTATCCATAATGGAGACTCTCAACGACTACCTACTCGTATTAATAAAACAAGCTAGGTACATCATAGGCACCAAGATGTGCATCTCATAGTTTTTGTGAGGACTGGGAAACTGTTCAGACAGACCGAAACGAATGGTTCCGTTAAAGGACTACACCCTGAGCCTTTGCTTTATGGAGTCTGATCTTTAACGCAGGGGAACAGCTAGTTTAATGATAATTCTGGAAATTTCTTCTACTAAGGTATTTTCTTTTGCTGTGGAGCAGAGCAGCCTTTCCATGGTTGACGGTGACCAAAAGAGGTTCGTACGCCATTTGAAGTGTTTGGATTCTAGAGCCCATACAACACAATAATTTTGCAATCAGAGCTTTTCAGCTCTCTCTGGTGGACCGGTAATATCAAGCAGTCCGGCTGTAAGCACCAAACTTTCACTCTTGTGAGAAACACCCCCCACCACCGCGTGAATAAGACTTGGTCTGCCAGGAACTACGAACGCATGGTTACATCATGAGAGCATCTCGAGTGAAAAACCTAAGCTTGTCCACTCCTCGGCTGTATCAGCAGAATTGGAATGAGTGATTTCAACGTTTCGATCAACAAATTTCAATCCCCCTGGGATTCAAACAAATATAATTTTTCGCATATGTCCACTTTTCACTCGGTAAACCAATGTTGGTGAAATGATTCAATCAAATATTATAAACAGAGGTTATAAAAAAGATTATTGAATCTATAACTGTAGGAACTATGCTAGTCAAGCTAATCTTCTCATGATTATATCACAAGAAGATTCGCCTCCCTTTTTATACACTGGGACAATCAATGACTTAGGCAGGTATAACAGGACTACTTCTGATTTCCCTACAATACTTAGTATCTTAGGAAACCTAGTCAACAGTTCATTACCTCCATCTTTAAATACCTTTGAAATCAAAACATCAAATCGTAATGTCTTTACTTGTTTTAGAATAGAAACAGTCTTTGCAACGTGACCACCTAGGCTAGAGGACAAATGCTTGATGATAGTCAAACATGGCCCAATTGGGTTCATCTTGCAGATGTGAGAAGATGGAAATGTTGACGCCGGCTACGCGCTGCAGCAATGTAAGTCGATCGACCGCTTCTAATTTCCTCCCTGAACAGAAAAGCAATGTAGCTGGTTATATTGTTTAGTAAGAAAGGAAACTCAATTGATGGGGTCGTGAAGTTCCATTGGGACATGTGTACACATGCTAAGTCACGGTCTTTCACAAGGTTTAAGGTTATCTGAAATAGGACCAAAATCTGTATAATGTTAGAGCGGGTTTAAAAGAACATACGACACCAACCTATTAACAACGTGATTGTTAGAGCTTGAGTCAATTATGGGAGCGTAGACTGTGCATCTGAGTGTCCAAGGGGGATAATATTAAGAGTCTGAAATTGAGACTTTTAGAAATATGGCGCAGATATATTTACTCATTATCACCTTCTATATTGTGAAAAGCTACACTAATTCTCACCTAATTACTTTCGCTACAGTAGATTTTCCTACATCATAATTTCATTACATATATTTCCGTTTATTTTTTTGGTAGTGTGGTAAACTTGAACACCTGTACTTCTGTGCAAAGAGTCCTACGGTGACAAGTCAGTCATAGTTAGAAGCTACTAGGTTTTCCATATCTTCTATCTTCAACAGCTATGAGACTCACAGTAGTGAAATAAGGTTAAGTAGACTCTCGGGGATTATAGATATCCATAAACCTGATATCAGCATGGTAAACGCGAGTGGACAGATGCCGAATGAGCATTCCGTACCAGTGCTGAGGCATTGTAAGAAACCAGATTGATTAGAGCTTGTGCTGACTGAGTTTCAACGCAGAACTTACCACAGAAATGCAGCAGTTCATCTTGACAAACACCACGTAGCATACAAACGTAGACAAAAAAGAACACAAACGAAGAGTATTCAAAAGGCTTATGATGAGCAGAAATATGAGGGAGTAAGAATAGTAACATGGAGTTAGATAATCGTTTAACGGATATGAGAGGTGACAACGAGTGAATGCATCTCTGACACTGAGAATGATTTCTAGCCATATATCTAAATCACCAAAAGTCTCCAACCACTGGTTCTTAGTATTCTGAGCACATCCAGACAGTCTACATCTCCTTAGGTGGTTCCGACAAACTGTCAAAAGGTTAGTGCAACTCCTCCCTATCACTTAACTAGTAGTCCGAGAATACCAAACCTAAAGCATCATTGGCAGAAGTGAGCCACGTACCAAACATACTCAGGCGTTGTCGTATGGTGATCAGAAGCTGTATTTTGCCACCTAATAAACTTAAAAAGACAGATGTGTTGACTCAGAATTTTACTACAAGGTAAAAAAACAATGGGCACACAAGAGGAACGACTTAACATTTCTTCCAAATTCCCAGGAAATTTTTCAACTAAAGGGAATGAAACTAGTATCATCATTTGCCACATAAGGTAAACAAAGCATGGAAACAGCAAAAGTATTGCTTTAAGTTTACGTTAACTTAATAAAAAAATTTTACTGACAGACACTCACATTTGCTCTGCAGTGCCTTCAAAGAATCTGCCACATCCTCCAAGAAATAACGTGTCACCGGTAAAAACAGCACCGTCTTGCATGCTATTTTCTTCAGTAATATAATAACAAATATGTCCAGTAGTATGACACGGTGTAGCCAAACATTCAACATTGAGTTTCTTGCCAATTTTCAGTTTGTCACCATGGGATACAGTATCTGTTAAACCACCAATACGATCATCACCACCGTACACTTTCAGCGGTCCAAATCCTGCTTCTTTGCATTTCTTAACAAGATCAACATTTCCACCAGCGTGGTCATAATGATGATGAGTTGTTAGTATAGATGTAATATTGAATCCACCGGTTTTGACTATATGCAAAACTTTGTCAGCTTCGACTGGATCGACAGCTGCACACGTCTAGACATATAACCAGATAGCAATAAGTACAACAGACAAGATAACAAAGTCATCTGTATACTGACTGCATTGATTAATTACATCAGTGACTCTAAAAGGTTGTACACCTTAAGCCAAAGATACAATAAAATCATTAAACGATTTCCTAAGTGTGAAGAAAAGATTAACTAGTTCGGCTAATGATGAGAGGCTCTCATAAGCAGAAATATGTTAACAGATTTATGTTAAGCGTTCCTACAATTTGTTTTTAAAACATTACAAACAGATTATAACTATGAAATACGTCCAAGCTGGATTCAGGAAAAAAGCAAATAATGTGCGGATCAAATTGCAACGCTGCGTGTCATCGCCGAACACAGCATTGGATGACACTCGAATATCTACCTCAACTTCATGAGCTTCGAAAAGCCTTTAGACAGTGCTGACCGTTAAACTGGTTCAACACTATAGAGTATCTCACACCTTTATCAGCCTCATTCAACAATTATATGACAATGTCACACGTAAGATGATTCACAACGAAGAGCTCAGAGAAGCCTTTGAAGTGAAAGCAGAGGTAAGACAAGGCCATCTATCATTATCGATGATAATTCCGAGTGTGGTGGATTGGATCATGCAGCAGATCATGCGTAGAATTGAGTGAACAGGCATACGTTGGAACGATAAGAAGGTTCTAGATGACCTGGACTTCGCGGATAATTTATGTACAAACTCGGAGACCTAAAGGCAAAAATCAATAAGTTCGTGGAGAAGACGAGAATTTAAGTGAACACAGACAAAATAGAAGTGATGATGATTGACCAACAATAACCAGCACCAATCACTATCAACGGAGGAATTTTGAACGAGGTCACTACTTTTACTTATTTAGACAGTATCGTTTCCACTGTAGGCGGCTGGAATGGTGATGTCAAAGGTAGAATCATAAAGGCGAGACAGACATTCATTATCATGAAATCAGTGTAGAAGTGTACAACAGTAATCACACAAAGAAAAGGATTCATATTTTTAACACTAACGCCAAGTCAGTCAGCTGTTTTATGCAGTTCAGACAGTTCCCGTAAGCCTCACTAAAAGCATTTCCGACAAGCTACTGGATACTTTAATCCACAGCTGCTATCTATCTATGGCCTGACAGCGGAAATCTAATGACCCGAAAGGATAAACAATAAGAAACTCTGGGAATGAACCAACCAATAACCTATCGCGTAACAATATCCCAAAGGAAACAGCGTTGAATCTAACACATATTAAGAGGAGCATTGAGTGACATAGTGAGACAGGTCATTGCTCCGGTGGAATCGGAATACGAAACAAGTTGGGTGTTCGTGGGTGACATGGAGGAGATGAGAACTTATGGGGAGTCGAGAAACCGGCTACAAAAGACTGAAGAAAACAGAGTGAAATGGAGACGTGCTATTGAAGCCTTATGTTTCACTCGGAACCTAAGGGATTAGTAATAATAATTGTTGGGAATACATCAAATTAAAAACTGTAGTTGGAAGTAAATTCCAGGTTACTCTACTTTTCGAAATATTACAAAGTAAAGGGAAGGAGCGCAAAGAAGTGCCAGAAACAGAGAGGGAGAACAGTTTTAAATGAAGACGGGTATAACTGTTTTACATTTCGATGGTAATACGCAGTGAATACGTATTTTCATAACGGATACTCTTACACCACTTGACCAGGGATTTGCGACCACCGATTTCTGATATCCAGGAGGAGAGCAGTCACACCACACAGACATGAATCAAACAGACAGTTAGAGATTAAAACCCTGTCTTTGGCTTATTATTATTCCGTTAAACATTGACTATCACATGTCGAGGACACTTCAGTCGATCACTTCCTAATAGTATTTTACTCTCAATATTATTTATCATGTGCACAAACAAACAGAAATACTTCGATTCGAAACAAAAGCAGATAATCTTTTTATTCCTTTCTACTTTCGAACGAGTATGCACAGTGATTGTAAAACAGGAGTACTGAAGGACACAGACGTTTTTAGTGCATAGATGAAGATCATTTCTGTGAAAAAAGATGGCATAGATTGCCAGGATAGTATAATATATATATATATATATATATATATATATATATATATATATATATATATATATATATATACTATAAAAGTTGTGCAAACATCAATATGTAATAACTTACTTTTGTAGCTTTGTCAATAACCAAATACATGTAATTATCAGACAGAGCAGGAATAATTACAACATCCATTATGGGTAGCGGTGAGTAGTGAAATCTCGAAAATAATAATCTTGTGGCGGTTAGCTGCTAGATGAAAAAGCAAAAATATTTATGAGTATAAGTACAGCGCTGAAGCAGTTTGATAAAATCAAGTGAAAGCTCATAGAGAAGTGCTCCGATTTGAGTATACAGCTTTTAACTAAACACTACAACACGGTAGGTAAGTAGCCATAAAGTATTATGTATTATACTACGTGTCTATATCACAACACAGAAACTGGAATTAGCACTAATCTCACACATAATTCATATACAGCAAAGATGAATACAACTTGTAACATTTGTTACTATCCGCTTTCACAGAAAAATTGTGTATCAATGCGATTGTACTGCCAAAAATGAATTCGGTAAACTACTTGTCTTGTTTTTATATTGAGTGTACGCGAGTAATTAGGCGCGCTCCGGACATGATGAGGAGTGGTAGCCGCTCAAGCAAAAAGTTCTCACAACGACGATGAAAAGTGATAGGTGACGGAAAAGGCATCAGCGATAAGTAACACGAGACAACTACTTAGGTATATGAAAACATAGCTGGCAAAACACCACTGATAAGTGAGTCTCCGAGAAAAATGGGGCCCTAATTAGCTCCCAGGACAGAGAGCTCGAACAGTGAAGCAAGTTAACTAGTCTACAGCCAAGCTCAATATGTATACTGTCTGCCTGTTTTCGACATAGAACTTTGCACCGATGTGCAGCAGTTCAAGTCGCCACACTATGTAGCACACAAAGCAAGAGAAGAAATGCATAATAGAGACAGTAAACAAAGGTGTGAGACAGAGAAATAGAAGTAACGAAGAACAATGTAGTTTCATTGGAAATCATAGGTCACAAGGAGTGGATGCATCCGCACCAGCCATTACCGAGAACGATTTTGAGCCATATCACCAATTCTTTCCAACCATTGGTTTTTACCGTCCCGAGGACCCCAACCAGGAAGTCCACACCTTCCTACGTAACTGACATAAACTAACTGTTGTGGATTTCATTGACTGGTGCCATGTTTTGGTTTGACCCTATGACCTGACCCTATATCAGCTAACATAATAATAATAATAATAATAATAATAATAATAATAATAGCTTTATTCCAAACAGTATTTGTGGTACAGGTATGGAATTTTCAGCGTGCATTACAGTATATTGCATCTAATTACCTCATAAATTATATAAGATTTTTAAAAATCAAAGATAAATAAATAAAAATAAAATAAATAAGTTATAAATAAATAAAATAAATAAATATTAGAAATTAAGAAAAAAAAAACAACGTAGAGTATTTCATTTCAAACAATGCAACACAGGATTTGAAATATAAAGTTGATGTGTGGTAGTAAATGAGAACAACAGTGTAGTAGTAACGAGGAAAGGAAAACAAAAACAAACAAAACAAAAACATTGATCGTAGTCGAGGAAGGCGATGACTAGGCATACGTAACGCATGTCCTAACCATCTCAATCGGTGCAATTTCACAGCCTCGTCGATTGATTTGCCCTCCTTACCTAGCACCCGATCGATGTCTAACCTCAATATTGCTCACCTTTTTATACCACTTCATACGGGAGATAGAGCGCAGGCACCTATGATAAAAGACAGCTAATCTTTTCATGTCTTCCACTCTCAATGGCCAGGAAGGCATGACAATATATCTACTATTCAAAACCTACCTTTAATGGCCCTCGATCTTGAAAATAGGTGAAGTGATAGTGCATGCTCACCACCTCATGTATTTGGGAAGTTGCATCTGCTCCAACGGAGTGACTGCTGACAAAATCCCAACACAGATACAAAAGGTTTGGCATTTGCCGAACTATTTCATCTTTTGTGCAGATGTGATACCTGGCTATCGATCAAAGGACATGTGCACTGCTCAGCAGTTCACTTCGTCCTCTTTTACGGCTGTGAGACATCACCTTAGAAAATGGTAGGTATGAAAAGGTCAGTTGTTTTTGAATATTTGTCCGTGTTTTGTCTCGTTTTAGGTGGTATAATCTGGCGAGTAATGGCGACTGAGGTCAGACATCGACTGTTAGGTAAACAGAGTAAGTCAATCCATGAAGTTGTGAAGTCATATCAGTTGCGATGGCTAGGACACATACTGCGAATGTCAAGTCACTACCTTCCACGACAGGCTACGACAGCTAATATAAGATTAGGTTGGAATTAGCATCAGTTCACGAAACCTTTGGAGCCACGTAGGGAGGTGTAGAGTGTGGATGAAGTCCTCAGAATACTAAGAACCAGTGGTTGGAGACTATTCGTGATTTAGATATATGTCTTGAAATCATTTTCAGTGTCAGAGATGCATTCACTCGTTGTCACCTCTCATATCCGTTAAACGATTATCTAACTCCATGTTACTATTCTTACTCCCTCATATTTCTGCTCATCATAAGCCTTTTGAATACTCTTCGTTTGTGTTCTTTTTTGTCTACGTTTTTGTGCTACATGGTGTTTGTCAAGATGAACCGCTGCATTTCTGTGGTAAGTTCTGTGTTGAAACTGAAGGAGTTGAAGAACAGGTATTCGAATCCCCTTTAAAACCAATGAATCCAATTAAGAAATTAAATCGACTGAGATAGCTTATAAAAATGTTGGACAAAATGTAATTCAAAGCATACCCTACGCCGAATATCCAGTTAGGCATTTGGGCCAAACGTGTTGATCACTGTAAACTAGAGTGAACGATGCTAAACACTTAAATATGTCATCTTGGAGGAACAGAAGCGTACAGTAATTAAGAAGAAAACTCGTTTATAGCTGCATATGCGTGAGACGAAAAACATGAAATTGATTAGAACATTTATGTTTTGAAATCCTATATGAACAAATGGAATAAAAGATTAATGATGGAATCTATACTGATAAATATCACCACAAACACGTACAACAGAGGTGACTGTACAATTACCGACAAGCAGAAACAATCCTAGATACGAGAAATTGAGTTAACGCAATATAAAAGCACCAAGTGTATTACTACCAGTTGGAAGTGTGTGAACTAGAAACAATGCCAACTGTTGGACGCGTAAGGTAATTAATTATTATATTTCTAAAACCAGCTGTCACTGTGTGTAAACAACCATTGGAATACAATCGTAGGTACGGACTACTATCTTGATTACCGTCTTATAGATTACGTAGGCTTCTTTCAACGGTAGGCACAATGGTTGCCTTATTCTACATTGGTGAGTCACTCATCTCCTGTTCTCCAGTCAGCTGTGACTAGTCTCACACCAGCTTTTAAAAGGTGACGGGATTTTTTGTATGCATTCGTTTCGTACCTCCGCTTCGTCACATGGATTGGTGTTAATCGAACTTGGAGCACTCTGACTTAAAATTAAGGGCTGGCGAAGAGGCCAAGCTAACTGGTTCCGCCCAGAGTTTCAGATTAGATGTTAAGTTCCGTTACGCTGCCTTCTAAAAGTCCAACAATTGTTGTACTACCTCGAGGGCTAGTGGTTAGCTCAGTTTAGTTAGGTTTGACATTCGGTAGCAGGTGAAAGCAGTCCGATTACATCAAAATTTCTAGAATGAAATCGATGATTACTACCTTGGACTAGAGCCTGACTAGAAATCCATCGGGTACAATGGAAAGAGCGGTAGTCCTGCATGCACACAACATCGGTGGCAAAAGCCATTTTGTCCTAAATAAGTCTACGAGCAAGTACTGACACTGCGTCTCCGGGTGTTTGAAGTCGGTGCTGACTGGACATAGACAGTGATTTGTGTAGTCTACCAAAGGCGGATTTTAGCATCCGTCCTGTGACCTATGTAAGAGTGACCCCCTGAGGCCCTCCTTTAGCCTAGACGTTCGAAAATAAGAAATTATTTTCTGAGTACTACGATGTCTGTTAGACGTTTGCATTTGCCGTTAACTCTATCGATTGGCATCCTAATTTATATTTGAGCTGCAGCTCATCGGTGCATGAGTAAAGAAAAGGTGAGGCTTCTATGACCCATTGGCCCTAGTTCTAACACTACCTGACCTAACGACTACCTTTGGGTATCTCATAGTGTGACGCAACTTCGGCACTGGCACTCAGCGCGAAGCCACTAAGCAGGAGGCCTATGCCACAGAATCATCGAATTAATGCTTAGCAGTATGTATCGACAGCGAAATCTACAATAATCAGTGAAATCCGTTTGATGTTTTACTAGCGTTAACATGCAAACTTTATAAAACAAGTTTTATTTTCGTCACGCATGCCCCTATCTATATTATTATATAGGTGCATGTGTGACGAAAATAAAGTGAATAAAACAAGTGGACAATATAAACAATGAGGTATCAAATGCGATAAAATGACTGCGAAAACTCTACATTCCGTTGGTAAATAGTATAGAGAAATATTTGAACTGCTAAGTAGCACGCGTCCTACAGTAGTGTGATTTGAAGTTTAAGGTAAGCTTAGGAGTTAACTTTAAGAATCATATTAGAGTTAGCGGGTGAAGTATATCTATATCTTCCAAGAAACATTGACATGGCTTACGTATATGGAAAAATTACAAAGATTAATACACTAAGAACAGCGTTACAACGAGATTGTTCGAAATCTACAACTCGCGGTATGACCTTGAGCAGGCAGGCTACACTTTCAATATTCAACGTCGCTGTTACGAGTGAACCAAATTGGACGTTTTGTATCTGCTGCGTGATTGTAACGTTAGGGTTCCTGATCTTTTTGAAACTGATTAGTTTGTCCTGTCACACTATCGACGTAAGTTTCGGTGACCCCAAGTAGAGTGGTGCTGGCATAGGTTCCTTGTAGTTTGAAGTACGTGAAATGTTATGGCTGGTTGCTGCTTTGAATATGAATGATCACCTAATTCGTTATTCCTCAAGTGTGGTCAGATAGGAAGAAAACACTAAGGAATAATTATGCACAATCGTCTTGATGGACAAGATTTGCAGCTCAGGTGGGTGATTTTGATGTAGTTGTGTATATAGCGGTAGGTAATTCCCCAGAATTCTTGGCCACAGCATTCAGGAGTAAACATTGGATGCTGGCCCTCACTGTTTTAGTCAAGTCGTTTGGCTGAAGGCTTCTAGTCGAGCATCCACGCCATTTGGCACGCTGTCATGTCATGTTCGTCCGTTCGTGCACGATCCCTAGCTACTTAACCAATAAGCCTCACACTCCAATTTGGTCCGTAATTTGGGTGATCACTTCTGGTGTTTTACTTCGCCTTTGGTCTACGCGGAAAGAATACTATAGAAGTTGTGGATATTAGATCTCGTGTTGGTATACTTCGTACTGTCTGTGAATGGCCCGTAATCTGGTGAGCCCTACTCCGAACTTCATCTCTAGTTAACACACAGACAAACCAGGTGAGTTCGATCGATTTTGTATTTGTTCTTGCACTGTTTTTAAACTACATATATACCGCCATGAGTCATGATACTCCTAAGGTCACCCGTATTCTATCAAATGCCAAAAGTATTCAGTTTGTACCATTTTGGCCAGAAAATGCAGAAACGTGGTTTCGATAGCTGAGTCTGATTCCAGCCAAAATGGGTCAACTCATCAACGTTTATAGTTCCTTGCAGTTAACCAGGCACTACCGGGGAATTTAGCAAATGCGTAACTGTGCATATGGCAAAGCCAGACGTAGGCAAACCGTATGACGTGCTTAAATCAACCATCCTAAAGAGAAACGACCTCATGGATTGGCAGCGTCTTGATGAATTATTTCGCAACGTGAAGTTAGGTAATGAGTCGGCTGTGAGCATGCTAATAAGAGTGCGGCAATTTATTGACCAACTTCAGTTCTATCACGGACTCTCCAGAGAGCTATTCTTAACGCATTGCCACGGACATTACAGGCAGTGTTACTGTAGACAACTCAGCGACTTCTGCCGACCAAATTCCAGAAATAACAACGGCTAGTCACTGAAATGTGCTCCATCACTAGACAGTCTTCAAGTAGAGACACTGAGGTGACAGAGTTGTGCGAAACCATCCAGCTAATACTTAGATAGAACAAACCCCGTGATTGCTCCTATCATCGTCCGAACCCTCTCAACGGCGAAACTCACGTGGTCGATCTAAATCAAAGCTGCCTTCACTTAAAAACCCTGACCGGTGTTGGTATCACTATACACATGGTCAGTAAGCGAAATGTTGCCGAAAAGCTTGCAGTCTTAGAAATGGCTCGAAGACTACGGGATGCTATCCCACTGAGACGCGTTAGCAGCAACCGTCTCCGATGGCACTAGTCTCTTGCTATACATTCATGATGTGGTCAACTAGATCCGGTACTTAGTCGACACAGGAGCCGACATCGGGGTCATTCCTGCTACAGGGGGAGATCAACAGAAGGAACCTGTTTCCAACTTGCGGGCTGCGAATGGAAAACCAATTGCAATTTGCTGTAGGAAATACGCCTATCTGAACGAACTTAGGTTTACTCAAACCTATCCAGTGGATTTACCTTCTCGTTGACGTCACTATGCCTATCACTAGCACTGTCAATGTAGTTGAAGATTGAACGATCAATTCATGGTTGTTTGCTCATGCCCAACTTCCCCAATTTTCGCGGAGGCATCAATACGACAGTCATCGTCTCATTGGTCGCTGTTCAGAAAGAAGTCAGGAGAAAACCGTCAGAAATAATATTGTGATTTATTACTGTAATATTTGTTCATAGACCTTAGTTTTAAAGCTTAGTTTCAAAGTTGGCTATATGTTGGTGTTACAATAAAAAATTCTCGAGTCGCCAATCGGTGTTTTGGTTTTCGCATCCATTATTACTAAGCGTTTCTGAGAAACTTCAAGGAACAGTGTGAGCCCCAGCGTAGCACGAGCTGGGCATTGACGGTTTACGAGACGTTGCTGAGAGGCACTGACCTACTTAATCATCATGATTTACTCGTAGACTTCCGCCAAAATCCGCTGATAGACAGAACTACTAGGCTGTCTATTACGGCATCACCTACGTAGGACATAGCCTGTCACCCATTAAGATGGAGGCAATTTTCGATACAGCTTTCCAAACGATTGTTGACAAGTACCTAGATACTAATCGCCAATCTAACGGTCTACTGTGCATAACTAGCAATGTCATGTGCCATATCACAGCCTCAGGAAAACTCGTGACATCCAAAGCGCAACAACTTGCTTCTCAGAAATTGCAACCAGTGAAAAGTGAATTCAACCATTGTTCACCCTTCTCATCATTTGGCCATCAAATAGCCCATGGGCATCCCCACTTCATATGGTATTGAAAAAGATAGCAGCGATTGGCGACCCACTGGTGATTGCCAGTCAGTGAACGCCAAAACAACCCATGATTGCTCTCCAATGTCTCACATACACGACTTGACGGTAAACTTATCTGGTACGACTATTTATTCGAAAATAGACTTGGTTAAAGCATACGACCGAATCCCGATGGCACTAGATATTCCGAAAGCGGCAATCACTACACCCCTTGGACATTTTCAGTTTCTATGTATGCCTATCGGTCTCCGAAATGCAGCACAAACATTCCAACACCTCATTGACGAAGTAATCCGTGGTCTCGACTTTGTATACGCATACTTAGACGACTGCCTCATTGCGAGTCTAGACGAGGAAATCCACACTAGACACTCGTACTTAGTATTCGAAAGGTTACGCTGACATGGTGTCACTAGTAACATCCAAGTGTCAGGTGCGAGTAAATTCACTAGGCCTTCTTGGCCACGCCAGTGACTGCGAGGGTATTCGCCCTTTAGCTAGTAAATTTGATGCGACATTGAACTTTCCAGAGCCACAAACAGTGAAGTCTTCGCACTACTAATAGCTTAGTGAGTTATCAACGACGCTTTATTCTCAACTGTGCTCCTCTGATTCAACCACTAACAGGCCTTCGAGAAAATGAGTCCATCGAACTTATCGCGTCTGCTCAAAATGGTTTCATTCAGGTTAAAAAGGCTATCGCGGAAGACACCTTCCCCATGCATCAGGATCCAACGGCACCAATAAGTAACTCATTTAATTCATCACACACTGTGATCTGCGCAGTTGTGCAACAAATAATCAACAGGGAGTGGAAACCACTAACCTGTTTCTTGAGATTCCTCCAATTAGCAGAGATGAAGTACAGCATATTCAGCGGAGGAATTCTGGACGTCATTTTCGACATTCATTGGAGGATCATGAATTCATAATTTTCACCGACCACAAATCTCTTACTTACTCTCCGAACTTAACTTCAGATAAGTATTCACCGGAGAATCACAACAACTAGACTACATTTCGCAGTTTAAATCAGATATTCGTCATGTATCCGGAGTGAACATCACTGTGGCAGATGTCTTGTCGCACATTTGCTCCTTCATCTACACAGATGGCATAGATCTCAAAAAAACTGGTTCATCCTCAAAAAGAAGATACTGAACTTCAACATGAGTTGTCGAAAACAAGTGTGCAACTATCCGAGAAATCCTTAGGTGGGGGAAGAGAAACTATTCTGTGTAACACTTCCACGTCAACTCCTCGCCCCATCGTGCCTAAAAGTTATCGCCGCAACGCCTTCAGTACTTCGAATGTCTTACCCCACCCATGTGTGCGAATCACCGTCAAGCTTGTAACTAGTCGGGTTTTTGGCCTGGTATCAATAAGGAAGTAAGGGAATGGGCCTGAGAAAAGTGCTGGGTAGTAAGACACACCAGAAGCCCTCTTGACAGCTTTCTTATCAGTGATTCCCGTTTCAAACACGTTGATGTAGATTTGGTTGGACTCCTTCCAGAATCTCAAAGATATAGCTACATCTTAGCCTGCATCAACTGTTTCGCATGATGGCCTGAAGCAGTACTCCTCAAGGATGGATCTGCTGAAACACGCATCTTTGTCGCCAGTTTTGGATGCCCATCCTCCGTAACAACTGTTCTCAGGCTGCAATTCCAAGGCATTTTATAATTTACCTCGACACAATAATATCTTGTTTTATTATCTTGCTGCTTTCACGCTTATATCCGTACATACATGACTAGCCTGCTTCGTCTCACAGCTGAATTTCACCACAATATGGACAACGACAACAAACACTATTCCGTATTAGTTTGTTTATTAGATGTATCACACAGTGAAACAGTATTATTTACTAAATAACGTTTGGATGACAATTGATATGATTATGAACAATAAATTTTGTTCGAAATGTCATCCAGTAAATAATACTGTTTCACTGGGTGATACATCTAATAAACAAACCAATATGGAATTTCATACATTCGGTTCCCTTGATAAATTTCGATAGAGAAAGAAAGACCAGATTCGCAGTATAAAATGATATAGTTCTATTTCACAGGTTCTCATCAGCTGTAAAATACCTGAAACTACAATGGTTTTTAAATATTAACATTTCATACTTCATTGTTTGAAAGATAATAGAGAAAACATTATAAGGTGAACGCATCTGGAATATAAGTATTACAATTTATAGTTTAAGTTACCATCAATTTATATACTATCAAACTATGAAAAAACAAAGAGGGGAGATTGAGGGAAGATAGAAAACAGATAAATCTAATAAATAGTGTTAGCTTGTATGTCAACACGGCAACTCAAGAAGGTCAAAGTTCATCAATTTGAAAACTTGCTTAGTGAGTTGAGCCCATCAGTGTGTATGACTAATCAGTGTAATCAAAGTGATTTGGTTACCAAGGGAGTGAGAGAGTGACTACACTCTCTTTCTGTGTGCATAAGTTTAGTCTGAGGCGTTTGATTGCAATTGCTTTAGCAAATGGTAGTAGATTCGCTGTCCTTTGTATGGTTAATATTTTGAAGGATTTGGAAATCTCGACAAAATGACCCGTATCCACAGAGTGGGTGTCTGGTAATTGCTCTTTGTAAATATCTGCTTCCTTTTAAGCATAAGTTTTTCGGAATATGCTCTGAAAACCGGATAGAAGCCGTTCTTTCTGTCCGTCCAATGTACTTGTTGCCGCGGGTGCACGTAAATTTATAAATGCAGTTGAAGGTAACATCATCAGGGTACTTATCAAATTTCGATTGGCTTAGAGAGCATGTAGTACTGTCTAGCGTCACCAGATTGGCTGCAGGGAAGCATCTCTTTACTGCTCCCTTCATCCTCTTTTCACTCTTTTGAGATACTGTTTCTTCTTTGTATGGGAGGCAAATGAACACTTTCTTCTTTTCAACTGTTGGATACTTCTCTTTCTCATCCCTTTCTTTGCTGTACTTTAGGATAAATCCTTTTGGATACCCGTTTTCGTTAACGTATTTTTCAACAAAGCTTAATTCTTCTTCTACTTTGTTAGGCAAACATAATGTTGTAATTATTTGTAATCGTAGTATTAGTATTTCGAGATGACCGAATTACACGAATCCAACCAAAACACAGAGAGGGCGGAATTCAGGAATTTGTATTTAGCGGAATTATAATGCAATTCATATAAGAAACATATTAACAATCAACAGTAAGTATTTAAACAATACAGAGATAGAAATTGTCAATCACCACACATAACTTCTTGACCCTGTCATACAGTGTCCCTACTAATTCCCGCTTATAGCTCATAGGACAGAAGCTGTTGTGGTGAAGGGATAGTCCGATCCAAGTTTCTTTTCTGTAGATGGACTTTTCGGCCGTTCCATCGTTTCTTCTTTTTACATTTAGGTCCAGGAAATTTAAAGTTCGGGTGGATCTCATTTAGGCGGTCAAATAATACAGATGCATGACTCATATCGTTACAAACAACAAAAAAGTATCATCAGCCTATCGACGGTAGTATGTTGTTTCATTGATAGCGTCACTAAGTCGCGTCTGTTCGAGATAGCCCATGAAGATGTCTGCTAGAATGGGTCCTAGAGGTGAACCCATGGCGACCCCATCAATTTGTCGGTAGAATTGGTCATTGAATCTAGACTGAATGTCTTTTGTGTAAAGAATTAGTAGTCGTTTCATCTCTGGCTCCGGTAATGGCAATAGATCTGGAATTACTTACTACCACAGTGTCCAAGGGGGGAATTAGAAAAATATGTTTAAGTAATAGACTCTCTTGGAAACAAAGTCTGTCGATTAGAAAATCCTATGGAAGCCAATAAAAGTATGATTTAGTTTACCCAATAACATTCAGTAGTTATGATGCTACTCACTTAAGTCGAAGTAGTAGACCAGGGTCAAGTGAATATGACAGCACAAGAATTCGACTAAATCTGGATCATTAGACCGTACTAAAATGAGAAATATACTGTGTTTGAAGATTGTTCAGTTAATTGTATGACATAATAAGCCAGTTAATATGAATTAAAATACCACCATAGTATGGGAACTTTACACGCATATGTCAGTTTTCCATTATTTGAGTCACTGCAGTAAAAAAAAATACCATAATACTTATGTTTTCCTTCTTCTTTATTTCTTTATTATTCAGTATATTTGGGACTTAAAATGTTGTGAAAAAATTTGGGTTTATATTTTTGCTGTACGTGAGAGTCTTGTGCGTCGGGGCGCAGCGACATTCTGGGCCATCGACCAACTCACTCCCAAACCTCGTTAAGCCAGAAATAAGACTGGCAGGTTGGACATGAGGCCAGCAACCCCATCTTGTAAAAAATAAACACCACTGCTGCCAAAAACTTCAAGCCTGTAGCTTGAAGCTTTACGTTCCACTGGTAAAGTAAAGAAATAAAAGAAAAACGTGAGAGTTATTTTTACTTTGTCAAGATTTATGAAGAAGATTTATTCGAAAAACTCGATTTTATCGACAAAACTTGTTCTCACAACAATAGTCACTATCGTTCATGTACACACTGGGCAATTCTTGTTTTTACCGACTTTTCATTTCCCTTCTGATTGTGGTAAAAATATCACTTTGTAAATGTGATTTTCTGGTGTTTAGAGTACGTTGGCTGGTAAATTAACTAACTGCAGTTTTCAGTGCTTTATTCCACTGTTTTACTGCACCGGTAAACTGTTGAGCAGAACATCTGCTATACATCTGCTTTTGACTTGGTCCCTATGGACATCTTATTACATAAACTTGCTGCAAGTCAAACAGAATGTTGGGTTGTTAACTGGTTACATTCCTATTTCTCAGAAATAAAACACTACACCGTGTATACAGGGAAGTCTTTCACTTCATTGGCTACTGAAGCTGGTGTCCCTCAAGGTGCTGTCCTTTCTCCTTTCTTTTTCTTTCTTCTTGCATGACTTGCCTCACTCTGATGAAATAAACTTTGTGAAGTACGCTGATGATTTAACAGTTTCAATGACTGTTAACTCCCAGCTAGATTGTATCAAAATAAATAGCTTTCTGTCTGGAGTCAGTAAATGGTATGAGTCTAACGGTCTTAAACTGAATCCTTCTAAATGTCAAACTGTTACTTTCAGCTTACGATGTAAAAGACAGTTAAAAGAAGTCATCAATTCTCATGACAGTTGTAAGATTGACGACAATAATATAGGAATTAAATCGGAAATTAAGTATCTTGGACTCATTCTCTCTTCTTATCTCTCCTGGTCTTCCCATGTTTTAGTGATCTCCAGTAAAATATTCTGCCTGACATTTTACATTAAGAAGTTAAGGCACTCAGCCCCTCCTCTTACAGTTCATAAACTCTTGCATCCTACCTATTCTTCTTTATTGTTCACCCTTATTCTTTCCTGGTTTGCTTAAAAAGGACTATGTCACAATTCGTAGGATGCTGAAGACTGTTAGTAGGGTAGCTAACGTCGTTGTCGATAGACACTTGACTTCGTGCAATAAATTTGCTAGTGGGATTTGTCTGACTTGGAGCATCCACTTTATCCTCAGCTTTCACCGTGCATCTCCTCAGGTAGAACAAGAAGTAACTTCAGAAAACTGTATGGTCGCACGTCTAAGCATAGAAATTCTATGACACCATACTTGGGACGTATTTTATGTGATGAAAATAGTGTCAGGCAACAATTAACTAACCTTATTTCATCTAGTAAATAAACAATTTCCTCCATCCATCCTTATATACCTTCAAGTTTTACTTTTATTATTTCTGTTATATTTATGGTCCTGTTGCTTCTTTGTTTTACTCGCATAATTGCAAGCACCAATTTATCTCTATGACTGCTGTAATCTTTGTTTTTCCCCTCACCATATCATGTAAAGAGAAGATTATATTCAATATTTTTAAACATGTTAGGATTTCTATACCACATTGCCAATACTGTGTGACACAAGCCAACGGCAATTTTCCCTTGTATTATTATTATTATTATTACCCTAGCTGTTATCATTATTATTGCTATTTCCATTTTATATGCTGCATGTTTTTGGCACTGCCTCTATTGTAAATGTGGAAAATTTTCTGTGTGATTAATTTTATTTATAATTTGAGGATATTAGATGCAATATTGTGCGTGATTAATGCTGAAAATTCCATTCTGTATCACCAGTACTGTTTTTGGAATAAAGTAAATTATTATTATTATTATTCAAACCTAAATACTCGTAGAGTAGGTGTATATTCATTCTTGCATGGTTTCCAGTCATTACACTCAGCATATCTATAGCCTCCGAGTAAAGCCTTGATACAAGGAGAATCTCTACCTACTGGAAGAGTTTTGAGGATGAAGTGGTTAGTGAAGACTAGGTCGACAAATTTAGATAATCCAACAGGATACTTAACGTGTTGTAGACAATCGTTTGCTTGTAGTGTTCATAAATGTAATATATATCGTTTTGTAAAATGAACTAGTTGTGAAACTGCATCAGACATGTTGAAGTCTGCACGTATAATTTCGGCCAGGTCTACTGGTGAAACGGCGTGAGCAGACATGTTTGCTTACTCCATACCATTTCCAACAGATAGATAGATAGATAGATGAGCAAGGGTGTGATTAATTTAACCTAGGAGATAGGAAGTGGAATGACATGGCTTCAAGCCATTTCATACTGAGATGTTATCTGTGATGAGTTCTGGTAAACTCACTGTGAGCCATTATTATCCGACTCCTCACTTATTCACTGACTCGAAGGAAAATACACTGGAAATGAAGTGGAACAATAAAGAATCTCTCCATCTGATGTTGAATAAAACAGAAGGAATAGTGTTTATTGTCGTGGTTCATGCTGTGGTGTAATTCACGTGAGCGTATGCCTCGAGTGGTATGTGAGACGAAGCAGGCTAGTCATGTATTTTTATTATTATTTTATTATTGCTCCCTTGGGTTCCTAGTGGAACATAGGGCTTCAACTGCACGTCTCCATTTTCCTCTGTCTTCTGCTATACTTTTCGCCTGCATCCATGTTAATCCATCTTCTTTCAACTCCTCTTCACACGATCTCCTCCATGTCACCCTTGGACATCCTACACGCCGCCTCCCTTTCGGGTTCCACTCGAGGGCTTGGCGCGCGATGTCACCCAGCGGTCTCCTCAGCGAGTGTCTGATCCATCTTAATCCATTTTCTCCTGCATATTTGTTGGGCGATTGGTTCTTGCTTTGTTTGTTCCCATAATTCCTTATTAGTTTGATTATTAAATGTATCACACAGTGAAACAGTATTGTATACTGGATGACGTTTCGAACACAATTTATTGTTCATAATCATATCAATTTTTGTCACACGACTTCGAGATTTGATTTTTATAGTTTTCTCTGTCTTCTCCTATTTGTTGTATGGGCAGTAGAATTTTCCATATATCTGGGACAGGTGTTGAATCATTCCTATTACATGTATTTGCGGTTGATTCGATAAACAAAGCTTCTGTTATCAATCTCTCCCTATACCCTGTGACATTAGATTTTAAAACTGTCATCCTATCCCATCCTATTGTATGGTTGTGTGTAACTGCATGTAGTGCTATAGCTGAACTACTCTCTAGATTTCTTATTTTATTCGGGTCAACCAATCTAGATTTAGCTAGGTTTTTATGTTCGGCTAGTCTGACTGCCCCTGTTCTACTAGTTTGACCCATAATTCCTTGTTGGTGATTCTTTCCAACCCGGCCATCTGATCTTCAGTATTGAGCGAAGACAGTTGTTAATAAAGGTCTGCAACAGGCTGTTGGAAATATTCTTTGTGACCCACCCGCCAAGTTTCTGATCCATATAGAAGAACTGACTGACTTGACGTTTGTATTGAAAATCCGAATTTTGTTGGTGACGCTGAGTGACAAAGATTTCCAGATTGATTTCAGGTTGATGAATGTGTTTCTCGCCCCCCTCCCCGATTCTCACTCGATTTGACATCCTCGTCCGTTCCTCCTGTAGTTGAGACAATGCTCCCTAGATAAGTGAATGAAGTAACCTCTTTCAAATCCCAAATCACCCGTTGATGGTGATTGACGTTGGATGTTGTTGCTGTTGTTGGTTGGTTATTTTCATAACCTCCGTCTTGTCTAGTCATGTGTGTACAGACATAATCATACAAGCATCAGGATAATGTGACAAGATATTATTGTGTCAGACATTGACAACAGTAAAATACATAAGCAAGTCTTAATATCACACTTCAAACACTTATTCTTGGTATGGATCGATGGATAATATTAGTGTTATGTCACTGAATACACGCGAATTGGAACGGAATAACTGCAAATGTTGGCGAGGGTAATTTGGAGTTGGGGAGTTATGTTGTAAATGTTATGGGTTTCGATATTTCAGAGTGACAGAAAAATCAATCGATTGAGTGAAGAAATAGATTCTTTGGCGTGTACATGCATGTTGGTATTTGCCCTTTCGGAGAAACGTAAAAGGTGGACTTGTCAAATTTAGATTGTCTCAGTGAACAATTTATCGTGTGAAGTGTGACTAGCGCGTAGAAGTTACTGAGCACGACAGTCATTCGATAGTTTATATTAATCCCAATAATAGTATTTATTTCTCAGGAATATTTGCTTTTTTTAGTGTGACAATTTTGCAGACATCAAGATTTCCGTTACGATATAAGATGGAATTTTTGAATAAGGCTTTCTCGATCATGTTTATGAAATCAGAAACTGCTGGTTAATCAGATTTCATGAAAAGTGGTATGCTTAAAGTTCATGATTTTCCATGAGACACTAACCAGTTATATTCGTGGAAATAATCAAAATACAGAAGCAGCTGCTGTGCATAAATGTTCGACAGGAATTATTTTGTACCTCAATTAATCGATTGTATTCAAGTGTTGGTTTGTGGGGATTCGACTGAATGGTTACAGGATTTCATTATGAGCCGATATTAGTTAGAGAACCATTGGAAACCTGGGAGTACTGGACAGCTACTGTTTCATCCTAGTTTGGGACTCTTCATCAGTACGCACCCACCGGGATTCGAACCCAGGACCTTCCGGTTTCAAGGCGAGCCCGTATACCATTAAGCCAATGGGACCCAATCCAATGGTCCTTGAATCCTAACTTCTGCCAATTCACCGCACAGCGCTACCCCTAGCCACTGTCGATTGTATGTTTCTTCTGAATAATTCTGAGCTCATGGTGAATGAATGGGTGGACTGTTCAGAGGGTGAGAGAAATCGTGAAATGCGTATGCCAACAGATTTTGAATGATCGAACCCATAGACAACATTTCACCTAGTATAGTATAGGTTGTCCTATGCATGTTTAGAGGAGCATTTTCATAATCTAATTTGCTGTGAATTGGTAATATTGAGTTAGTTTTGGACTTCTGTAATCCAAATAATCAGTACTGTCTTGCATAATTGGCTGAAGGTGTTTGGATGTGTTAGTTAAGTTATTTCCAGGCAACATATATACCAACAGAAATTATTCATGGACATGATTTTAATTCTATTTGGAATGTTGTAGTGTTTGAAATTCTCGTAAACTCTACAATTTTATTGTTGTAGGTTTACTGCGGTATTTGAATTGTTTTATCAGACTTGGGCTATTTGTTTAGAAATGCAGCTTTAGATAAAGTCCAGGTATCTGTTATGATGCATGCATATGTAATTGTTTTCTTCATCTTGAATTAATTAACTGATTCATCAGACATTAAAACAGTCGTATTCCGTATGAAAAATGCGTGTGTAATTATGTCGGCTATTATGTCTATTTCGATTGGGTGCACATTTAAGAGTATTCGACTGAAGATGCGATATACGCTGAGCATAAAGCAAAAGAATTTTAAAGGACCCTTTTATTTTTGTGCTAAAAGGCTTTCACAAATCAATATATGAGTATTGATTCAACCCCCAAATACGTCAGATAATCACTGTATTCAGTTGTTGCACTCCCTATCCTTTAAGGAGTGATTTTGTCATATAATTCACACTGACAAACCTCTTTCAAACACTGACCTTCCCTAAAAGCCTTTAGGGTCCTGTACATTTTACCAGCGTCTCTATCTTCTCAAGATTCACATCTTACAACCATCTATCCTGATTTTTTATAAGCTATGTTAGTCAGTATGACCGTCTTATGAATGTCACAGGTAAGTGTTTTCGCTCAGAAATCAGGATGACCAGTGACAGACCATTATCTCGTGACTATTTCGGATCGCAATACACCATCTAATGGTTCACTGTTGTCCCCTTCAAGCGTTTGTGGAGTCAATCTGTTAAATCCTGCCGCTTTACCTCGTTTCATATCATGGAGTTGGAGCACCGCTATTATTATTATTATTCCCATGGGATCATAGTGACGAAGTGCTGAAAACGATGACGCACCTATCTGTAACGGCTTTCCCACTTTCCCTTAGACCAACAATTATTATTCGTAGTCATTGAGAAGAGTTTTAGTCAGTTCATGTTCAGACAGCTTCTTTCATCATGTTCATAGTCCTCACATTTCCATGCTCCTCATGTCGATTAAACAACAGAATGTTGATAGTTTTTCTTAACCTCCCACTGCAGGTCATCACTTGTTTCCACTGTTGTTCCCGTAGTTACTTAGGTATGATATGAGAGCTCCTCAAGATGAGTACTACTGTTTTACTCAGATGTATTTAGTTATCTTCTGACTAAACACAGACCTGATGACTCAGCATAGATGAAATGAAGGCATTATGTGGTCTCCAACACACTCATTTCCCCTTGAAATGCTTTCTCTGAAGAAATTATAAGCCAATAGGAAATAGGTACGAAGATAAGGAACAAGATTCGTATATGAATTATTGGAACTCATGTTCAATGCACTACTAAAGTGAAGCGAATCTGTTACTGAACTCACTATTCATGCAGTAGTTCGATTCAAGTTTGTGTATGATGGCCAATTAACTGTCAGATTTCTACAGGATATTTGTTTATTATCTCTCTTTCGAATCTCTGTTTACTCTCTTCTCTTGATTTCTGTGCTATATGAATAGTGGCGACTCGAACTGCTGCAGATCTGTACAAAGTTCTGTTTTGAAATCAGTCTGTTAGTAACGCGATATTTATCTAGTTAATCGCCTCATTATCCAGCATGAAGACAAAACCTGTGTGCTCCAATGCTGTGGGTAGGCTCAGAATAGAGTTGTTCGGCTGAATGACAATGATTGAGATGAAAGCAGTCAAATATATTGCGAACTTTGGTTTAGCTTTCTTCACGAGATCAATCGACATTAATTCCATAAACGATGAGGTGAAGTTCGAACCAGGGAATAGGAAAGCAGGAAATCATGAAGTCCAGTAAATATCTCCGGTGATTTGTGTATACCACCCAACACCTCGACAACCATATGCGTGTCCAAAGTGTAGTGACCATGTGCTTCTTGTGGAACAACTGCTTATATTCCCACTGCTCAAACTGTTGGCTCGGAATCCACGAATACTGTACGTGGAACGTGGCGGTCACAATTCATCTCACCGAAAAATTCCATTAATGATTCATTCTTACTGAAAACGTTGCAACCACTTGCAAATTGCCCATGTGCCTGGATTCTCAGGGGCTGGAGAAAATCTGCTGCTTTTGAATAAAATTTTGGCGAGGTTATTAAAAGGATTAAAAGATCACATGAGAGTTTTCACTATGAATTAATTCCACTAATTTGACTGAACAGACTACTCTTTTATGTATAAACTTGTGAAGTGAAAATGTCCTCTATTTTTCTCACTGGTTTCCACTAGACAAGATAGTCTGTTGTTGATCGGACCTTCCAATTAGTTATACGATTTTATCATTGATTCATATGGCATGAAGAGCAATGCGTGTATTGTGTCAAAATGCTATAAATCTCTTTCTTCCATCCCTCCTTAGGTGGTATGATTATAAATTCCTACTTCCGTAGATTTCGTGATTAATTGGCTTGCCTTCATTCTGGAAGTGATATCTGATTACTGAAACGAAAAAAAAGAGTGAGCTAGTTTTAAAGATGTGAACTATCTATTTCGTATAATGGAACTTCAAATTACGGGGTGGAAATTATTCGATTTTAAGGATTTTCTGTGATCCATTGACAGAAGCTTTTTTGGTGAGTTAATTTGTGTGTCGTGATACAAGTTCGTATTTCAACTGTCAAACTAGTAGAGATGATAAGCGAGTGGTTAGTGGTTGTTTCCGTCACTGGTGTAGTTTTTTCCTGTCGAGTTTTAGGTTGTGCTGCTTTCATATATAGAAATCCTGGTGGTGGGTGGTCAAGTGATGTACTTGTCATGTGTTTTATTCACTGGAAAATTCAGTGTGTTAATAATAAATATTACCACTGTCAGTAAAATATTGAAACGGGAAATACTTGTGACACTCAAAAATATAATTAATTGAATCGTTCTTCATTGTCTAGAACTGTTGTGTTGTAGGTCAAAATATAGTCATGCCAATGAGTTGATTTCAACCTGGAAATTGATATATTTAACACTGCGTTTTGCTTTATTCCTCATTATATTTCGGTTAGTTGTACGAAATTCACAATGAAGCTTCTGTCTAACAACAAAATGAACTTGCTGTATAAAGTGAAAACGAGAATAAGAGCATTTTATATTAAATGATAATGAACAGTTATCAACGTAACCACTTTGTGGTGTATCATCTAGTCCATCATGTTTAGGCTTCTGGAAATTCAACTGAATACTGAATTGCTCCTGTGTTTTACGCGGCTTTATCCTTCAGTTTAGTGTAACTGTTCAGATACATACGTTTTACTAGTGCTAACTCCCTCTGCTAGACTGCATAAAATGTTTATATGATTCTTGTAGGAGTCTAAACTTCAGTGAAAGCTGATACCTACTGAAGAAATAATGCTTACCATCACTTGGTAGACAAAGTAGCAGATTTCAGAACGCATAATCCTACCCCTAGGTGGGTTATGGTGGAGATATGTGGATGACATATTCACTGTGTTGAAATCTGTACTCACCCCTCAGTGTTTTGTTTTACACATATAAACTCAATAGTAGACGGAATCCATTCCCTTCTTAGTTAGAAGGTGAACAGGTTGAGTTGGCTATGGTAGGTTTAGAATAAAACGAAAACTAGATGGTGGGTTAGATACTAGGATTTATAGAAAACTGACACTGTAATAAATACTTACACTTTAATTCATCCCATCCAGAATAGGTAAAGATAGGTTACTTGAAAATCCCCATTCAGTCATATAAAGGAAAAGAAGGCGTTCAGCGAAGAGACTCTTTTCGGCGAATTCATTCACTGAGCTGTACAATCGCATATATATATATATATATATATATATATATATATACAATTTTGTTTGTGTGTGCGTACATTAGATTTATAAAGTTGAGATAATTATGTAATGTAAGTATTATTTGGCTTGGAGACAAATGTTAAGATAGAAAATAAAAATAGAATTGATTAAGTGAATTGGATGACGTAATACAGTTGAGTAGAATTCAGAGTAGGTCAGGTTGGCAACAGTGTTAATGAGTGGTGGTTAAAATTAAATAAGGGTGGGGTTAGAGAATAATACAGTTGAAAATAAGTAAGTTAATCGAGTGACGTAACATAGTTGACTAGAAATTGGACGTGGGTCAAGTTAGCAACATTGTTAATGAGGGTAGAGATTACAAAAGGGTGGGGTAGAGAATAATGTAAATGAAGATGTGAAATAATAAAATGCAAAAGACAAAATAATAAAATTAGTAAGACTGAAATTAAGAAAGATTACGTCCATTGTAGATTTAATGAATGAACGAATTTATTTTGTATGCAGAGTTCAGGATTTAGCAGATGAATTGCCATTTCATCTGCGATGTGGAGAAGTTTGATCCGTACACTTTTAGCAAGATTACCTTGTATTCTGTAGATAACTTTGAAGTTTATTTCTGGTTTGACTTGGTGTCCAGAGTCGATCAAATGTTCAAGGATCGAGCTGCGAGGGCATCGGTTTTCTCCTTTATAAAACCATGAAGGTAAATGTTTGTTGACGCGTTTGGATAGCGAACGCTGAGTACGGCCGATATACCTGGCTTCACACGAGCAGGTGAATTGGTAGATGCACATAGATGAGGCCAACAGCGGTAGCTTATCCTTCACGTTCATACGAATCATTGGTCTCGTGGAGAACGTCAGTCGTAATTCAGCTGCAAGGATAGGTTAAGTTAAATGTCTTCATAATTGGGCCAAGAGCCTAACTAGTAGGCTAAAAGATTTAAATAATGAAGTCAAACAAATAAAGGAAATATTACTAGTGAATAACTAACCGTCAGAATTTATTCAGAAATATACGAAGATCCACAGAAAAACTAAATTTGGCAAGAAAAGTGACGGAAATAATATAGAATTCAAAGCCTCTGTAGTACTGCCGTATAAAGAAGGGGCGTCAGAGGCATTGTCTAGGAATAAGGGTGGCATTTGAACTAATCAACCAACTCTTTTAAAGATAAACTTTGACGGCTTAAGGACCCAAATGATCCAATTAGAAAAAATAATATAATTTACCAAAAACCATGTAATGACTGTAAGATCGATTATATAAGTCAAACTACTAGATCAGGATCAACTAGATTATTGGGACATGTAATTTTAGCCAGGCCGTTGAATGGTCGACTCTTTTAAGTTAAATAACCTAGAAAAAAGGTCATTCGTTGCATTGCATTTACTTGCATGTAATCACACGATACGGGGTGGATGGAACAGGGTGACAGTATTAAAAAGTAATATAGTTAGGTGGAGAGGCGGAGAGGTTAATCAATGAAGCCATGTTTACCGATTCAACACCGCACACGTACAATCGGAATGACGCAACGCCGCCTGTACCGGAGATATGGAAAGTGGCACCAAACAAAAAAGGGAAGTTGAAGAGAGAGAAAATATATATCAGATAAATTGTGAAAGCGTGAGACTAAACTGATATGGTTATGAACAGCTATAATTTATGCTTGAAACCTTGTCATCCAGTTGTTAATACTGCACCACGGTGTGACTGTTAAAATAAACTTATCTAATTTGGAATGACATTCTACCAACCACAGTGTCCACGTTCTACACTTACATTAGTAGATTTCAGATTTGAAATAAAGGCGGATACATTTCAACTTCATTGTTAATGTCGATGGGAAGTAAAGTATGATTCTTTAACTGAATTTTAGATTTTCCCGTCGATTGGTTGGACCGAAGTGCTCGGTCTCAGGTTGACATGTCGGCTTCTTGAGCAGATGCTTCGATGACGTCTGGGCATTTAATTAGCATTTAATTGGTAGATGGTGACTAGCAGTGGAATCCAGGATGAGCATTTCGTCCTATTTAGGACTCGTCGGCTGGATGTACCTACATTCCCCAGTGAGTGATCATGTTCCCACCGAGGCTCGAACCCAGTGCCCATAGTTTCAAACGTCAAAGCGTTATCCACTAGATCACTTGGGCCACGAGAGCCACCTCTTTTGCAACTGGTTATATTAATTATTAAATTGAATTTTAGATTTTCCCGTCGATTGATTGGACTCACTGGGGAATGCAGGTACGTCCAAATGACAAGTCCCAAATGGGACGAAATGCCGATTATGGATTCCACTGCTAGTCACCATCTACCAATTAAAGTATGATTCATTAAGAAACCGCAATAATGGACAAAACAGTATTTTTTTTCTCAAACTGTCAAAACAGTCACTACAATGTAAATAAAATGTAGAGGCAGTTGTTTTTTTAAATACACAGGTATTAAGTGAAGTATATAGAACTCAATAATGCTAGTCATCATAAATTAATTTCCTATGACAATCACTTGACCAATGATGCTTAAACTAATGTGTATACATCTTTTAGTAAGAATGACCAGTTAGTTTACTAACAAAAATGTGTCACATACAATGAAACTTTAAGAGCACGATGGACATACGGCAGGGTATGTATCACGTTGTTAATTCAACCTGTTGGTCTGGGAAAATCTGTACATAAATTATATCAGAAAAAATTCATTTGAATAAAATCCAATCAGTCTGTTTGTTTTCTTTTCCAATACAAACTGTTCATATTCTTACAGAAAGCAGTCTACTCTTGTTATTTATTATTTAGTATTGTTATTCCCAAAGTTCCGAGTTAAATATACGGCTTCATATGCAAAGATCCATTTCATCCCGTTTTATTTTACAGTAGGTTATATCTGCACCCACAGATGCTCATAGGCGCTGACTTTCTTATAACACTATCTCTTCCATGCAGTCCTAGGATTTCAGTGTTGTTATTTGGAGTCTCGTCCATTGCTGTTTGCAGTCGTAGATAGAATTTCTCCCTCTTCTTGCCATCTGCGTTGTTTGTAGCATCGGGTACTTGTGTAACTTTCCTACCTTTTGAATTGCATATCGCTATCATTATACCAGAAGAGATTGGTGTTCACTGTGTAAGAGCTTTCGATGCTGTTGGCGATACCATGATATTAAAACAATAAAAAACACTTCGCCCTCTGATAAATCTGATTAAGGCATTTAGAAGACAAATTACGCGAGATGATGTCATCATTTCGTAGTTGCTCTACAATTGCTTTAAAATTAACATGGTTAATAATAATGAAATAAGTGCAAGACAATTACTCAGTTATATAAAAAACAAAAGTATATTCTAATGACCAGTCATATTTATAAATAGGTCAAGTATGCTCACCATAGTAGGCGAAGGTTGAAGTCAATTGTTTGATTTGTACAGATGGTTTAGGATATATGTGATTAATCCAGAGTGCTACAGTCACCTTCAATAACCTTTGCATTAATCACATATATCCTAAAATATGTGTACAAAAAACTATATATATATATATCTATAGTGTCAACACCAAGTTCATTTCTAACAGTTTGAAAAAAATTTGGGCATTGGGTATATGATATTCATTATAATAAAGGTTTTCTTGTATTTCCGAATGAATGAAAAACAAAACGATATTGCTGTTTTTACTGATGTTTCGCTATTTAATGCTAATAACTTTATCAAAGTAGTATTATTAAACCAGAACTTACAAAATCCACTCAGCATATATATAACAAAGAGTTAAGGGCTGAGAAAATATTGAAAGTCAAAAATAACAATGAAGATCACTAAACCAAATAACCGAGGTAATAATAGTACATCCTTTATGGTATCAAAACAAAGTTTACTAACTTGATCATCGTTCCTCACTATGGGGTCAATTTTCGTTGTCAAATTGGCCAATTGGTAAAGATAACAAAAACAGGTGAAGATGGCTGTTGGAGTACTCAATTAGCTCGGCATCAGAGTTTTCTTCAAAACATCAGACACACTGCGAAAGAACCTTGTCCATATAGAAGACCGAATCCTTAAGGATGCTCTATCTAATTGTGTTTATAAAATAAAAAAATGTTCGAATGTGATGCGATATACATCAGACAAACATCGCTAGAGAGAAATCAAAGTCAGAAGAAATGAACACCGTAGAGCATCTGTTCGACCACCGAGAAATAAAACCAGTTGAACTAGCAAAGCTTGAAAAATTATCAGCCATAGGTCGTCTACACGCTATAGAATCAGGCCACAAAATTGATTTCGACAATATTGAAAAAATCCAGAAAAAGCATTTGAGAAATCACAAAGAACGTCTAATATCATAAGCACTTCATATCAAATGGAATCCAAATTTAAAACAATTAGTTCCCCTTATGAATTTAGATAAAGCAATAAGAAGACGTAATTTGTCTGAATCGTGTAATGTATTTGCGCAACACATTTCGAACAATCTGATGATCACACACGCACTTGTCATAGGAATATATATGAAATTAATAAAGAGGTAAGAGGTGAGAAAATAGACATAGGTCAAGTTAAAAGGACAAATTTAAGGTCAAAAAAACAATGAAGACCACTAAACCAAATAGCAAAGGTAATAGTACATCCTATATGGTATCCTAACAAAGTGTACAAAGGAAGGTTTAATGTGATGACGAATTGTTTTTGAACGCATAAAAGTGGCTTGAACTTTCTAATTGCTAGGGCTTCCACAAACTTTAGGATACGCCCCAAACACATTTTATAGATAGGTTTAAAAGGTCTGTTAACAACAATTTTATGTCCTGTCTCTATAATATGTTTCGCAATAGAAGAGCTAGGTCTCCTGTTCTCCCCGTTAATATGTTCTGAAGATTCCATTTGTTTCTGGAGCCATTTAGGAATATGCTCTGAAGCCTTTACTTACAGACATAGATGAGTCCTCCCTATGTATGTGTGTCCAAACGTACATTCAAATTGGTAAATACAATGGGATCTGATGTCATTTTCGCATGTTCGAAGGGCTTAGATAGATAAAATGCCTTTACATTCTCTATTATTATGAGATTAGCCGCATCAGAAGTCTTTTTAACCACAGCGTTCAGTCGTTGTCTAGTTAGCAAGCTACTATGATCACCCATATAGGGTAGCTTTATGTACACGTCTTTCTTAGCGGCGAGTTGGATAGTGGGTCTTGGTGTTCTGACTACATTAAATTTCTCCTGATAAACTCGTCTGGATAATTGTTATCAACCAGAGTTTGTGTCAACCTCCTTTCTTCTTCTTCAACAAGTGTGTCTGTCTTCAGTGCATATTCGTTGAATTCTACTAAAAAAACAACCTTACTCAGTCTCTTTTGCACCAAACAGGGCAGAAACTGTGATAATTAAGATACTGTCCTGGCCAGGTAGGTTTTCTATAAATAGACCGTCTTATTGACGACCCATCAAGCCGTCGACTAAGTAATATGTCTAGGAAAGATAAACAATAATCTTCCTCTTCTACAGACGTAAGTGATATGCTATTCTGAACTTGATTCATTTAAATTCATTTAAAATTGAGGTGGCAGAACAAGGCTTATCACTTGTGATTACAATGTTGTCTACATACCTTCCATAAAGTGGCACATTTTCCACTAAATCCTCTGATAAACTCTCTCAATGTTAATAGGGACCCTAACGGACTTCCCATAGCAACACTACCAACTTGGCGGAAACAATCGCCTTCAAATGTAAACCTAACATTGTTAGTACATAGAAGTAATAAACCCCTGAAATGAGATATAAGGAACGGGATGAAAAAAATTATATGTGGAAATGCAATCACACAAAATGTCAATTGCTTTAAGCAAGGGTAAATTGGTGAGTAAAGATTTACATTAGAAGAGTACATGTTCTTATTCATAATATTAATATTACTGTCGTCAATAACATCAACCAATTCAAAGTATCTTTTAACACATACTTACAGAATTGTGTTTTGACTGGATGCAATAATTCTAATAACCCTTTAGCAAATTTATGTATTGGAGATTTGCACATTGACAATATAGGACGTAGAGGTTTGTTGGGTTTATGAATTTTAGGCATTTTCGGAATCCAAATTGTCTGAGCAGGAATGATGGACTGAAACAGAATTTGACCTGGTTACAACACCCCCCTCCCCTATGATATGACAACATCAACATGAATGTGATAAGCAATATCATTATGTGAACGCTTGCTGTTTTATAATTTCACCCACTTATCAAGTTCAACAATCGATACCTGGTTTTGTTATCTTTACCAATTGACCAATTTGACAACGAAAATTGACCCCATAGTGAGGAACGATGATCAAGTTAGTAAACTTTGTTTTGATACCATAAAGGATGTACTATTATTACCTCGGTTATTTGGTTTAGTGATCTTCATTGTTATTTTTGACTTTCAATATTTTCTCAGCCCTTAACTCTTTGTTATATATATGCTGAGTGGATTTTGTAAGTTCTGGTTTAATAATACTACTTTGATAAAGTTATTAGCATTAAATAGCGAAACATCAGTAAAAACAGCAATATCGTTTTGTTTTTCATTGGTTGGGAATGAATATCGTATACCCAATGCCCAAATTTTTTCAAACTGTTAGAAATGAACTTGGTTTGGACATATACAATATATTTCAACCTTCGCGTCGGTGGCACAGTGGTTAGGACTCTCGCTGACCATGCACATGGTCCGAGGTTCGAGCCCACGCCAACGCTCACCTGATGTCTACGATCGGCCTGCGAATTTCGGGCTACCGATATGCACGCTGAAAATTGCATATTTGCACCAAAAATACGGTGTGGAATCAAGCTGTAATCAAAAATAAAAATAAAATACCATGGTGAGCATACTTGACCTATTTATAACTATGATTTTGCTTTGTTGTTTTGTTTTTTATATAACTGAGTAATTGTCATGAACTTCATTTGATTAATTTTACCGGTGTTAGTTTTAAAGCGGTTGTAAAGAAACTACGAAATGACACCTTGATAACCATTCCATCACTGAGTTCGTGATTATCGTTTGGGTGAATAGAGCAGGCTGTTCATTCTGCAGCTATCAAATAAGTGAATATGTAAACTAGCTGAGGTTACTCTAGTTACTTCCATCATAAAGTAAATTCATCTGATAAAATCAAACAGTGTTATGCAATAATATTAACTGTTGACGTTTCGAGCACAATCTGTTACCAGTCATAATCATATCAAGGTACTCACACAGCTTGTCAACTTCGTTTCTGTACATGAATAACAAACTGATCAGACATGTGAATGAATAAATAAGAGCCAACATAAATTACACTAGATATACACGAATTAGATGATAAACGACATTCGGTATAGTTGAATACATTAAGGTGGGAATTTAGCTAAGCGTAGAATCATTGACCCCACGAAGATAAGCAATTAAGAAGAAAACTCAGCAACTGCAATGCATGCATCAACACACAACACACACAATAGCGTAGGACAGAGATACAGTTCTAAAGTGTGATATAAGTAGATGGAGAGAGAGAGGTTGGTTACTGGATCTTTATTCATCGAATCCACACCTGCTACATGCAATAGAAATGACTAAGCACCAATACCAAAGATATGGAAAATTCTACTCCAAATCAAATCAAAGGATGGAAAAGAATGTTCAGTTAGCCTTTGTTTTATTTTACTTTACGTTATAACATTCTGGCCAGAAAAGATCAGCAACAGGGTGGGATCTCTGGCAATGAGCGAACCAACCCAGCAGAAACCTATTGTGCAACGAATAAGCAGGAAGAAGTGGAGCTGGGTTGGCTATACTCTGAGAATTCAAACCAACACGTGATACCACATGCCAGGCCATCGCTTGAGTGGAACCCGAAAGGGAAGCGGTGAGTTGGTCGTCAGTGTGAGGATGAAATGGAGGAGGTCATGTAAAGTGGAGATGAAAGCATGTGGGCAGACTTGCAGCAGGGTGAAAAAGTTGGCAGAGAACCGAACGTAGGGGAGATGTGTGGCTGAAGACCTATGTTCCTCTAGGAACTAAAAGATACAATAATAATAATTTTACTGAAAACACTCATCTTATCGACTTACAACACGTCTTATTTCGTATCTTATTGTATTCACATATACCAACGATAGTTTATCATTCTATCATCTGTTTCATGTGTGTCCAGTGAACATTATATTGATCTTGATTTACTCATTCACATGTCTGATCAGTTTGTTACTCGTGCATATAAACGAAGTTGTGTGATTAGTGACATGATATAATTATGAATGGTGATAAATTGTGCTCGAAACGTCATCAGTTAATATTACTGTATAACACTAGGTGATTTTATCAAAATAAAATTTTATCCACAATCGAGTTATATTTTAGCGCTACCAATTTTTTTTGTTTTATTTATTCACTTCGTATACTCTTCCTTTACTAAGTCAATTTTTATTATACCTATTCTCACTTCGAAGTATCCCAGGTATTATTTCACTTGATCGAATTGTCATTCTAAATAAATTTTGTTTTCAAGTATTGGTTTTGTAAGAATTTGGTTTCACTGGTTGTAGGATTTCATTTTAAGGCGAAATCATTTTGGGAGCCACTGGAAAACCTGGGAGTACTGGACAGCCGTTCTTCCTATTTCGGTAGTCTTCATCAGTACACACCCAATCCAGTGGGGTTCGAAGCACTCAGAACCTTCTTGTTACAAGGCGAGTTCATAGACCATTAAGCCACTGGGATGCAATCCAGTGTGACCACTAGTGAATTTTATCGGTGGTGAGTATTTGTCCTCACACCCGGCCCACTGTACCCCACTGACCACCACTTCAGGTTATTTTAAAACTGCCACATTTCTCTAGGCAGACAGGAATAATTCTTACATAGATATAATTAAGTTAACAATATTATACATCAAAGCATTACTAGAAAGCTAAACTATGACATTTTAGTTATCTAATCAGTCAGGATAACGAACTGAATAAGGCACGATGTGTAACTGTTAAGGATGCAAAATTGCTAACGAAGTTTATTTAACACAAAACTACAAAAGTTAACTAATCAGAAACAAATACGCTTTATCAGAATCGAATACGAGCTAACCAACGAACTGACTAACTGATTAAGCAAATAATAGAAAAAAATTTTAAAATTGTGATTTTACTTGTTTCAAACTTGAACAGACAGATAACAGTAGGGGTAAAGTAAAAGAATTTCAACTTTTGAGAACCAAGTAATTTAAGAAACAGGTGAATAATAAACTGAGTATATTGGAAATTCCCCATAGTGTAATCAGAACAAGACAATCTTGAACGAACAAGTGTCTTTTATAAATTCTTCCTCAGGCTGTACAGTTATAAATCCGTGAATATTACTTTGATTGGACACTAGTAACTAGTGTGACGTGTCTAGTCCTTTCTTTGGTGCAGACTGAATTCTGTCAGTCAGGTTTGCAACGTGGCCACCGTTCTACGTGTCCCGCCATCATGGTGAACTTCGAATTGTTGATATTAGATGGTTGGAGGTAGTCGGGAGGAACCCTAGGACCCAGGCTTCGTGCCAGTTGGCACTCATCAGCAAGGCGTATCTGCAACCACGAAGGAATTCATGTCCCTTCTGAGATTCGAACCACATCGCTAAACCTGACTGATAGAACTCAATCTGCACTAAAGAAATGACTAGATACATCACACTAGTCACTAGTGCCCAATCAAGGTACCCATTACAGTCTCACAGGGGGTCAATAGCGAGTCCGAATGGCTCACTGGTAACGTCTCTGACTGCTTGTAGCACTGGGTGGCGCGGATTCGAATCTCAGAAAGGAAATGAGTTCCTTCAAGGTTGCAGATACGCCTTGCTGACGAGTGTTAGTGACGAAACCTAAGTGCAAGGCTCTCTACCGATTGCCTTCAGTCGTCTAATGCCATGAATATTAGAATACAAATACCCATTAAAGGCATGTGAAAATTATATCAGAAACTGTATTGAGAGACATGTATAACATGGAGTGACAGTTCGTTATTCAATATTGTCAAATGAACATATATAAAAAATATGCAGTCATTCGAAACATAGGATAATATGTGAATAGACAAACAGAAGATATACTAATCTATTTATCGCTAACAGAATATAAGTTTACCTGGAGGGTGGGGGATAAGTTATATTCAGTGGTGTGCGAGGAAAATAATTACCACATACAAACACAAACAAATACCAAAAGAAGCGCATTCATCCTCTTTGTTTACCCTAGCCTACTATTAGGTCATCAGGAACATAGTCATCCATATTTTCAATATCATATTATAAGATTTAATGGTGTGGTATATTTGTAACAACAGAAGACAAGGGCCAGGCAACAGATCGTTTTATTATAAAAATCAACACGTATTTATATATATTTCACATACATTATTATAGCTTATGCAAGTAGAAAAGCGTAGTCATCTGATTGGTTGCAGACAAACGCAGGCTTCTGATTGGTTGTTTCGGGATTCCTTGACAAATAGAGTTCTCTATCTGCGAATCATATTTTGCCACGTTAACTTTGCTGTGATTGGTTGTTGAGTCAGCCTTGTTCATATTTTCCCACGGCCCATATTAGTGACCTAGACATTAACGGAGATTAGTGTCAACCAATCGGCTAGCAGCCTGCTCTCACCACACTCGTCCCCCGTCAAATACGTGCGACTGAAGTCGGCTTGATCTACTTGGTGCAGGCGTCATCGTTGGCTTGTCTCGCTGTATCCTTTTCTGGAGCTCGCTGACGTTCACGCGCCTCTCATTGTTCGTCATTGCGATTGTGTCCGCGTAATCCCGTCTCGAAGTGACCATATGTGGTCCTTCCCACTTTGGAAACTGTTTGCCTGACCCTGTCGAACATTCGTCAGTATTTCGTCTCACACTTTCATATGCTGCTTTCACCCGACCTCCCAGCAGCGTCCCAAGTAGCAGCTCCATCGCTGACAGATCTTGAACGACACTCAACTGCGCAGAAGCCTTGAAGTCCTGCCCGAAGATCCATATGTCTCCATCAAAAACAGCAGGGCATAGGCTTTCCATTTGTCGGTAGGCAGCGACACCAAATGTAACAACAGAAGACAAGGGCCAGGCAACAGATCGTTTTATTTCCATATTTCCATATCATGAAATAAAAGTCAACCTCAACGAAGAATGTTCTTTTCAGTAATTTCTCCTCTTCAGGTTCTTACAGATATAAAACACAGTATTTGTTCAACACATTTTGAACAATCTGATCATACACAGACTTGTCATAGGAACATATATGAAATTAATAAAGAGCTAAGAGGTGGGGAAATAAATTTAGTTCCAGTTAAAAGGACATATTGATATGTGTGCGTCGATGAAACAATGGTTAGGACCGTCGCCGACCATGCACATGCTCCGAGGTTAGATCCCCTGCCCACGCACACCTGATATCTATGGTCGGCCTGCAAAATTTGGGCTACCGATATCACATGCTGAAAATTCCATATTTGTATCAAAAATACGGTGTGGAATCAAGCTATATAATCAAAAATAAAAAAGTCCTATGTTCTCAGTGTGCAAATCTCTAATACATAAACTTGCTAAAGGGTTAATAGAATTATTGCATCCAGTCAAAACACAATTCTGTAAGTATGTGTTAAAAGATACTTTGAATTGGTTGATGTTATTGACGACAGTAATATTAATATTATGAATAAGAACATGTACTCTTCTAATGTAAATCTTTACTCACCAATTTACCCTTGCTTAAAGCAATTGACATTTTGTGTGATTGCATTTCCACATATAATTTTTTTCATCCCGTTCCTTATATCTCATTTCAGGGGTTTATTACTTCTATGTACTAACAATGTTAGGTTTACATTTGAAGGCGATTGTTTCCGCCAAGTTGGTAGTGTTGCTATGGGAAGTCCGTTAGGGTCCCTATTAACATTGAGAGAGTTTATCAGAGGATTTAGTGGAAAATGTGCCACTTTATGGAAGGTATGTAGACAACATTGTAATCACAAGTGATAAGCCTTGTTCTGCCACCTCAATTTTAAATGAATTTAAATGAATCAAGTTCAGAATAGCATATCACTTACGTCTGTAGAAGAGGAAGATTATTGTTTATCTTTCCTAGACATATTACTTAGTCGACGGCTTGATGGGTCGTCAATAAGACGGTCTATTTATAGAAAACCTACCTGGCCAGGACAGTATCTTAATTATCACAGTTTCTGCCCTGTTTGGTGCAAAAGAGACTGAGTAAGGTTGTTTTTTTAGTAGAATTCAACGAATATGCACTGAAGACAGACACACTTGTTGAAGAAGAAGAAAGGAGGTTGACACAAACTCTGGTTGATAACAATTATCCAGACGAGTTTATCAGGAGAAATTTAATGTAGTCAGAACACCAAGACCCACTATCCAACTCGCCGCTAAGAAAGACGTGTACATAAAGCTACCCTATATGGGTGATCATAGTAGCTTGCTAACTAGACAACGACTGAACGCTGTGGTTAAAAAGACTTCTGATGCAGCTAAGATTATAGTAATTGAAACGAACTGTGTTCAATATTGAATCAAGTAGTTCCCAAATAATTGGGCGCCGAATGAGAAGTAGACATTTGTAATATTTATATTTGTAATCTTATAATTTCCTTGAAGAATTTCGAACAAGTTTGCAAAGCGAAACGTCTCAATTACTCATCTCAATTTCGCTGAGATTTTACAAATATAGTTTTATAAGACAGAAAGAATAAGCGAAGAAATATTTACTTCTCAATTAGATCCTCATTTCTGGCTCTGCTCTTATATATTTAGAGCTTTTACACATGTCTGAGATCACAATAATTGAGAATGTGGGGCCGATATATCCGTCTAAACCCTTTGAACATGCAAAAATGATGTCACATTCCACGATATTTACCATTTTGAATGCACCTGTCGACACACATACGTAGGGAGGACTCATCAATCTCTGCAAGTAAGGGTTTTAGAGCATATTCACAAGTGGCTTCAAAAGCAGATAGAATCTTCAGAACCCATTAATGGTGAGAACTGAAGACCCATCTCCTCTGTTGCCAAACATTTTATAAAGGCAGGACATAAATTGATGTTCATACGTCTTTTGGACCTATCTATAAAACATGTTTGGGGTGTATCCTAAAGTTTGTGAAAGCCCTAGCGATGATCTTGTCAGACGATTTATAGGTAGTTCACTCACAGTGTCACCCCTAAATTCTTCTAGGTTTAGGTGCGTAGTGAAAACCCGTTATCTACGAAGGTTTCTTTTAGTTGTTTGAGTTCATTATCAAAACCATCTTCGCTACAAATTCTCCGCACCCGTGTTCAGAGAGAGCGGATTAGATTCCTTTTTCTATCTATGGGTCAGCTGTCAGTTGGGTAGTCATGATTTAAGACGCATCTGTCGAGAAAATTTATTTCATTTCTTGGCAACCCAAGCCTCACTGCGCGACCTCAAAAACACATTCAGGTATTTAACCATCGTGGGGTCCCCGCTCTTTTTAATGCAATTATTATTTTTCATTGAGATATAAAACCAAAGAATTCAGCGAAGAAAATTCTCTTTCCGATGATTTCATTCTCATAGCTATACAATCGTATATATATATATTCATGGAAAATTACTATTGTAACATATAGAAAATCAAAACAAGTGATTCATCGAAGAGACTCCTTTCAACTAATTTATCATCAAGCTGTACAATCGTATATAGACAGGTGATTTTAAGAAGTTATATCCGGTGAGGGAATTGAATCATAGATGTGAATTCATAAAATAATAATAATAATAGTAGTATGAAATGCAATTAAAACTGAAATGTTTGTGATTATAATCATAGTTAAATGTCAACCAGGGGAAAAACAATTAGTGTCATACATAGAATAATTCATAGGATGGATAGAACTTGGAAAGGGATGTGCAATTATAGGATTAGTAGACAAATCGAATAAAAAATAAAAACGTTACGTAACGTTACGTGTGAAATTTGACAGTATAGAATTTAACGTTGTGAAAAAAGAATTGATTTAGAATGACAAGTGGAACAAGTGAAATAATACTGGGGACAGTTCGGAGTGAAAAAATAGTAGTAGTAACAATAGACGTAATAAAGGAAGAGTACAGAAACTGAATAGAAAAAATGAAAAAAAATGAAAAAATGATTAGGGATTACCATACTTTAGCATAGAGGGATTAAGACCATGAAAGTTGGAGGGGTTGAACAAACTTTTTCCGTACACAGAGCTCTGGCTTTTCTGTTTCGATAGCCGAAGCTTCAGCAATACAGATGAGTCGGGTACGTAGTGATTTCGGTAAATTACTTTTTGCCTTGTAGATGACTTTAAAGACGGAGAATATACAGATAGAGTGATCATTATCGACAAGATGTTCAATGATCGCGCTTCTTATTGCTCCATTTCTACCTCTTCGAGATCACGGAGGATAGTGTTCTTGCACCCTCTTGGACAAAACTCGAGTCGAACGACCAATATACCTAGTTCCACATGAGCAGGTGAATCGATGAACACACACACAGTTGGCCAACAGCGAGATCTTGTCCTCCAGCTTAGGTCGACTAGTAAAGGTTATTCTCAAAGATGCATCAGAAAATGTTCTTTTCAGGGACTGTAGTATCCTTCGTTTCATGATATTGGAAGCTAAGTCACCTTCGAATTCCAAGTGCATATACAGTATTTTCATTGGTACGGTTGGTAAGTCACATTTCATAGGGTTTGTCTGTATATTCTTGTCAATAAAACGTGGTGTAAATCCATTTTCTATTAGGATTTTTCTCAAAAGATTTAAGTTATCCTCCTTAGTATCAGGACTACATATGCGCCTAATGCGATTGGCAAACGACCGGATCAGGTTTATTTTTCAACCAATTGTTACCAAGCTGTAGAAATTTGTCAGTTGACTGGTCCGCGATGACTCTCTATAAATCGACGTCTTCAGAGTTCCATTGGTCGTCCTTGTTAAGTTCACATTTTTTAAAATATTTTCTATTCGGTTTCTGTACTCTTCCTTTATTACGTCTATTGTTACTACTACTATTTTTTCACTCCGAACTGTCCCCAGTATTATTTCACTTGTTCCACTTGTCATTCTAAATCAATTCTTTTTTTCACAACGTTAAATTCTATACTGTCAAATTTCACACGTAACGTTACGTAACGTTTTTATTTTTTATTCGATTTGTCTACTAATCCTATAATTGCACATCCCTTTCCAAGTTCTATCCATCCTATGAATTATTCTATGTATGACACTAATTGTTTTTCCCCTGGTTGACATTTAACTATGATTATAATCACAAACATTTCAGTTTTAATTGCATTTCATACTACTATTATTATTATTATTTTATGAATTCACATCTATGATTCAATTCCCTCACCGGATATAACTTCTTAAAATCACCTGTCTATATACGATTGTACAGCTTGATGATAAATTAGTTGAAAGGAGTCTCTTCGATGAATCACTTGTTTTGATTTTCTATATGTTACAATAGTAATTTTCCATGAATATATATATATATATACGATTGTATAGCTATGAGAATGAAATCATCGGAAAGAGAATTTTCTTCGTTGAATTCTTTGTGTTTTCTTATATTATTGAAAGATGGAATGTTGAAGATTAGAAGGAGAACAATGTTTCTAGACGGGGACTTTTGCCCACTGTGTCCAGACGCATAGCACTTCTGTAAGATTTGTCCCTTGCATTTCAGAAGTAACATAGCTGTTTAGCACCATACCCTCACTTTATTCTCATCTCTACCGTTTTCTTTAGTCGGTTAGAAAGTGTCTACAACCTCCCATCGCCTCCACATATTATCCTGTTGGTTTCAACTTCGGATGTCTGACCCGTTGAGTGCAATTAGGGTCTCACTTGAGGCATTAACGTGAAAATTCACTCAAAAGATGTCACAGTGTATGATCATCCCATCTACATTTCCTTACGCATATTTGTTGGGCATTGTGCGCAGGACAGATTCATCGTCAGAATTACTTCTTGCTGATAGCTTTCCGATCACCGGAAATAAGATATTCAATCTACTTCTAGCAAAGAGGCGAGTGCTGGATGGAAGTCTGCAGTAAATTACTGAGACTTCTCTTAGCGATGCGTTCATCAAGTCTTTGAACGATGCAAAAGCGCTGAGTTGACATTAATGGTGAAAATATGAATCGTGTGCTGACTGATCGCTGCAGATTTCCACACAAATTTCGCGTTATTCAACGCCTGTCCTGCCTTTATGACTTCCATCGTCACTGACATCCTCATTCCTACAGTTTTTAGTTGAAACAATACGGCCTAGATAAGTTAGAAATGTAGCTTCCTTCAGATTATTCCCAATATGATTGTTGGTGCTGGTTATCACTACGGTTGTTGGCTTGGCAAGAGATTGAAGTATGACACCTCAACAAACACACTTGGCGCATTACTAATTCGGTCTAAAGCAGAATACTTGGTTGACACGAATCATAAGGCTGATATAAGGGCGGCCTTCAAGAGTATCTATAGAAACCGCCAGGCGTGCAAACTAAAATACACCGAGGTGTTAGCCATCCAGAAAATGTATCCCTCCAATCACTATCCAACATTCAGCTTGTACAAACACAATTCATCATTATGCTCAACCGACCTTGGTTATCTTTATTTGATTATATTAACAAGATTATTGTTAATTATTATCCTTCTTATTCTAAATTCGTTTATCATTTGTTTATTCTAGTTGACCATGGATATAACCGAGTTCTTCGTTCAGTGGTTCATCTATATAAATCACTTTTGCACAGTGAACTGTGCATCTATACCAAATCTGCTGTGTATTGTAGAACGGCTAATCTAATAGTGCGAGCAAGTTAGCCAATTATTGCAGAATAACCAACCGTATATCCTTCTACATACTGCCGCATGTGCTTATTTTGTCTGATGCAGTCACTCTGATATTGTGAATAAACTTACCAAAAATTCTTCAATATACACTACGTTTAACTTTCACTCATAATATCATAAATGTATTAGTCACATAACTGTGGTGAGTTTCGAGATCATTAATAATATATTCCAGGTGGGGTGGGAGAGGGGTATTCTTTAGTTTCTCCAGGAAGGAGTTCATTAGGGTTCAGCCTAGCGGTGATTCTATATCATCACCGTCTTAACATGGATAAACCTCTTTATTGAACAGGCAGTACTACTTCAGCGTGAATGAGGAATATATCTTATAAAGAAGACCAGGGGATACCAATCTTCCCGTCTTCATTTATCAGTTCAATGCTTCATTCTCATCCTTAGAACTATCAGCTCTACAGATAGGTTTAATCCTCTTGAATACACAAGTCTCCTGACATGCAGGGTATGGGTTAAGAAGAGATTGCAAGTTCAAAATGACTCTCCAGGGTTTAGAGTTCGTGATTTCAACAAAATGGTTTAAAGGTCACAAAGAAGTTACTTAGTCTTTCATAATTAAAAGGTTTTTAGCTATCTGTTTGAGCCTATGAGGCCCAGATTTATGATCACTTTACATTTCCACCTTTTATGCCTTCTTATAATTCCATATAGATAAAATAGGAATATTTCAACTTTTTGAGGGTTCCGTTTAGTACTTGTCAAGAAATCTTTCCTATACTTATTCCCCTTTATGAATTCGAATGAGGGAAGAACAGCAGGTTTTTCATAATTTGATGGGATCCTCATTTATTTCGTTGGCTTCTCATAAGCTCTGAGTACAGCCTAAATACGTTATTAAGTTTAAGTACAGAGAAATGTTAACATACTTGAAAATTGTACATGATGTCAGTTGACAGAAAGTTCCTCAATTAATGAACAACAATTTACGTCAATATTACTCCCCAAATCAGTGTCATGAGAAAAAAGCAGTAACAAAGCTTAACCTTGAGGAACTCACAAACCACTCACACCAGACTTAACGTGTGCAAATACGATTCGCAGATATATACCTTAACTTTCTAAGAAACGGTCACAAGTAGTACAGAATAACCCTCAGGAAGAAAACAATCATTCAGAAGACGTTACTTCTCCATTGGCAATAATGTGCATCGAAATCTATAAATTCCTCTTGATTATCTCAATAAACGACCTGTTGCTTGATCCTTGTCTTCTGTCGTTACAGTATAATCGTACAAAATATGAAATCATCATTACAGTTACATAAGTAAACAAAAGTACATCTCATATTTTATTATTCGTTTTATTAATATTATTACTAAGCCAGCTTGTTTCGGCTGGCAGAGTTCCGTATCCAGTGCATCCTTTATCCTTTCCAGGATGATTCGACTCGGTATTTTACTTGTTGCGGACAAGAGCATTATTACCTGCTAGTCCTTACAGACGCGTAAGTTGGCTTTCTTTGGAATTTTGACGAGGTCGTCCTTCTTCCAACCAGTAAGCACCTTCCGTTCTTTCCAAACATTTTGCAGTAATGCAGTGAGAACATCTGCCGTAATCTTTCCCCACTGACACCTAGTTTACCTGCGCCATTCTAACACACTATATGTTACAAATCATCGACTGTACCCGAAGACTTTGAAAATATGAATGATCTGACTATCGATTATTGAATTCGACATTTTTTGAATTGTGACTACTACCATGACTGTTTACTTGGTAAAATATGCCATAAAACCCACTTGCTTTATAAACTGAAGACATTTCTTTCTCGCAAAAATTAAAACAAGCAGAAACTGTGAAAAAAGTAGTACCTAATGAATTCATAAATTTCAGTAGGATTCGTGAGCTGAATACTCTGCGAACATTGTGATTTTTACCATTTTTAAGGTTAAATATATACAGACACATGAATGCTGTTGCGGCAGGTAAGTGTCAAAATTGACTCTTGAGTGGGGATTGTAGATAGTATGACACCACTAATTATACTTATTGGGACTCTTCAGCAGTGCTAACTCTTGACCACACCAGGGAATGAATCCCGAGAACCTAAATCTTGTTCTCAGGACTCAAAATCATAGGAATGGCTAAGCAACAAAATGGTTAGTTCTGATAGTCTAGAATATGGAAACTTGAGTGCAACTTTTGTGAATAACTTTATGGGCTCCGAGACAATTAAGTTTCTGGAAGTTATAATGCACCCATAAAATTAAAGTATCCCCAAAGCTACTTGTTAGTAGTTTGTAGTAATGCTGAAAAAGTATATTCAACAGTCTAGCTTCATTGTACACAATATACTACAGTTTCATTTGGTTATGATTTACCGAGATGAAAGTAATGTATCCAACTAGTTTTGCTAACGAGTTTCGGTAAATTTGGCATCCAAATTTATTGTTCTTATTAAAGTGATGTGAACCCTTAACAGCTGAACAAATCAGTAGCAATACATAATACAGGATAAAAAGGATCCAATGTTTATTTCCTCATTACCAGCACACAAAAAAATCAATTAAATTCCTTAGTTCTATTACAATCTTAATATATTTGTGTTCATTTGAGAAACAAAATGAAGGACAATAATAATTAAGAATGATCATAGTATGAACACAGTGGATCAATGGCACAGTGGTAGAATGTTCGCCAACCCACTCCTCATGTCGTCCGGGGTTCGATCCTCGGCTAAGCCAGTAATAAGACTAGGAAAGAGGGAAGGTTGGGCATGAGGCTACCGATGCCATCCCGTAAAAAACAGCCAGCAGTGTTAGCAAGACTTCAAGCCTCTAGTTTAAAGCCCTTTCTTCCACTGGTTACGTAAAGGAATAAAATAAATAATATTTACACAGACGAATGAAAATGTTAAGTTAGTGAACTATTGTTGAACTCATATATTCAACATGATAGAAGTTTCTCAAATGAAGCGAAAAGTGGAGAGCAAGCATAGCAAAAACATTTTGGGGTACATAAACTGTAAGACTATATAAGTCATTAGAAAACTGTTAATACATAAATGAAATATAAGAAAAATTGGAAGTTAGGCTGATTCAGTTAGGTATCTGAGAAATGAAGCACAACGCTTAATACACGGTGAAGTAATAAAATCGGATTGAAAAGACATAAAGATTTACAATTAAAATATGCTATGACCAATTTACTCAGATAAAGGAAGACCTAATACAGTTTCCTTTTTTATATAAAAGTCGGTGTTTAAAAGTTTGATAGCGAAAGTGTCGAACTTTAGGAGACTTCATCTTGATTGTTTGCTTATTATTTTGAGGGCATTCTATATGTTCACTTGATGTCATGTAAAGATAAGGTGTTTCATGACTATTTTGTTCAAAAATTATCTTCCTATATTGATATAAGTATAAAACTTGAGCTTTGTGGTAGAGCATTAAGGGTGAGAGAAAGAGAAGCTCTAATGAGTCTGAAGCAGGATAGAAGCATTGTCATTGCAAGAGCTGACGAAGGAAACTCCACCGTAGTTTTGGATAAATCTGACTACATCAAAAAAGTTACTGAACATATTCAAACGGGTCCATATGAGAAAATTAAGAAGCCTTTAGACACAATAATGAATAAGGTTAGGAAATCTACAGCGGAACTAATACGCAGAATGAAGCCGTCACTGGGTGAGTCGAAATGGTTTAATTTAATGCCTAAAACTAATAATGCTAGTAGAATGTATGGTACTATTAACATACATAAGCCAGGTTACGCCGTACGACCAATAGTAGATTTCAGAAATACCCCAACTTATGCATTATCAAAACACTTAGCTCTAATGTTATGCCCATTAGAAATCGTTCAAACTCTAAACCAGCTGACTAATTCATATGAGATGAAAATTAAACTAAACGACATTCAACTTGAGAATGATGAAGAAATGGTTAGTTTTAATATAACTAGTCTTTATGCCAACATACCAATCACTACACCCGTCTTAGAAGCAGTTAAAAAAGAACTAACTGCGGACCCTGAACTCAATCATAGGACAAAGCTGACCATTGAACAAAATTATTTTAGGGATTCAGTTATGCCTCACATCTACTATCTTTAAATTCCAAGGTAAAATATATAGACAAACAGAAGGTGTATTAATGGGATCACCAATATCCCCTATCGTAGCAGACATATTTATGGACAGTTGACAAAATATGGCTCTTAATACATTTAATCCTGCTCCAAAAATATGGTGGAGATATGTGGATGACACTTTCACACACAGTGTTAAAAACAGAACATATCTCTAGCTTCTTGACACACATAAACTCACTAGTGGAGAGAATAAAATTCACATTTGAATCGGAAAATGAACAAGGAGAAATAGCCATGATGTTAGATTGTAAGATAAAAAGAATAGAAGAAGGTAAACTACACACTAGTGTGTACAGAAAACCAACTCATTCTAATAGATATTTGGACTTTAATTCATCTCATCCGTTAACTGTTAAGGCAGGCTTAGTGTTTAACAAACCAAGCAGTAGCACTAAGTAACACAGGAAAGGACCCACATAAATGAAATGAAAAGCAGTCAGAAGAAGCATTGGTGTTAAATAACTAACCATCCTATAAAATTCCTTAGGAAGATCGAAAAAGGTCAAAATAAAAATAATTGTGAAACCAGTAATAATAACATAAATAAGAGAGAATATTAGTCATCTACAGTTATGCCAAATAAAGAGAGAGGGGGCAACGGAGACCCTACGTAGGATTCCTAATAAAGCAGGAATTAGGGTGGCATTCAAACCTACAAACTCACTCAGGTAGGACAGGCTCTGTAGGTTAAAGGACCCTGTCTGTTGACCCAATTAGACAAAATAATATTATTTACGAAATACCCTGCAGTGACTGTGAGTTAAGTCAACTACATTAGTCAAACTAGTAGGTCAGATTGTCGAAACATAAGAATTTATCTACGGTAAGAATGGTTGACCCTACCCGAGAAGATAAGTAATTTAGAAAAAAGCTCAGCAATTGCAATGCATGCGCTAACACACAACCACACAATAGGGTGGGAGAGGGTTAAAATTCTAAAAAGTAATCTAGGTAGGTGGAGAGAGAAGTTGATTACTGAATCCTGCCTGGTTCATCGAGTCTACCTACACTCAACACTTGCAACAGAAATGAGTCATCACTCATACCTGAAATATGGAGAATACCACTACCAATCAAATCAAGTGAAAATCAAGTGAAAAATAATGGAACTGTATAAATGAAGTTAGGAAATCGTGTGATCACCTTGATATGATTATGAGCAATAAATAGTGCTCAAAACGTCATCAGTAAACATTACTGTATAACACTGTGAGACTTTATCAAAACAAAATTTACCCGTAATACAATTACACTCTTCCACAGTGCACAAGTTTTATTCTTATATCAACGACCCTTTATTCGGTGCAAAGGAATCACTTTGTCTCTTGATTGTCATTGTAATATTGTCTACTATAAATTTCCCAGTGAAAACACGTATTTTGTATTCTTTTGCCTTCACTTTTTCCAAATCTGTCGGTAAATCCTTGTGGATATTCGTCGAAGTCACAAAGAAACAATGTGATAAAATCAAGTCAAATCTAATTAAAAGCCTGAAATTGATTAGTAATACTGAACGTCTATTCCCAAACAATCCAGGAAAACACGTATTTATTCTCACCAACATCGAACTGTCAACATTTCAACTAGAAGCAGTATCCCTCGGCCCAGAATTCCACAAGAAACTATCAAGTATCCAGAAACTTCAGTCCCAAGTTCAGCTCGAAAACCTGAAAAATCAAACATGTTATCTGCTGCCAATATCTGAAGAGAACCTTCAACAATTCAAGTCGTCAGTCCTTGACAGCTGTCGTAAGTTCATAATTGTCAAACCAAACGGAAGGTTGATACTAACCAAAAAGCACTCTAAAGAGCTAAAGGAATTAATCAACAATAAAGCAATCATTCTGAAGCGCCTTGATAAAGGTGAGGGAATTGTAGTCATGAATCGTGGAGACTACATAAGTAAAGTGTTGACCATCCTATCCGACTAGTCAAAATTCACAAAACCAACCAATAGAAAGAAAATGACAGAGTAAGTTCAAAAAGAAACTAACACATACTCTGCAAAAACTAAAAATTGAATCATTCATCGACATTGAAACCATCGAAGTGCTGAGGCTGTCCGATTCAAATATATCCCGACTTTATGGATTACCGGAAGTGCACAAGAAAGATATACCACCTCTTAGACCCATTCTTCAGGTGACCAGTTCGCCTTATCGTCACACTATCCAATGGCTAGCAGACCTACATGAAGCAGTCAGAAGGCAAATTCCCTGCCACTCACTCCAAGATTCGTTCGATTCTGTCAATTCCAATGAAAACTTCAATGTTTCTAATAAAACCACGTTACCTAAATCTATCTACATTAGGAGTACCAAGAAGGCAATGAATGCGGTTATCTAAATTCATGAATTAGCCGTAATGTTTACATCAAGCTGAATTAAAGGTATAATCCATCAGTTGGTATTTACCTCGGCCAAGTGTTTTTTATCATCAAATCAATTAATTGTCCTATAAAATCATGAAAACAAGATTTTACAGATGTTTAGAAGATACTAATCGTGAATACGCGAATATCATATCACTGTTGATAAGAATGAACACAGGATGTAGGATAGTGGCTTGAAATTACTATATACACCTAATTTGTCCATGATATTATATTTATTTTTTAAAGTACATTGGTGTTTGTATTTCTCCCCTTCTTATGAACTCTCAATCCCATTGGTCGCTAACTGTTGTAGCTTATTCAATGAAGGCCATTTAAATCAACATCATGTAGGCGTATAAGTAAGGAACTACTGTCAAATTCTCTTTTCATTGTTGGTTCGAGAAAGTAAAAGATCCTTATTGAACGGTCTGTCTTCTTCCTTTCTTCGTTGCGTCGCGTGCTTTGTCGTGTGGTGGTTGTCATTGTGGACGGTGATGAGAATAGTAGGCTCGCAAATCTACTAGTTAGAAAGTTCCTTAGCTCAGGGGTCTCGTTGACTACCAGGTTGTATTTGACTGTCATATCAGAAATACATTAGATAGTCCAGTCGAAGAAGTTATGCCACCTTATCTTAATATAAAGTGAAATGTTGTTCCGGAAATTAGAATCCTTACATTCTGTCATTACGTGGAGCCTGTCCTGTGATTGTACTTATTTACGCAATCGAATTCATTCATCTCCACCAAACTGAAAGTATTCGTAATGAAGTATTTCTGATATCTCTTTGTTACCTATAAAGCATCCAAGGCTTCCTTAAGAATTAAGGATAAACTTATTACCATGAATCGACTGTAGCATATATTTATACGGAGACATCAAACATGAATGTGTCATTACAATTTGGATAATTAGTAAAGTTTTGCCTATTGTACTATCAATCTCACAATGTCAGATTACATTAAGGGAAACACATGTCGGCTTCTCTTGCGGATACTTTGATGATTTCTGAATATTAAACTTGAAAAAATGGTGGATACTCATTAGCAACCATTTGGAAAGTACCAAAGCGGATTAAATACGCATTCAGGATTCCACTGCCTACCAACATCCACCAATTTTCCTCGAGGAAAGAGTTAATATCAAAGGTTGTACACCCTGTTCATCCGGATTTCTATGTAGGATGTCTGACTAGGGAAGAACTTAGCAAATTGATTGATGCTAAAATGATTGAATGAATAAACTACAATTTTACAGTATGTTTCTTCAGATTTATCTACAGATATCTCAGTTTCGACCAATACAGACTTTGAAACCATAATCAAACTCACAGTATGCAGTGAGGCTGTTAAAGAGGTTGATACACATGTGTGAATTGTATTCATACACGTGTTATTGATTCTTCTGCGTAAATCTCGGGCTACCGAAAGATCTATGCATCATTAATTGCAACTTATTTCTCGTTCTCAATTTGTATTAATCTATTAACCTTTTGAAATGTAACATCCAGTCGAATTGTATACACTCGCTAATATTTGAATTCGTGAGGAATTGAAGATTTCTGCAAAAGCTTAGAGACAGCGTTATGTTGGGTGATGAGGCGCTTTAAATTGTATTCCCATACATAGGATGACTGTTTCTGAGGTTATGGGTACAGACTGTTGCTCCCTGGCAGGTAAAATTGAGTGTCTGTAATTCTTCGAGTCCCGCAATATATACCACAATGCAACGATTATAACTCTTCGGGCAACCTGTCTCCATGATCTATGTGACTTTACTTTAGCCTGTTTGAATGATGTCAGATTATTAGCGGAAGATCGGTGAAGCAGCCAAGGTTGCACTTCGTCAGTACTGTTGTAGTTAGTAGACACAAGGACTCCTGCAAGAAATTAGCAGATATTATCTTGTCAGACCCTGAGCATACTCTCGATGCACAACTCTCTAATTCTATCTAATCAGGTGAAAACAACTGTAGAAGACTAAGTCTAAAAAACTCTACAATAGCTTATTTGGCTGGTACACACTTTGAGTAATTTGAAGAATGTAATGCAGAACACTATCAACTTACTGAGGAACTATGAGCTAGTGGTACCAGAGTTTCTATTTTCACTTAATTCAATTTTATATTCATGTTCTTATTGATCAATATTGTCAGTGTAGATGTCCTGTATTATCAGTTACCCCTGCAATGAGAACTACAGATAGAATACTGTACTACGTGCTGAAAATTTCGCGTTTGTACCTAAAATACTGTTTGAAATAGAGCTATTATTAATTTTATTACCATCACTATTATTATTAATTTATATATGTATACATATATATATAAATCTATGGAAGTTAAAAGTCATGAAGAGCAGTGTTTATTTCAGTTACGTGTTTCATTGTCACAGCGTTGTTTTAGCTCTGGCTTAAAGAAGTTGGAATTATCAAACTCCACAGCTGGAAATCTTTAGCTTCATGTACAATAATAATTATCCACTGAAAAATAATATTCACGACAAATATTTATGTTGTAATCCGAATAGTTTTGAAGAGGAGTTCTACCGAATTTCTGCAACCAACAGGTATAGTATTTAACCTAATATCAGGTCCTCTTCACCAGTCACCGTGTGGTGCCTCAAAATATAGTTGTTTCAGCTGTTTGGTGGGTATTGAAAGAAACCACACCACTGAAATAATGATAATACTTTATTCATGATGGGTCTCTGGAATATTTATGTATATATATTTAAGCGAATTTCTTCATTCTCGAATTACCCTAATGCTAATGAAATATTAATCAGAACTATTACTGGTGAATATGAATAATTAATGAGTCGGAAAACTAAAGTTATCGAACTTAGCATGAGTTGGTTATCATTGTCATGGAATAAATAATTCTTATATGGACGTAGATACATGTACATGGTTCAAGAATAAAATTGTAGGAGTCCTCGGGATTTGAGAAGGCAGTGATTGGAGACATTGGCCGATATGACTAGAAATCATTCTCGGTGGTAGAGATGCATTCACTGACTGTGACCTGCCTCCTCTATTCAAGTCTGGTCTTTTCTCACGTAACTTGGTTTTCCTGCATAATTTTGCTTATTATACTTCCTTCGAATCTATTCTCCACTGTCTTATGTTTTCCATTGTGTGTTCCACGAGGCGTGGCAAATCGAACTGCTGCACTTATGTGCGAAGTTCTATGCTGACACCAGTTGATCGATGAAGTAGTCTCGATGGTTAATTGATTCTCTGAAACCCATTCGAAAAAAAGTTTGCAATCCGTAGCTGGAAAGATAACTGCCAATCGTTCAAAGTGGTACTTAATGCCGATACACCGAATAAACTAGAGGTGTTATGCAATATGACTGGCTGACTTACTGACAAATATACCAGCGATTGAAGGAGTCGATATCATTCATCAGCGAACAGATCTACCCACACTAGCCGAAACAGAGATAAGGCGTCCACCATCTTTCTACATAAAAGAGTCCCAAACTAGGAGGAAGTGGCTGTCCAGTGCTCCCATGTTTTCCAGTGGTTCTCTAACCAATGTCATCTCATGATGAAATCCTCTAACCAGTCAATCGAATCGAAACAAACCAATACTTGAAAGTAATCATTTGTCAGCTACTCAAAGGAGAAGCAGTTTCACGAAAGGTCGACAAGACAGTGAAAGAGCAAAAAAGGATTCTTCGCTGAAGCCAATCTCATAACACCACCACACAGCACCACTCGCACAATCAGTCAATCTACACTGGATAAGTAGACTGGTGATTTCACCTAAGACTGCGTTTATGAATATAGGTGGAACTGATGTAGTAAGTACGATGAAAGGACGGAGAAAAATGGCTTTTTTCTAGTTTTCTAAGCATTGTGAGGAGCACATACGCGAAAGGAAGAAGATATTTTCAGATTGTAGTCACCATACACCTCGTGGACACGGAACAGTTCTTTGAGATTTCCATATCTTACATAACTATAAGTAAATTTGCTGAAGCGGCTGCAATCAATCAAACCATTCAAAGGGATTTTATGCATACCATATGAGAGTGTAATCAGTCTCTCATCACCTTGATAAATGCATTGTGATTGCACTGACTGGTCATCAACGCTGGTGATTTCAGTGCATTGAGCGAATTCCACTCTTATGAATTCCAACCTACTTGACTTGCTATGTGAACACATAAGCTAACATGGTTAATCAGAATTTCCTGTTTCATGTCTTCACATGACCTCTCTGTTCCTTTTCATTTATGAAAGAAAGCATACAACTTGATGGCGATTCAAACTGAATAAACTTTGGGCTAAATACTGCGCTGAAGATGCCGTCCAGAAAGACGACGAAAACTCCTCAACCAAAACCACCCAGCTCAGAGAACACTATTAATTGCAAATCACCCACCTGAGTTACAAATCTTTTCTATTATTTCATTTCAAACTGAAACCTACAATGATCATATTTCGGATATGTCAATTCTTCTACAACATGTTCTCTACTACCATGCAAACATCGAAGTGTGCTCTTTTCATTCATCATTGAAGGTTGTGATTTCAGGTGGTATGGGTATGATTAGATTCAGTGGGATACAGAGATATTGACTTATCCTGCGAATTTGATCACCCATCCCATGACACAAAATTTAACACGGGAACCTGGGGCACGAGATTCCCAAATATATGGTTTGAGAAAGTGACAGTCGATAAAAATGAATTTATTTTGCTTTGCTTAAGTTAATTAATCATTTCAACGTGTAAAATAGTAGAATTATTTAGTCATAGGTTTAATGTATGAGTAATGTTTGGTTCATTTAGTCTCAACAACCCACAATGGTTCAGGTCCACGTTTGGTGAATGCACCGGAGAGCGCACTTCTTTCACATTGGCTGATTATATTTTCCATAGTTTCGACCGCTTCTCGAAGATTACTTATCTGTTGTACCGAACAAATGCCAGCTGACTTTGTTTTATATCCACCGAAGGTTTGAGAACATATAAAGCACAGGCAAAGTGTTATCAGTAAGCAAATTCTTCTTGTCATCTATAGAATAAAAGATAAAAGCATAAGAGTGAAGTTATATGGATAGACAAATACCAATAATTCTCTAGATAAAAAAGTTTTATATATTTAACTATTAATGTAAATATTTTAATATATATTCAATATAATATTAATGTAAATTATTTTTAGTAGCTGTGCAGGTTTTTAGCCAACGTCAGGCGTGAAAAAATGAGGAGGGATAGGCGTGGGGCTAAAGGCCCTATCCTAGTAAGCCAATCAAACTGCTTCAGAAATATCAACTCACAAGAGGAATATTAAAAACACAAAAAATATACAAGCTTCCTCAGTTACTTGACTATTAAATACAAAAAATGTCGTTAAATGTTTTACAAGCATATCAAGCAAAAACTGTATGGATGACCAATTACAAAACGAATTTGAGTATACTCGTGATTCGTTGACGTAGATTCTTAAAGTAGTAGTTTCTTAAAGAAACATATGAAAACATCAGAGAGAAAATCTCAGACTATGACTGCACGTAGGTTGCATTTTATTGATGTGTTCACGTGAGATTATAATCCAAAGACTTTTCAGGAGTATGAGAAGTAGGTTTTACACAGTTAACCTACGTTTGTCATTCTCCAGCCAACGAATAATTGGGACGTAAACGAAGAATAAGTTAGATAGTCTTGGTACATCTGTGTGTACTTATCAGTTCAACTGCACTTGCGGTGGCAGTTATGTTGGCCACACTACTACTAGACAGCTTAGCCAACGTGTTAGTGAACATCTCTCATCGTGGTGCTTTGGCAAAGGACAGACAAAAAACAATTCACAGCTCCATTTTGTCACATTCAGTTGATAGTGGTCATGCAGTGGAGAAAACGAGAGTTTTCAAAGTAATTCGTCGTATCCCACCGAAGCTTTCCAATAGACTTCGTATTCGTCTACTGCACACACACAGCTGAGGTGATAGGCATTCGAACTATTAAGTCTGAACAATGCATTCAAAAGAAGTTCGTACAGACATTATCCCTCCGTTGTCGCCCTATGAAGACATAACTAACTAATGACTTATACACCACCCCTTATTTATATTTCCGATCCCTCTCTTATCATCCCTTAATTTTATCACATCTTCATTAAAAACGTGTTTCATTAAGATCTAACATTACTTAATCTGTTCATTTGTTTTTATTAGCCTTTATCGACTACTGTTCTACCTGAACATTTGTTTGTTTCATCGTGCAGTTTTTCGATATTCTTGTTATCACCAATCGCCTCACTTTTCATCCTTGTTATTGATAGAACCATTATTACTATTATTATGCAGAATTTATATGCACAGTCTTATTATCGTATAGACAAAAAACACCATGATTGGTTTATGTATCAATTTTGATTTGTACAGTTATGTAGGTGTATAAGAGTTAAGCCTGATGATGAGATCTAATTGAAACCACAATGTTGTTCACTTAAAGTTTTGTTTTAAATCTGTTTAAACGAAAACCTCGCCTACTTTACTAGCTCTCTAGTTTCCTACACGACTGCAATCCTCTGAAAAGAGGTAGGTTTGGCTGGGATGCTAGCGAGCCTACTCTAGGAAATTAATCAAACTGCTACAGAAACATCAACGCACAACAAAAATATTAAAAATACAAAAATCAGAAAAAACAAACTTATTCTGCCCTGGAAGCTAAGAGACAAGATGACACAGCGGGCTGGTGAAATCCTACCTTCGAGAAACCATTCAGCCAACCAGCCAATGTGTCTGTCTCCTCTCGATGGAAGGAAGAAAAAGAATTGTACGAAGCTGGCTGGGAAGGATGTCCAGGTAGCCAAAGAAATGAGAATATATGGTATAGAAGTGCCGAGAATCTGCGAGAGCAGATAGAGTGTGTGTGGGCTATCGAAATTGTCAACTGGTGAGTGAGTAATCTACTCCGGTCTGTTCACACAGACAAAAACCACAAGCACACTGAGAGAGTGAGTGGCTGTCATGATGTCACCATTGGAAACCAAAGCTGTTATGCAGTAGGAACCAATCTAATCCAAGTTTATGACAGCAACATTCGACTGAAAAGGATGGAAGGAAGGTAGGTGACAATTGTCCAAAGATCTACACAGTGCTAAAACAACGCGGAGCTAGAGGAGAAGTAAGATTTCTGTAGACAACTATGAACAGTAATGGACAACTTCACTACTGGCGACGTCAAAATCGTAATGGGCGATATGAATGCCAGCCGAACTGGGAGCAGATAATACGGGAAGAGAACTCATCATGGGTCGGGAGGCTCACACGTGGCAAAATGAATGAGTGGAGAATTCTTCGCAAACCTCTGCGCTTCCAATGATTTGGTGGTCGGAGGCAGCGTATAAAAGCACAAGGATATACGCAAGGCCAGCGAGATGGATTTCCACTGATGGACACACCACAATCCAGATAGATTTCATCTCAATGTTGCTCAAGTTAGTGGAGACGCAGCTAGCCTGCTAGGCACAAAGTCTAGAGAGGGGAGCAGATGTGGGGTCAAACCAACATAATCTGTTTCAAGGAACCTTCAAAGTGAAGCTGAAATCCTCCAAATTAACTAGAAACAGGCCACAATTGGAGTCCAGCATTGGGATACTGAAGGATAGTACTACAAGGGATACATTCACTGTAGATCAGATCAGAGCAAAGTTGGAGACACTACATGGTATGACTGAGGAAACCTGTGTGAGTGGAAGAACTTTGGAAAGCTGTACACTTCTTCTAGGAAGAAAGAAGAGACAGGACGAGGAATGCAAGCTAATCGAGGAGAGGAGGATGGTGAAAGAGAGGATGAGTCAGAGAAAAAGAAGGACAACCGAAGGATGAGATGAATTCACAGCAGTGTACACTGCACTGTATGAAGACAGAGGTGATGAAGACTGCTAGGAGAGATAACTCTACAACACACTGGCTGGCAACTAAAGCAGAACGGGTAGGCCGCAGATAAAATAGACGTCAGAACACTATATCAGATATAGAGGCTGCTTGCTATCCGAGAGAGATCAACCCAGATGATAAAACCAATGAATGATTTTCAAGGCAACCTGATTACTACGAAAGAGAGACAGTTAAAAAAATTGGCTCATAACTTCAAAGGGCTTTTGATTTAAACATCACCTGCAACTCGCCCTGAAATATCACCACTACCACCGTCAACAGCACGCACAGAACTGCCTGCCAGTGGATACTAATCCTCCACGAAAGCAGAAGTCTTCAACGCAGCTAGGGTGCTGAATTCCGAGATGGTAGCAGGACCAGACGGAATTCTTCTGGAACACTAGAGGCAACTGAGATACAGGACGAGATACTCTGACGACATTACTGAGGGAAATTTGGCATGAAGGAAAATTACCCACTGATAGGAAGAAAGGCTACCTTGTCAAACTACAAAATAAGGGAGACTTACACCTCACACTGAGAGACCTGGTGTAGACTAATGCTCTTGTCCACAACAAGTAAAATACTTAGTCGCTGCATTCTGGAGAGAATAAAAGATGCAGTGGATGCAAAACTCCGCCAGCCCAGGCTGCATTGAGGAAAGGCAAACCATGTGCTGACCAAATTGCACTCCTACGCATCACCAACGAACAGTTGGCTCATTGATTGCAGTCAAATCTCCACCTGAATTTCATAGACTTCGAAAGGGACTTCGACAGTATACAGCTTTCCAAGAAGAAATTTGAAAAATACTTCACTCTATGGCGTGCAGTGCCCCAATTCTCTATCAGACTCATTCAATAGTTGGCTATATATCACTGCTACGTGTCAGGTGATCCACAACAAAGTACTCAGCGAAGCCTGCCTTAGATATGAATACAGGAATAAGGCAAGGCTATCTGTCTGTTGTCATCAATAATATTCTTGATTGTGGTGGACTGGATTATGCATCGGACTGACAAGACAGGAATACACTGTACTGACCAATGAGAAGATTCTAAAAGATCTGGATTTCGTACGTGGATGATTTGCGTTAAATGTTACACAAATTCGAAGACATACTGGTTGAAGAGGCCGGCAGAGTTTAAGGAACTGCGAGCAAACATGGATGTAGACGGAAGTGATAAGGGTAACCAACCGATACCAACAACTAGAAACAGTTACCATCAACTGGAGGAATTCAAAAGAGGTTGCTTCCTTCACTACAGGCGGTCGCAGCCGATGAAGACGTCAAAACCAGTCAGAAACTCAAGCTAGGGATAAAGTAACGAAGAGCCGATAGCTCAACAAATATGCCAAAGAAAATGGAGATGAACAGAAGATACGCTGTGAAGAACGTCGAATAACATCCCACTGAATGCATGGCCACCACTCCAATAGAATCCCGGTGGGGAGCGACGAGTGGGTCATCGGTACGAGGGTGACATGGAGGAGATCGTGGGAGTTGGAGGGAATATGGGAAGTCTTGGGGCCCAGTAACAAACAGAACAGAGTAGAGATGTGTTGTTGAAGCTCTATATTCCACTTGGAACCCAAGGGAATAAGACTAATACTAGTAATAATGGCGAGGAAAAATACAACAGTTCAGACGTGATTAAATCACAACGCCGTCAGAAAATAACTGATATCATTATTCGTAAATGACCTAAACATTTTAACATACTGTATTTGAGGTAGGGGAGAGAAGAAAAGAAGAATACCCGGGAGCTACTCTGACAAACTGGGGAAACCGTAAGATTACGAAAGGTGAATCAAAGCACAGTAAAGTTAGAATTTCTTATTGTTTGAAAGAATACTGCTAAATTATTTGATAGATATACATGAACCATGTGTACAATTTCCTCTCTTCATCTCTCCCTCTCTCATTCACTCATATGCAAACCTTTTACTTAAGTTTTCACAAAACAATTGAAATTTCCATTCTATTTCATAGTCAGGTGTCTGGGGACTGCATTTTCTCCCGGATAATAAATGCTTAGCTAATTTTCACATATCTCCGATGAGTTCACTTAGAATGCTTTTGAGTTTTACAACTTCTGGGGAATCATAATCTCCTCATAAGTAAGTATACCACTTTCAAAAGAAGCAAAACACCACATGAAAATGAATTCCACATGCATCTGCATAAAAGACTAGAGAAGGTTACCTGCGAGATACACTGGAACTATAATAATAATAATAATAATAATAATAATTGCTTTATTCCAAAAACAGTACTCATGATAGAGCAAGGAATTTTCAGCATTCAGTACAATATTGCATCTAATTTACCCAAAAACGACAAAAAAAATTAAAAATACACAATACATAATAGTAATAAAACGATTGTTGTAGCAGCTACGTAGCAAAATACTGTGTGCCATACGGAGAAAAATATGTATAAAGTACAAAATTGTAGTAATAATAGTAATACCAACTAATAAAAAATAGCAGAGTAACGATTTAAACGATAGAAAGTGTAACACCATAAAATACAGAAAGATGAGCGATAAAAGGGTCGATTCACTGTGCTAATTACATAGTAACTTGTAAGTTTCACGTCTAACAGAGTCTTCGTCACATAAAGTACGCGCTAAATAGGGTATTGTAGAACTTCTATACTTAGTAGTACGAGCATATATCTTTTTATATTGACTTCTCGTCCTACCTGATGAGATACAAGGGGAGAGGTGTGAATAAAGGGGGTGCAGAGGGTCTGACATTATAGCCTTTGCCCATTTCGTACAGGAATTTATATGCCTCTCGACTATAGTATTAGCGAGCTCATGCAGTGGCAGACCACAAGCTCTACTCACAGCATTTAATACTCTTCGTAATATGATATAATCTTTTTTGAGAAGCCCAGGTTGTCAAGGCGACAGACCACTTACTACACCTATTACTGTGGTGTTCAAATGTTGAAATAGTCGAATTCTAGTGAGAAGTAATTCAGTCTGTGTGGGACATTCCTTGGCGACTTAGTCATCTGACACTACATAGGGTATGAACATGCTATGCATACTTCGATGGAATTAATGTATGAGACAAGTTTGTCGGTTGTTGAATTGATCAATAATGACTAATAGTTGAATTTATTTCCACAGGCTTTAACTATATTGCATGATACTTTATTATGTATTGTCTACCTCTTTATTTGCATCCTCGAATTATTATGCAGGTCTTTTGATTTCGTACTTTTGCTCAGGCATATTACTGAATGGTAGTTTTACTTAGAGGTGTCATTTCAACATCGTTTTTCTGTTTTCGGTCTATTTAATCCATATGTTTGTTTGGATTTAGATATTTTGTGTTCAGCCTGATCCACCTTCTCTCAGCTCTAAAGCGTGACCACTAGCCATATCCCTTCAGCTTCTTTGAATGCATATTACCGATATTTATTTCAGATTTCGGGTGAGTGTGTATCATAATTAATTTTAAATCATTATTACTTTAGAATATCAATAAATTCAAATTTCACTGAGTACAGAAAATTATCACACTTTTTTGTAATATATCACTGGGATAGATGCACTGATGCCTCGGAATATGATCCCATTTTATGACTACTTGCTCAAATGAACAATGAGTGGCATTGTTATTATTTTCACGCTGAAGAAGTGAAGTGATGCTAACCTTCACTGAAGCCAAACATAGTTTCTCCGACTCGTTTTGAGACGACATTCCGCTAGTAAAGTTGAGTGATGAAGACAAACTGGCCACTTTTGGGGTCTCAAAAGCTTACTGGTGAAAAGATGTTATTCACACGCTTCAGTTTACTGGCCAGTTTATGTTGAGTAATCGACAATATTTTTTAACACACAACGTATTTAATTCTGATGTAATCTATAATTTGTGTGTGCGTCTTATTTTCACGAATCCCTCTTTTTTCTACACTTAATAAAGTAATTGAATAAAGTTGACTTTCACATGAATATTCATTTTCTTGGCATACAGGTTTCCAGAAATATCCTTAGTGAAGAATATATTCAGATGCTAATGTATAGGAATTAAGGTGAATGAAAGATTAAACTGTCAGATGCAGAGATTTTCATATCAAAGGTTGTACACGCTGTTCATCCGGATTTCTATGTAGGATGTCTGACTAGGGAAGAACTTAGCAAATTGATTGATGCTAAAATGATTGAATGAATAAACTACAATTTTACAGTATGTTTCTTCAGATTTATCTACAGATATCTCATTTTCGACCAATACAGACTTCGAAACCATAATCAAACTCACAGTATGCAGTGAGGCTATTGAAGAGGTTGATACACATGTGTGAATTGTATTCATACACGTGTTATTGATTCTTCTGCGTAAATCTCGGGCTACCGAAAGAACCATGCACCATTACATTGCATCTAATTTCTCGTTCTCCATTTGTTTTAACCTAACAAGCTGTTGAAATGTGAACTCCAGTCGAATTGTATACACTCGCAAATGTTTAAAATGCCTAATTCCTCTGGAATTTCACAAAGGCTAAGAAAGAGCACCATGTCGGGTGATGCTGTTCTTTAAATTGCATTCACATACATCGTATGACTGTTTCTGAGATTGTGAGTACAAACTGTCGTTCGTTGGTACGTAAAACTGAGTGTCTGCAATCCCTCGAGTGCTGAAATATGTATCGCAATGGAGCGATTATAACTTTCGAAGGAACCTGTCTCCATAACCTATGTGCCTGTGATTGATTTGGTGTAAATGATGTCAGATAATTAGGAGAAGATCGGTTTAGATATAAGAAGAGATGCGTTGGTTGTGTTGCAACTTTCATCAATTCTCAGTGGTGTACTGCAAATCATGTTTGTTTTAGATTCTGTAGTGACACAGCTGACTACTTCACGGTGAAATGTCCAACGAAACACCTGTTCAGATATAACTTCATGTACACTTCTAACATTATATTGCACATGGATGTAGTCTATCAGAACTCTCCTTCTTCGGTGGTAAATTTACTTCCCTTGCCACCACCTCCCTTGGCAACTGGAGACTGCGGTCCTTATGATTACAGTTTCCTCACATCATTAGGTCATGATAATATTGTGAAATTTTCAGTACGACTGGAAAATACTCTCAATCTATTGCTTGCAGATGACTTCGGAAAAGACCCCCACTACTGAATTCCGATAATTGTGACATACGGATACTTCTCAAAATACGTGGTAATGTGCACCTCCTTGCAACATATCACAGATGTTGCTCTAATGATAATATAAAGAATCTAAGGAGCGTACTTAAAGATACAATGTGATACTTATTTATTGAACAAATACCAGATGACACAATCACATAAGGAACAACGTCGTGATCAGTGTGATGGAGCATGTCGGGTGTGATGACAGATACTCGCCACCGATGACATTAGCTATTGATCTCCCCGTATCATAAATTGATGGAAGCTGGAATTCATGAGTTGGCCATTAGATCATGTCCCAGTGACTTAATGATCCAAGAGCTTGCCTTATAAATGGGAGGACTTGGGTTTGAACCTTGGTGGTGGGTGAGCGCTGCTGAATAGTCTCAAGGTAGAACGATAGAAACAGCTGTCCAGTACTCCCGGCTGGTATTCCAGTGGTTCAGCTCATGATGAAATCATGTAAACAAAAGTAACATGTTATCGCAAATTCCGTCTTGATGTTTGTTGTCCCGTCCAAAAGTGACACCCTCCTAAAGATTTGACTACTTCTCCTCTTATCACCTCAAAATGCTCCGCCGAGAAAAAGGAAGGGTTTACAAAATGATCTATAACCAAAACGACTTATCATGTAAAATTTCATGAGTTATGTGGAAGCTGGTTACGGAAATCACCGTAAGTAGGCAAATAAATAATAATCCTTCTTCAGTTGATGCTGGTACGCTTAATAAGGTTTTTTTACGAGTCGATCACGGATTGATATAAGTTAGAGAACCTTTAAAAACCAGGGAGTACTGGACAGCTGCTGTCTCATCCTTGTTTAGGAACCATCTGCAGTACGCACCCACCAACAGGGTTCGAACCCAGGACCTCCCGGTTACAAGGCGAGCTCGTATACCATCCAGCCACTAAGACCCGATTCACTGGCTCATGAATTCTAACTTCTACCAATTCGTGATTTAGCGCGACCTCAACCATTGTCGTTGGTGGGACATCCATCCACACACGTGACATTTAATTGGACCTCATTGGTCATGACTTCTCTCTAGAACTTTAGGAAACTACATACTGGAGCCTGTCACTAGCGAGCATCAGATTAATTTTCTATAGTTTGGTTTGTAAGGGTTAGTTATGTATTTTTACGATTCCCTAACTAAGATGAAACAGAAGTTGTCTAGTACTCCCTGGTTTTCAATGGTTCTCTAACTGATATCAATCCGTGATCAACTCGTAAAAAACATAGCTAACCCTTACAAACCAAACTATAGAAAATAAGGTTTTCATATGTCGTCCAGCAGAAGTTATGATCTTAGATGCTATTAGGTAAATAAAATAGCGTCTCAAATCCTTGAAGCCTACCTAGTGTGGTGTAGGATCCATTATCTTCAAAACATGTGCGGACGTTTTCTGTTATCCGCTCACTCGTATTTTAAGTGAATCGTCTTCCACCTTGGGAGGATATGAAGATTGTTCCTATGCATAAGTCACCAGTCGGACCAACTATTTACTTTACAATATTTCCATTACTTTACCTTTTTTAAACCTAATGGGAAAAAACCTTCGACATTCATTGAAGGTTCCTAACCTCCTTAAACAGTTGGCTTATAAACATAGTACATGCATGTTAGATGTCACTGTTGTCTTATGTCACAATATTGTCTCTAAAGTATACAGAGGTGCTTAATATGCTGGGTGCACCTCCCTTAATTACATATCTGCCTTTGACACCATAACTAAGCCTCTATTGTTAAACAAGTTTGCTATGACATAGGTAGGCTGTTGGACTAGCAGGTGGTCGCACTCCTGATTTTCTGACAGAAAGTAGTGCACTGTACACAATGAGATCTTCTCCACTTCTTTACTTACACTAGCTGATGCTCCCAACTCACTGTGCTGTTCTTTCCCCTCTTCTGTTTTCTTTCTTCTCACATGACTTACATGACCCATTCTGACTAAGCCAGTTTCGTTAAGTATGCCGATGATCTGACTGTTTCCATGCCCGTTACTTCTCAGTCTTTTTCAGACAAATTGAGTAATTTCGTGTCAGAAATTTGTTGGTAGTCCTTGCTCTCAAATGGTCTTAAGCTTAATCCTTCCAAATGGCAAATGGTTAATTTCACGGGTTGATCACGGATTGAAATAAATTAAAAAAACCATTGAAAGTGGTTAATTTCCCTTTTCAGAGACAAGGAGGAAATACATAGACTGGTCAGTTCTCATAGTTCCACTGTTATAGATGGCAATGAAGTTAAAATTGAATCGAATGTGAAATACCTTGAACTTTGTATATCCTGTGATCACCTTCTCTGGTCTTTCCACATCATATTAGCTCCCAGAAAGATTTTGTTTCGTATAACGTTTCACGTAATAAAGTTAAGACGATATGGTATTACTCAGTCTCTACTTTCTAAGTTTGTAAGTTTTTGTATTCTGCCGACCCTTAGTTAATGCCCTCACTTGTACTTTTCCTGGCCACTTAAGAAAAAATGCTATGTTATACTACAAAGTGCACTAAAAGCCGTCAGTAGGCTGAGTTGGGCATCCGTAAACAAACTCGTTAATACTGTTGTCGATAGCGGACACATGGACTCCTGCAAGAAATCAGCAGGTATTATCTTGTGAGACCATGAACATACTCTCTATACACAACTCTCTCCTAACATCTAATCAGGTAGATCTAGAAGCAACTGTAAAAGAATGTACAACTGTGTGAATACGTCTCAAATCTCTACAATATCTTATTTGGCCGGCACACATTTTATGAGATGAGAAGGGCGTAATGCCGGACGCCTCCAACTTACTGAGGAACTATGAGTAATTGACCCCAGAGTTTTCATAATCATATTGTTGTTAATATTTTTTAATTTAATTTTTTAAATTTATATTCATATTCTTATTGGTCAATATTGTCAGTGTAGATGTCCTGTTTTATCAATTACCCCTGCGATGGGAACGTTAGATGCAATACTGTACTATATGCTGAAGATTCCATATTTGAACTTAAAATACTGTTTGAAATAGAGCTATAATTGCTTTTATTATCATCATTATCATAGCTATTCTCATAATTAATTTAAATACACATATATATCTATGGATGATAATTTCTCAATTTTCGATACCTGATAGCTTTTAAAAGTCATGAATGGCGGTGTTTATTTCAGTTACATGTTTCATTGTCACAGCGTTGTTTTAGCTCTGGCTTAAAGAAGTTTGAATTATCAAACTTCACAGCTGGAAATCCTCAGCTTCATGTACAATAATCATTATCCAATGAAGGATACAGTTAATCTCAACATCTACGACAAATATTTATGTTGTAATCCCAACAGTGTGTCGGTCGCACAGCGGTAGGATGCTTACCGATCGCGCATATGGTCCGGGGTTTGATCACCGACCGACTCATTCCAGTCTCTCGCTAAGCCAGTAATAAGACAGGTATGTAAGGAAGGTTATGCATGAGGCTGTCGACCTTATCCTGTAAAAATAAGCACCACTGCTGCCGAAACTTCAAGGTTCTAGCTTGAAGCCCTATATTCCACCGGGAACGTAAAGGAATAAAAAAATCTGGATGGTTTTATAGAGGAATTCTACCGAATTTTGAACAACAAATAAGGATAGTACTTGGCCTAATATCAGGTCCTCTTCACCAGTCTCCGTATCGTGTCTCAAACTATAGCACATTCAGCATTTGAGTGAAAATGGAAATAAACTATACAACTAAGAATGATGATCGTACTTTATTTATGATGATGCCAAAAAATTCGCTTAATTTCGCTGGATTATATCTGAGTATATTTGCGAGAATTCGGTTTTTTTTTCAATTCTTCATTCTCGAATTACCCTAATGCTAATGAAATATTAATCAGAACTATTACTGGCGAATATGAATAATTAATGAGTCGGAAAACTAAAGTTATCGAACTTAGCATGAGTTGGTTATCATTGTCACGGAGTAACTAATTTTTATATGGATGTAGATACATGTACATGGTTCAAGAAGAAAATTGTAGCGATCCTCAGGATTCGAGAAGTTAGTGATTGGAGGCATTTGCTGATATGGCTGGAGAGCATTCACAATGGTGCAGATGCATCCACTAGTTGTGATCTGCCTCCCTCATTTAAGTCTGGTTTATTTCAGGTAAATTTGTTTTCCCTTCATATTTTTCCTTATAATAATAGCCGAAACAGAAATAAGGCGTCCACTGCCTTTCTACACAAAAGTCATACAATTAAAATTTAATTTGGCAACGAACTTCACTGACAAAGATGTGGAATGGTGATCACTTGACTTTTCGGACTTTGACCTGGTTGAGTTCTACTGTAAGTGAGAGAACCTACTATCTCCGATTTGTCGATGACACGATTTTTGTTTATGGTGAAATGAATCACTCTTCAGTATTATTTGGTCGTCTGAATTATAGCCGTACTGACATAAAATTCACTGGAATGGAATATGGACATGAGGATGAGTTCACTCTTCCGGATCATAATTCACAACGAAGAAGAAGAAGGAGAAGATGCAGTGGTAGTAAAGAAATTCGACCTGGACAATATCTAGTCTATATCAGTCAGCTTCTGTCGTACCAGCTGGAATCGTGGATTAGTGAGGACACGATACAACAGAGCAAGGCGGCTATCTTCACCCAAGTAGCAAGGGACGAATAGGTATCTAGGGGGAATAGTTCAAAGGAATGGCAATGAAGAAGACGAGAAAATGAAACACTCAACTGCTTAAAAGTAAAAAGTGTTCATTTGTCTGTCATTTAGAGGAGAAGCAGTATCACGAAAGGTTGACAAAACAGTGGAGGGAACAATAAAAGATTCTTCACCGCAGCCAATCTCGTAACACTACTACACACTACCACATGCTCAGCTAGTCAATCTACATTGGATAAGTAGTCTGGTGATTTCACCTGAAACTGCGTTAATAAATATAGGTGGACTTTATGCAACAAGTAAGTTAAAAGGAGAGAGAGAAGGACTTCTATCTGGGTTTCCGAACATGCCCGTAAGGAAGAATATATTTCCAGATTTTAGTCACCATACACCTTTTGGATACGGGACATTTCGTCGTGATTCCCAAATCTTTGGAAATAATAAATATGCACAGGCAGCGAATTTACTACGATACGCTGAAGCGACTGCAATCACTCAAACGATTCAAACGTAATTTATTTTGATATTTTCACTCAGTGGTATACTGTAATATTTACTGATGACGTTTCAAGCACAATTTATTCCTCAAACGCAGTCTATGCATGCTAAATGAGAGTGTAATCAATCTCTCATCACCTTGGTAAATGCATTGTGATTACACTAACTCGTCATCGACATTGGCGCTTCAGTGCACTGAGTGAATTCCACTCTTATGAATTCCAACCTACTTGACTTGCTATGTGAACACATAAGCTAACATGGTTAATCAGAATTTCCTGTTTCATGTCTTCACATGACCTCTCTGTTCCTTTTCATTTATGAAAGAAAGCATACAACTTGATGGCGATTCAAACTGAATAAACTTTGGGCTAAATACTGCGCTGAAGATGCCGTCCAGAAAGACGACGAAAACTCCTCAACCAAAACCACCCAGCTCAGAGAACACTATTAATTGCAAATCACCCACCTGAGTTACAAATCTTTTCTATTATTTCACTTCAAACTGAAACCTACAATGATCATATTTCGGATATGTCAATTCTTCTGCAACATGTTCTCTACTACCATGCAAACATCGAAGTGTGCTCTTTTCATTCATCATTGAAGGTTGTGATTTCAGGTGGTATGGGTATGATTAGATTCAGTGGGATACAGAGATATTGACTCATCCTGCGAATTTGATCACCCATCCCATGACACAAAATTTAACACGGGAACCTGAGGCACGAGATTCCTGAATACATGGTTTGAGAAAGTGACAGTCGATAAAAATGAATTTATTTTGCTTTGCTTAAGTTAATTAATCATTTCAACGTGTAAAATAGTAGAATTATTTAGTCATAGGTTTAATGTATGAGTAACGTTTGGTTCATTTAGTCTCAACAACCCACAATGGTTCAGGTCCACGTTTGGTAAATGCACCGGAGAGCGCACTTCTTTCTCAGTGGTTAATTATATTTTTGATAGTTTTCTCTGCTCTGCGAAGTTCACTGATTGTTTGCTTTGAACAAATATCTCTTGAATTTATTTTATGTGTTTTTGTGGCATGGGAATTCACAAAGTTTAGACAAAGTGTTATCAATAAAGAAATTGTTCTTGTAAGTTGTGGAATAATAGAAAGCAGGATAAGAGTGAAATTTTAATTTCAGATTTCAAGATGCTACTTTTTCAATTCAGATAGTTAAATGCTAATTTCTACTTATCACTCCTGATTCGACTTAGAATGCTTCCGAGTTACACAGCCTCTGGGGAATCATAATCTTCTCATATGTAAGTATACGACTTCCAAACATGAAAATGAATTCTATATGCATCGGCATAAAAGGTTAGGGAAAGTAACGTGCAAGATGCACTGGAACCATCTGGTTGTCAAGGCGACGGACCACTTACTATACGTATTACAGTGATGTGTAAATATTGAAATAGTCGAATTCTAGAGAGAAGTGATTCAGTCTGTGTGCTCCATATCCTGGCGACTTACTCAACTGACACTACATAGGGTATAAACATGCTGTGCACACTTTGATAGAGTTAATATGTGAGACAAGTTTATCGATTGTTGAATCGATCAACAATGAATTATAGTCTGTTGGATTTCAGTGGGCGCTTACACAAACAGTAAGCGCTCTTCATTATAATAAAGATTTTTTGTATTTCTCAATGAATGAAAAACCAAACGATATCGTTGTTTTTACTGACGTTCCGCTATTTAATGCTGTTAATAGCTTTCTCAAAGTATTATTAAACGGGAATTTACAAACTCCACTCAGCAGATATATATAACAAAGAGTTAGAGGGTGAGAAAAAAAATATAGACTTAGTTCAACTTAAAAGGACATATTGAAAGTCAAAATAACAATGAAGATCGTTCAAACCAAATATCAAAGGTAATAGTATATCTGTTATTATATCAAAACAAAGTTTACTAACTTGATCATCGTTCGTTAGTCTGGGGTCAATTTTGGTTGTCAAGTTCGAGAATGATGATCAAGTATTTCACAGCCTACACTTAGTTTAGTTACCTTTACCTATTCCCCAACATGACAACCAAAATGACCTCATACTGACGAACGATAATCAAGTTAGTAAACTTTATTTTGATATAATAACAGATATATTATTACCTTTGATATTTGGTTTGAACGATCTTCATTGTTATTTTGACTTTCAATATGTCCTTTTAAGTTGAACTAAGTCTACATTTTTTTTCTCACCCCCTAACTCTTTGTTATATATATGCTGAGATTTTGTAAATTCCGGTTTAATAATACTTTGAGAAAGCTATTAGCAGCATTAAATAGCGAAACGTCAGTAAAAACAATCTCGTTTTGTTTTTTCATTCATTGGGAAATACAAAAAACCTCTATTATAATGAATATCATATACCCAATGCCCAAATTTTTTCAAACCGTTAAAAGTGAACTTGGTTTAGATATATATAGTAAGCGCTCTTTTGATTTTTATAATTCGTGGCCATGAATCATCTGATGGAACCGAATCCTTCGAGAGGAGTTGATTCGATGTCGACAGTGTGGCTGGCTAGGTAGTTATCTACTTGATTGAACTCGTGACATCATGAGTGGAATGCAGAATGTGCAATTTGCAATGCACACAGTTCAGGGAAGCCCATTTTCATTACAGTCTCCTTGTAACTCATGTGTGAATGTTATATTTCTACAATTTCTTCACTGAAAGATTTTCTTCGCTCAGATGGTGTGGGAAGGGGTGTTAAGTGAAGGAGGAGCCAACTGTACCACACGTTATTTAACTTATAGAAAAGTTAGAATTTCTTATTGTTTCAAAAGATAACTGCTACATTATCTGATGGATTTACGTGAAGCATGCGCGCAATCTCCTGCATTCGTTTGTACGGGAATCCCTTATATACAGAACTTTAAGTATTTTCTGATTGTTAGTCTGTATCTGAAGCTTTGAAACAACTAGTGTCTTGAATAATATTCCGTATAACTATATCTGGATTAAATTCTGCTTACTCTCTATAGCCGGCATTAAATTCCTTGGTAAAGACCATTATTATTTATTTAATTCCACATAATTACGAAGGAGATAATAATTTTCAACTTGAAATGTAAGTTAGGTGGTGTGAATACAGACAGATTACAAGAGGCATAGAAATAACAAAAGAAAAATTACACAGAATTTGAATATAACTGTAAAATGGTTATTCTAAACGGATTACAATTGTGATCAGGAGGAGTATGGAAACAACCCTAAAACAACTGATTTTATAACTGAAATGAAAATGAGATGAATTGAATGAAGACAAAGAGAGAAAAATACACAAAGAGAGAACACACAGAGACCACTTCACTGTGCATATATCAGTTCACCTGCTCGTGCGGTGCTAGGTACATAGGTCATTCTATGCGAGTCTTATCGAAACGCATTAGAGAAAATCACCCAGCATGGGTGCAAATAGGAGGCATTGGTTCAATCAGAGGCGCAATAACTGAACACCTCTTCGATACCTGTCACAGCATCTAAACTGACTCATCATTTAGGGTCATTTACAAAGTAAACAAAAATCTACCAAAGACAGTCAGTGTGTTTCCGACTTCTTTGTGCTGCAGAAGCTCTCGACATATCCATTGAAAAGCCAGAGCTGTGTTTTCAAAAGAAACTAGTCCAGACTTTACAACTACCGTCGACCTAGTTCGGTATGTTCCCTTATCCTTCAGTTTTTGTTGTTGTTTTGTTCTCTCTGTGTGTGTATTTTCCTCTCTTTGCCTTCATTCAATTCATCCCAGTTTTTTCAGTTATAAAATCACTTATTTTAGGGTTATTTTCATACTCCTCCTGATCACACTTGTAATCCGTTTAGAATAACCATTTTACAGTTATATTCAAATTCTGTGTAACTTTTTTTGTTATTCCTATGCCTCTTGTAATCTATCTGTATTCACACCACCTAACTTACATTTCAAGTTGAAAATTATTATTCTTATTTCAATTTGTTTCCATGCTCATTTTGTTCTCACTTGCAATTCGTTGTATCCCTGCGTAATGTTTGTCTCTACGCCTCCTGTAATTCATATCAAGTTGAAAGTAACTGTCACCTATTATTCGCCTTTAAAACTCTTATTTCTCCAGTTATCAAATATTAATTTTTTGCATACGTTGTAACTGTTTTCTAATCCTATGTAATCTTATCTCTTAGACTGTGATTAGCAATACTTTATTAGCCTATAGTTTTTCTAGGTTTCATTATATGTTAATTACTTCATTACAAAGAAAATTACTTTTTTTTACAAGAAATTACAGATATTTAAAAAAATGTTAGTTATGTATTGATTGATTCCCCTTTTCTTGATACCTTCTTGTCCCTCAAGTAAGTAAGTAAGTAAGTAAGTAAGCAAGATGGTATGCTGACTGGACACAATATCTCCGATGTGATTCTGACGCAGAAACTTCTACTTCAAAAATTGAAGATAAAACTGTCTAATTTAAAAGAAGAAGTGAATTGGAGGTTTTACTCTTTTCATCAGTTTAAAATAAATTTCCGTTTTTTTTGCCTACTGAACCTACTGGTGCTTTCTTTTCAAAGTGATTTGAAGTGTTGTTGTTCTTTGTTTATTTCTGTCTTTTTGTGTTAACAACACTCACACACAGAAAATCATGAAGTTGAGATAAAAGTAAAGGCAAACATAAACAAACAAAATAAAACAAACGAAATTTCCAGAGAAGTTGAACGCATGATTATGACATTCGGAAAAAGCCACTAATTATGTATAATGTTCAGAGGGGAAAAAAAAGTGATAAATGTTCTCTGAAAGAGAGAGAGAGAGATTGACTAATCAACCCCAAGTTTATTTAGCCTAAAGCTTAACTGTCTGATTAATTTAAAGTCAACAGGTTATTTACACACTATCTAGTCTGTCACCTGGGAACTGTTGACAAATATAATGACAACACTGTATAATCGAAATTCTTCTACAAAAAATAATTTAAAAAAAATAACAAAACGAAAACAAATGAAAAACCTAAGATATCAGATTTTTGCAGAGTTTATCCCGGGACTGGAGAGTAATGTTTGTTTAAACTTATATTGAACCCCTAACTCCTTGCAAAAAGGTAGTAATATATAACTGAAATATGTACAAGTGACTTACCGTAGAAATACTGCTTCTCAGAATTATAATACTTCGTTTTCTTCAACGTCCCGAAATTGTAATTTACTTTTCAAAGACTGTTTAAATATTTATATGTATATATATATTTATGTGTGAGAAAGATTACAAGAATTTCGAGATAGGAATGATTGGTCGACTAACTCTGCAAACCAATCGTAGGATAGTGTTTATAAATAAAAAAAGGCATGGCGGGAGGGGAGTTGAGAATTCCTAAACTGTTACACATAGACAATGAGTGGATTAGAAATTATAATACTATGTGCAAACCAATGAAGAAAGAAAGTTCATAAAATTCTTTAACCACACGTTTCTTTTACATCCTTCCTAATTTTCTTTAAAAATTAACTGATTTTAGAATATAGGTTGGAATTTACTCAAAAACCTGTAAGCTGTAAAACGGTGATCCAACTTCAAGTGAGACGATTTGCTTGGAAGTGTACTCAGCCAGGAAAATAGTGAGAAATAAAAGAAAATATTGTTAAGCAGTCAGCTTCTGTGAATAGATAATTAATATTAGAATGACTATTTCTGTCTCAAATTGTGGTTTGAACACCACCCCAGTTATTAGTAGGACTAATTAAAGCAAAGTTTATTGTAGCACTGGTTATAGGGGTTCTTTTGAATACTTGCATACGCCCTATTGACAAAATGTGTATTGACTAGGATAGGAGCACGAGTAAAACTAAGGTAGGACAAACATATTCAATTTTATTACGCAAAACTGATCATCTAAGCATAAGAAAAGTTGCAGTTGCAGATTTTGGATTTATATATATACATGCATATATATATTGCAGGTGTACAGTTTTAATTGAAGACTTCACTTTGGCGTAAAATTTAATAAAGCTTCTTAATTAAGCTAATATGATGAACCATATCTGCGTGGTGCGCAAGAAATTAGCCAGGAAACTTTCGTCTTTTTTCCGTTTTCAAACTAAAAATAAATTCTTTGCAAAAGTAATCATACGAAGTAGGAAGTGTATACATTTAGCGGTAACAACATTGCTCGCATTTACATGTGACGGTTATTGAGTGGGACTAGGTGAAGCTTTGATATTTAGTAGACATTCATCAGAGTCAGTAACAGGCGAACATGCTCTAGAAAAAGAACTAGATCTTTCAAAAGAAATCTCCAACAAAAATGGATGCCCACCAAGATTCCTTCACGAGAGGATCAGACCAAAAGTTCAAATAAGAAAGTTTGCTTGAACCTGGGTTTCGATGAATATTTAACCAAGGGTAGCCTTAATAGGTGATTTTCCACATATTTGAGAAGAACATTATTCTCAGCAATTCTAAGAATAGTGTTCTCCAGTCCTCTAGCGATCTGTAGAAACTTTAAGGACAATATCTTGCATCTGGCAACTTCTATATACATGCATATATGAGTCCACTTGTTTTTGCGAAGTCATGTAAATTTGTCGTTTGACGCGCTTCATGTCTGAAAGGTTTGAAGAACACTACTCGTATAGTTGCAGAGAGGTAGTAGTGGCTCTTTAGAGAGTGCGATATTCGAACATCTTGTCAACACTAGTGATTCCATCTCAATAAACTCCTCCTTCAAAGTAATCTACAGAGTGAAGAAAAATATGCTGAAGACGATGTGCTTTTATCTCTATTATGGGTAGATTTTGTTTTGATAAAGTCTCACAATATTTTACACTAATGTTTATTGACGACGTTTCGAGTACAATTTATTGCTCATAATCACATTAAGGTGATCACACGACTTCCTAACCTCGTTTATATAGTCCCATCATTTTTCACTTGATTTGATTGGCAGTAGTATTCTCCATATTTCAGGTATGAGTGATGAATCATTTCTGTTGCAAGTGTTGAGTGTAGGTAGACTCGATGAACCAGGCAGGATTCAGTAATCAACCTCTCTCTCCACCTACCTAGATTACTTTTTAGAATTTTGGCCCTCTCCCACCATGCTATTGTGTGGTTGTGTGTTAATTCATGCAGTGCAATGTAGTGCTGAGCTTTTTTCTAAATTACTTATCTTCTCGGGTAGGGTCAACCATTCTTACCTTAGCTAAATTCTTATGTTCCGACAATCTAACCTACTAGTTTGACTTACTTATGTAGTTGACCTAACTCAGAGTGATTGCAGGGTATTTCGTAAATAATATTATTTTGTCTAATTGGGTCAACAGACAGGGTCCTTTAACCTACAGAGCTTGTCCTACCTGAGTAAGTTTGTAGGTTTGAATGCCACCCTAATTCCTGCTTTATTAGGAATCCTACGTAGGGTCACATCTCTCCTTATTTGGCATAACTGTAGATGACTTATATTCTCTCTTATTTATGTTATCACTACTAGTTTCACCATTATTTTTACTTTAATGAAAACAAAACACGCAGATCAGCGAAGAGACTCTTTTCGACGAATTCATTTTCTTAGCTGTACAACTGCAAATAGGTATGTGTACATAAAGTTTGTCAAACAAAATTACAATTGGTTATGGTTATTTTAACTAAACAGGTGAAGATTGGTAATACAAGTCAAGAAACTTAGGTGTTAATGAAACTAGGGTAGTAACAAATGTGATGAGTTGTCACAAACATTTGTTAAAAGAAGTTATGTATTAATAATATGATGAGTGAGTTTTACTCAGGATGCACATACAAAGAAAGTGGATAATACGAAATTACGCAAGAGTTCTGAATGAATACAAGGATTCTAAGCAATTAAAAAACAGGTAAAGAAACAAAATTAAGTCATTAAAATCTTCCTAATGAATTTCAAAGGATAGTTATTTAACACCAAAGCCTCTTCTATCTTCAGGATTTCATCTTGAGCTGACATTAGTTAGAGAACCATTGGAAAACCTGGGAGTACTGGACAGCTGTCCAGTATTAAGAGCCATATTTTCCCAACTGCCCATAAATATGTCTGCTACAATAGGGGATATTGATGATCCCATTGCTCTACCTTCTGTTTGTCTATATATTTTACCTTGGAACTTAAAGATAGTAGATGTGAGGCATAACTGAATCCCTAAAATAATTTGTTCAATGGTCAGCTTTGTCCTATGATTGAGTTCAGGATTCGCGGTTAGTTCTTTTTTAACTGCTTCTAAGGCGGGTGTATTGATTGGTATATTAGTATAAAGACTAGTTATATCAAAACTAACCATGTTTTCATCATTCTCTAGTTGAATGTCATTTAGTTTATTTTTCATCTCATATGAATTAGTCAGCTGGTTTAGAGTTTGAACGATTTCTAATGGGGCATAGTATTAGAGCTAAGTGCTTTGATAATTCATAAGTTCGGGTATTTCTGAAATCTACTGTTGGTCTTATGGGGTAACCTGGCTTATGTATGTTAATAGTACCATACATTCTACTAGCATTATTAGTTTTAGGCATTAAATTAAACCATTTCGACTCGCCCAGTGACGGCTTCATTCTGCGTATTAGTTCCTCTGTAGATTTCTGAACCTTATTCATTATTGTATCTACAGGCTTCTTAATTTATTCATATGGACCCGTTTGAATATGTTCAGTAACTTTTTTGATATATTCAGATTTATTCAAAACTACGGTGGCGTTTCCTTTGTCAGCTTTTGCAATGACGATGTTTTTATCCTGTTTTAGACTAATTAAAGCTTCTTTTTCCAATTTTGTTAAGTTTGATTTTGTTTTCTTTTGATTTTTCAGGGTTAATGCACATTGTGCTCGAACCTCTTCTGCTGTCGTCTTATCTATTGAGCTTAGCGCTACTTCTATGTTAGGAATGACATCCTCTGGTTTTAATTGATTAATTTTTTCGTTGAAATTTTGTCTCCTTTGCATTGTTGAAACTTTAGCTATTCAATTAGAAAAACCAGAGCTATGCATGCAAAAGAAGGTTATTCACCTACTTCTGCTATCGTGGTAACAACCTCATCGTTAATTTCTAACTGACTTGAATTTTGTTTGTTGTTTTAACCCTTCATAACTTGAGTAAAATTTATTTTGTTAAATTCTCACAGTAATGTTATACAGTTATATGCTTACTGATGACAACGTTTCAAGCACAATTTATTACTACTCATAATCGTATCAAGTCACCCACACAACTTTCTAACTTTGTTTATATAATTCCATTATTTTTCATCACTTAACTCGATTGGTAGTAGTGTTTTGCATATTTCCGGTATGAGTGATGAATCATTTCTGTTGTAAGAGTTGAGTGTAGGTAGACTCGATGAACACGGATTCAGTAATCAATCTCTCTCGCTCTCCACTTACGTATAATACTCCATCACATATAATAGGGTGGGGAAGGGTTAAAATTCTAAGGAGTATTATAAGTAAGTGAAGAGAGCGGTTGATTACTTAATCCTTGTTCATCCCAACACGTGCAATAGATGCAATGACTCATCACTTATACAGGAAATATGAAAAAGGCAAGCGGTGAAATATAATGGAATCATAAAGTTAAAAAGTTGAGTGATTACTTTGATATGATTATGAGCAATACATTGTGCCCGAAACGTGGTCATCAGCAAATATTACTTACTGTATAGCAACACTGTGAGACTTTATCAAAATAAATTTTATCCATAATGGAATTACGCTGTACCACAGTGCACAAGTCCTATTCTTATATCTTTATAACTTGTCTTTCCTTATAACGTTTAGGTAATTGTGTATTTTCATTCGTTTCTATGTTCATCCCGTTGACAACTTGTTAAATTATTCTTATTGAATAACCTCTGTCCAACTGCTTTTACTCACTGACTAACATCAACAACTATAATTATGTATGTACAAAAGACAGACTTCTAAATACAGCTGAGGCCTTGGCAATTCATGAATTTAATTAAGCCAGGCATCTTTGTGTTCAAAAGAGGTATGTACAATGCCTACTTCTGCCTTGACCATAGAGGGATAGATATTTATTTATATTTTGTTTATTTAGTTATTCTATGTAATTTTCACTGGACCCACTTGTCGTTCTAAACCCAAAATTATTAATTTTTATATTTTTTCATTTTTACAATATTCTACTATTAAACCTAAATTATGCATTCAAAAGAAGTTCGTACGGTTATTATCCCTGCCTTGGCCTATTAAGACATAACCAACTAATGACTTCTACACCATCAAGCCTAACTTATATTTTCAACCCCTTTTTCATCATACCTCAATCTTATCACATCTTCATTAAAAACGTGTCTCATCTAGCATTACTTAATCGGTTCATTTGTTTTTACTATCTGTTTTTTCATTATTCGTATTATCACAGATTGCCTCACTTTTTCATCCTTATTATTGATGAAAGCATTATTATTACTATTATCATTACTACTATTATGACTAATTGCACAATTTATATTCACCATCTTATTATCCTATAGACAAAACACCATGGTTGGTTTATATTTGTACTTTATTTGCAAAATTATATATATTAGAGTTAAGCCTGATGAGATCTAATTGAAAACAATATTGTTCGCTTAAATGTGTTGTTCTAAATTCTATCTTATCAAATTGCACACCATGTTATGCAACATGCAACGGAACCTGATCCGTTCACTTAGCAACAGAGTTCGCAGAATTTGTACCCCGGACACCGTAGAAGATGAACTGGACAATCTCAAGAGAATCCTCGTCGAGAATTGTTACCCAGAACGATTTATTGCAAAATCTATGAATCCTAGGCCACAAAAGCCGCCCACGCATAGCGTCCCGAAGAAACCGCTCTACATAAACCTTCAATTCAATGGAGATATATCTGCGGAAATACTAAAAAATCGACTGTCGCGCTCACTCAAGAAGACTTTCTTCGCAGCTGAACTACGACTAACTTTCTCCACAAAACCTATGATTCATGTGAACGTGAAGGATAAGCTACCACTGTTGGCCTCATCAATGTGTATCTACCAATTCACCTGCTCGTGCGGAGCCAGGTATGTCGGCCGTACCCAGCGTTCGCTTTCCAAGCGTATCACCGAACACTTACCAGCATGGTTTTACAAAGGAGAAAAGCGATGTCCCCGCAGCTCCATCTTAGAACACCTGATAGAATCCGGACACCAAGCTGCACCCCAAACAAACTTCAAAGTCGTCTACAGAGTAAGAAGTAGTCTTCCAAAAGGTGTACGAATCAGACTTCTTCAAACTGCAGAAGCAATGGCGATTCACTTGCTAAGCCCTGAACTCTGCATACAGAAGAGGTTCGTTCAATCACTAAACTTACAATGGACTTAACCTACATTATTACCTGAAAGGTAAATTCTACCTAATTTTTTTTTTCTGTCTCTTCATTGGTATTATTCTGTCTTCTCAATTGTAATATTTTGCATTTTCAACTTTCTTGTCTCTACCCCTACCCGATTTAATTTCTACACCTCACTACCACTTTAATTGACCTGACCAACGCTCAATTTATAGTCATTTATGTTACGTCATCCAACTTAATTGCTCAATTTCATTTCTAATCTAAATGGCATTATTATCTACCCCACTTCTACTTAGTCTCTACCTGTAATTACCTCTGTTGCTAACCTGACCTAAGTTAAAACATTTTAGTCAATTGTATTACGTCATCTAACTTACTAACTCAATCTTAATTTAGTTGCTGTCCAATTAACTTTGTTTCTATATTAGATCATTCTTTTATTACCTGATCAATTATCTAATTTTGACAAACCTCATGTACACACACACACTCAAATAATTATATATAAATGCGATTGTACAGCTATGTGAATGAATTCGCCGAAAAGAGTCTCTTCGCTGAACGTCTTCTCTTTTTCATATGACTAAATGGGGATTTTCAAGATACTCAAACGTTGCAAGGACCCAGGGACGGTGAAGGAGCTGGATGGTTTCCTGCGTTACTCCGTCAAGCTTGCGGTAGCGAAGACAAAGGTTGATTTCTTAAGAGATTGTATAGATCGACATGAGTATCCAAAGATGTATTGGAAGTCACTCAGACGCAACCACATCCAACCGAATACCAGAACACTCAGACGACACACACGAAACAACATCGACTCCATTCAATCACGCGTGTTCGAGCTAGAGCGAAACGTCTACTCAAGAGCTCATGCAGTCGAAGACTTAGATCAAGATCTACGCCATTCCTTCGAAGAATATGTGCAACAAGTCACTCAGAAAGAATGCAACAAGACTAAAGCAGATCTGCTCAAAAGTCTAAAGCCTACAATTAATACCGAATCTCCGTTCCCAAGCAATCCAGAAAAATACGTATTCAATCTTTCAGACATCACACTATCTACTACCCAACTAGAGGCACTATCTCTAGGTCCGAAATTCTGCGTAAAACCACAATGTATTGACAAGCTACAATGCCAGATTCAGTTTGAAAATCTAATAAACCAAACCTACGATCTCACACCCACATCAGATGAAAACCTACAACAACTCAAAGCATCAATCCTCGACAGTTGTCACAAGTTTATAAATACCAAACCCAACGGAAGGTCCATTTTGACGAAGAGGCATTATAAGGAGCTGAAAGAACTTATGAAAAACGAAGAGATTATGATATTACGTCCTGATAAAGGCGGAGGAATCGTTATCATGAATCGTAAGGACTATATCAGTAAGATGCTGACTATACTATCCGATGAATGTAAATTCACAAAACCGGTCAACGAGAAAAACATGACTGAACAGACCGAACAAAAGCTAACGGACACCCTCCGTAAGCTAAAAACTGAATCTTTCATCAGCAACGAAACGTTTGAATCCATAAGACCATCCGGCTCAAATATACCACGACTCTATGGACTTCCGAAAGTACACAAGAACGGTATCCCTCTTCGACCGATCCTTGACATGACCAATTCGCCTTATCACCGCACAGCCCAATGGCTAGCAGATCTACTAGAACCAATCAGAAGACAAGTTTCCTGCCACACAGTTCGAGATTCATTCGACTTTATCGACTCAATTGAAAACATCAACGTATCCAACAGGACCATGATCTCATTAGATGTCACATCACTATTCACAAATGTTCCACTGACTGAAACAATATGCTATGTATGCGAACTTATTGATTCCAAAGGAATAAACATCGGTATACCCACCGAGCGTCTTAAAGAACTCCTTCTGAGGTGTACCCTGAATGTTCAATTCTCTTTCAACAACGAAATATATCGCCAAAAGGATGGTATAGCTATGGGCTCACCACTAGGCCCATTACTTGCAGATTTCTTCATGGCAAAACTCGAAAACACATGCATGAAGAAAATGATCGATACCTTCGGAATCTACAAGAGATACGTCGACGACACTTTCATTATCGTCAACAATGAAGAGAATCTAGACGACATCCTGAAGTCGTTTAACAAGTGCCACCCCGCAATTCAGTTCACGCTGGAGAAAGAGTCCAACTCTAAAATATCCTTTCTTGACATCCAACTAACAAGACGAGAACACGATGGAACACTGAAAAGATCTATCTACAGAAAGTCAACATGGAACGGACAGCTGATTAACTTCCACAGTTGGGTACCCCTATACACCAAACGGAACCTGATCCGTTCACTTAGCAACAGAGTTCGCAGAATTTGTACCCCGGACACCGTAGAAGATGAACTGGACAATCTCAAGAGAATCCTCGTCGAGAATTGTTACCCAGAACGATTTATTGCAAAATCTATGAATCCTAGGCCACAAAAGCCGCCCACGCATAGCGTCCCGAAGAAACCGCTCTACATAAACCTTCAATTCAATGGAGATATATCTGCGGAAATACTAAAAAATCGACTGTCGCGCTCACTCAAGAAGACTTTCTTCGCAGCTGAACTACGACTAACTTTCTCCACAAAACCTATGATTCATGTGAACGTGAAGGATAAGCTACCACTGTTGGCCTCATCAATGTGTATCTACCAATTCACCTGCTCGTGTGGAGCCAGGTATGTCGGCCGTACCCAGCGTTCGCTTTCCAAGCGTATCACCGAACACTTACCAGCATGGTTTTACAAAGGAGAAAAGCGATGTCCCCGCAGCTCCATCTTAGAACACCTGATAGAATCCGGACACCAAGCTGCACCCCAAACAAACTTCAAAGTCGTCTACAGAGTAAGAAGTAGTCTTCCAAAAGGTGTACGAATCAGACTTCTTCAAACTGCAGAAGCAATGGCGATTCACTTGCTAAGCCCTGAACTCTGCATACAGAAGAGGTTCGTTCAATCACTAAACTTACAATGGACTTAACCTACATTATTACCTGAAAGGTAAATTCTACCTAATTTTTTTTTTCTGTCTCTTCATTGGTATTATTCTGTCTTCTCAATTGTAATATTTTGCATTTTCAACTTTCTTGTCTCTACCCCTACCCGATTTAATTTCTACACCTCACTACCACTTTAATTGACCTGACCAACGCTCAATTTATAGTCATTTATGTTACGTCATCCAACTTAATTGCTCAATTTCATTTCTAATCTAAATGGCATTATTATCTACCCCACTTCTACTTAGTCTCTACCTGTAATTACCTCTGTTGCTAACCTGACCTAAGTTAAAACATTTTAGTCAATTGTATTACGTCATCTAACTTACTAACTCAATCTTAATTTAGTTGCTGTCCAATTAACTTTGTTTCTATATTAGATCATTCTTTTATTACCTGATCAATTATCTAATTTTGACAAACCTCATGTACACACACACACTCAAATAATTATATATAAATGCGATTGTACAGCTATGTGAATGAATTCGCCGAAAAGAGTCTCTTCGCTGAACGTCTTCTCTTTTTCATTTTATATTCGCCTACTAATCCTATAATTATGTACCTCTTTCTAAAATGTATACACCTTATGTATTATTCTATGTATGGCATTAATTATTTTGCCACTTGACATTAAACTGTGATTATAATCACAAATATTTTAATTGCATTTCATACTACTACTATTATTATTTCATGCAGTCACACCTTTGACCTAATACCCTCACCGGATATGATTATGACAACTCATCACTTTTGTTACTGTGCTCTCTCATGAAGAAAACTGTATATAAATAGATTGTAAATAGATTGTACAGCTGGTGGAAATGAATTCGCCAAAAAAAACAGACTCTTTTTTGAACTACGTGTTTTGTTTTTATCAATTTTTCTGAGGCATACATGTAACGCAGTCCCGGAAAAAAAGGAATAACAATTGTTCTGAATAATAGAACTGTTTTGCTTTTGCTAGGTTCAAGAAGTCGAAAGTTGATGAGTCAGAAGTTATTTCTACATCAGAGATGTAATTTATAGAATCTAAGTTTGTCTGTAGCCAGGCGTACATTTATTTTTGATGCATAAATTGCTCTAAGCAGCTTGGTTTTTCCCAGTTTGCAATGTAACTGATAAATGGTTTTATTCTTGGCTATCTGACAGGAAGCAATACAGTATTCTTCCACTGCTTCACTCCAGACTGACTGGTGTCCCTGAAGATGCTATTTTTACTCCTTTTTTCTGTCTTCTTTCTTCTTTAAATGACATGCTGCATTCTGATGAAGACTGTTATTTTTAGTATGCCGGTGATCTAACTATATCTATACTGGTCACATCTCAGTGACCCTTCCCAAAATGATCTTGCACTAAATCCCTGTAAGTGTCAGATTACTAATTCCACTTTCAGACACAAACGTGATTCACCCGAAGTGATTCGTTTCCACGATTCTTATACAACTGAAATGGAATTCAGTGAGGCAGAAATTGGGTCGAATGTAAAGTACCTTGCAGTATGACCATCCTCTGATCCTCCCGTGATCTTCTCACATCATTTTATTTTGTAGAAACGCCTTCCGTGTAACTTTCTACCTAAAGAAGTTACGACAATGCGATTTCACCCAGCTTCTACTTTTACAGTGTTTTATAGCTCTTGTATTCAACCTATCCTTCTTTATTGTTATCCCTTCCTTTTTACTAGGCAACTTAAAAGAGAAGACTATTCTACTGGGAATGGCACCTAAAGCTGTCTGTAGGGAGAGTGAGACACCGCTCTACCAACTTGTTCAACAAGTTAGCAAACACTATCTTGTCGAACAAGCAGTTAGCGTCTTCCATATTCACAACAATCTCCTTGCATCTTATCTAGTAGGCCTAGAAGTAACCAAGTGTAAGAGACTTCATGCTCAGAAAGCCTGACATAAAAACTCTATCATACTTCACTTGACACGCACAGTCTCTGTGATGGGACAAATGTTAGATATGAATCTGCTTACTTTTGTATTATTTCATATCTCTAAACAAGACAAACAAGTCAGTGGAGACAGTGTTCAAACGTTTAAATATATATATATATATATCAAAGGAGATGCATTCAGAGTTGGTTGAATTTCATTCTGAAATATTTGCCTGAAATTAAATGACATCAGCCATAGTAGCTGTTATGTTTTCAAAAATAATAAAATACCATAGTTGCAGTTAGAGTGAATTAAATTTTAATTAAACTATAAGTTCTAACTTATGAAAGTAATTTAACTGTGAAACACAATTTTTTCTCTCAAATAAGACTTTTATTCTTAAGGTTCTTGTGTTAGTCTTCAACTGTGATAAAATTTTTTCACAGGAATTTAAGCAATCTAGAGAAAAAACAACAACAGGACTCCAGGTGAACATAAACAAAACGGAGGTGATGAAAATGAACAACCAACCAGCCAACAACAACATTCAGCGCAAATCACCATCAACGGGAGGGATTTGAAAGAGGTTACACCATTCACTTACTTATCTAGGGAGCACTGTCTCAACTACAGCCAGTCGGAACGGATGAGGATGTCACATCGAGAATTGGGAAGGCGAGAAACACATTCATCAACCTGAAACCAACCTGGAAATCTTCGTCACTCAGCCAGCATCAACAACAAAATTCACTCGGATTTTCAATACAAACGTCAAGTCTGTCAGTTCTTCTATACGGAGCGGATCAGAAACTTGGCGGGTGGGTCACAAAGAATATTTCCAACAGCCTGTTGCGGACCCTCATCAACAACCAACTGTCTTCGCTCTATATTGAAGATCCGATGGCCGGGCCGGAAAGAATCACCAACAAGAAACTATGGGAACAAACAAAACAAGAATCAATCGCCAACCAACAAATATGCAGGAGAAAGTGGAGATGGATGGAGATGGACACTCGCTGAGGAGGCCGCCTCTGGGTGACATCGTGCGCGCGTCAGGCCATTGCTCTAGTGGAACCATGCCGAAAGGGAAGCATGCGGCGAGTGGGTCATCAGTGCAAGGGTGACATGGGGGAGATCGTGTGTGTGAAGAGGAGTTGAAATAGTATGGACTAACATGGATGCAAGTGAAATGTACAGCAGAAGACAAAAGCAAGTGGAGACGTGCCGTTGAAGCCCTATGTTCCACTAGGAACCCAAGGGAACAATAATAATAATAATAAAGAAACAACATTCAAGATTTGTCAAAATTTGGAAGCTTATTCAGTCATTTAATCATTAATGCAAAGTCTTAATGTTTAAAGCTTTTACTCGTCTCCAAATTATGAATTTAGGGATAATAAAATTTACGGTATGTTTGATACGCTAAAGAATTCTCAGAATGTGATAGTATATCACATCGGATTTTCCCTGTAAATTAAATAATAACAGGAGAAATAATGTCAAGAAGAATGGCTGACTAAAATTCGTCTAGAATTAGTGACGAGTTTTTCGTCGGTACAGCTGCAGAGCGTTCACCAACTATTCAGGGAGTCCGGGATGCAATCATCGGCCGATACACTCCTACACCTTTCTAATCCTGTAGTAAGGCCGGTAAAGACGGAGGGCTGGATGTCAGGCTAGGAACCAAACCCAAAGAAATAAAACTACTGCTAGTGACACTTCAGAGCTCTAGCTTGAAGCCCTATGTTCCATTTGGAAAGCAAAGGAGTACAATAAAATAATAGCAACAGAAATAGTGAAAACAATATATATATATATATATATATATATATATATATATATATATATATATATATATATATATATATATATATATATATATATATATATATATTGGAACAATACGTGTAAGCTAAGAATATCGTTTTCAATTAGACCTCATTAGGCTTCACTGCAGTATACAAAACTTTACGAGTAAATGTGGTTCAATATTAACTAGTCATGGTGACTTATCAGTAAGATGGATAATATTATGCACATAAATCGTGCCGTTATTCATAATAAAAAGGATTTTATCGATTACACAAATGAAAAATTGAAGCCATCTGTGATGACAGGAATAATGGAAAAAAGCTCGTTTAAGCAAACAAACATTCAGGTGGACGTAGTCTATAAAGGCTAAGAAAAACTAATACTAGATCGTTAGGGAAGTAAGCAAAGTGTGTTTTACTGAAGATGGTATAAGAATAAGGGATAATAAGAGGAGGATTGAAAATATAAATTAGGCGTGGCGGGGATTTTATCATCAAAGGTTTAGTATTGCCAAGGAAACGAAAACTGGTGGTAACGTCATCATTTCGTCATGTCTTAATTGACTAAAGGAAGAACAATGTCTGCATGAACGTCTTTTGAAAGCAAAGTTTAGGTGATTCATGAAAATCATGCTTGTAGCTGGAAAAGAAGTTCAAATCTAACATTTTGGGAGATTTAGAAGGTAGAATCAGTTCAGTTCCCTTACGTACTAGAAAGTCAAGCTGCCAATGTTAAATTGCAACGTAAAAAGGAAAGAAGATGGGAAGCTAAACACTAGTGTTTACAGAAAACCCACACATTCAAACAGATATTTGGACTTCCGATCATCCCATCCTATGTCAGTAAAAATAGGATTGGTGAAATGTTTAAATGACAGAGCACAAAGACTAAGTAGTACCAAGGAAAATCTAAGACAGGAAGTGAGGAATATAAGAGAAGCTTTGAAACTTAATATTTACTCGGACGTATTATTATTCAGGAAGTATGTGGGGAAATAAAGAAATAAAACAAAAAACAATAGTAGTGATAGTGATGATAATACTAGTAATAATGACATGCAAGTCAAATGTGCGCAAGACAACACCAACAATAAGAAATCTAAATCATCAGTAGTAATTCCATACAATGAAGGAAGCTCGGAAACCTTACACAGAATTCTCAAAAATTCTGGCAGTAATAAACGTGGCTGGCATTCAAGCCGACAAATTCAGTGATAAACAAGCTTTGTCGGTTAAAGGATCCTGTGCACACACTTGAAAGAAACAAGTTGGTTTATCTAACACCATGATGTATTGATCGTCAAGTCAAAACATAGGCCAAAGTATTATTGGACAAACGTCAGTCAGACTAGCGCAGCGTCAAAATCTGGCAAATCTAGCAATCTAATTAGGTAAGAAAGCTGGGGAATATTTCAGATGTAGTATTCCCTACATGCAATTACACACAACCATACAATATAGGATGATGGGATAAGATGACAGTTTTAAAATCTAATGTAACAGGGTCGAGGCTGCAGGATTGATAACGGAAGCCCTACTTAATAGTGATGCTCAGATTAATTTTTAGGTTTCTTTTACTTGGACAGCTATCTTCTGGTTTTCACTGGAACTCTAAATGATTAAACTTGAGATCAGTCATATACGTGCACACCAACGCTTGAATAAGTAAATGAAACCGAATGAATATTGCAAAGCCTATTATTTAACATTTCTGTACAAGTAATGCTTAAAAAATTAATTGCTTCGAAGATGTGTAAGCTGGCAATGTAATAACTGCAGTAAATTTAGTGTGGGTTTCCAAATGATAATCGATCATAAGCCAATTCGTGATTTTCGTCACACTAAAAAAGTACTACACACCACACTAATGCGCAGGAATACTTACATTTAAAACGTAGGGATCCCCTTCAAATAAAAATTCACAGAAGGCATGGAGCTTTGACCAAGAAGTAATCTGGAAACCAAATCATCATCATGAACCTCATTCAACAGATGGCTGTATGATCCACAACGGAAAACAGAGAGGATTTTAAAGCCAATACATGAGTAGGATAAGGCTGCTCACTACTATCACCGCTGATACTAATGATTGTGAAAGACCGGATTATGTGTCAGACTGTGTGTCGGTAGTCAGACGATACGAATGCACTGCAATGATCAATGAGAAGATTTCAGAAAATCGGGATTTCACGTGTTGGTGATTAATGTTTGGTATCAGACAAACTCGCGTACTTGCAGGCTACAACTGGCAAAACACTGGCTGATTAGACTGGCGGTGAAAATTAGACTCCAGTTCAACGTAGAATAGGCAGAAATGATCAAGATGAATAACTGACACCAACAACAACAACCACAGACACCAACAAACACCATCAACAAACACAGAAATTCGAAAGAGATCACTTCATCAACTCATCTGACTACAGAGAATCGTAGTCGGATGCAGTCAGTCAGAACGCATCAAGATGTGAAAGACAGTCAGAATCGGAAAGGCGAGGTACGTCTTCATCAACATCAAGTCTGTTTCGACTCCAACTTCTGCACTCCACCACACCACAAACAACAAGATTCGTATTCTCAACACAAATGTCAGGGAAGTCAGTCAGTCAGTCAGTCAGTTCTTCACTATGAGTCACAAAAATGGCTAGTGTGTCTCCAGTCGTATTTTCAACAAGTTACAGGCTTTCATCAACAGGTGAATTCACTCGCTCCATATTGAAGATCGAATGGATAGCGAGAATGAAATGGCTACAAGAAACCATGACTGTCTGACTGGGAACAAGCAACGAAGAGCCGACTGCTCAACAAACACGTGAGAGAAGAGAATGGAGATGCAGGTGACCGTTGAATGACATCGTGCTCAATGTGGACCGTGACTCGAATGGAGTGGTGATGGAGCGTGACGGGTGTATCATCAGTACGAGGAAGTTATGAAGGAGTAGATGGTGTGAGTTGGAGTAGGAGATGAGGGAATATGGTCAGTCTTGTGACCAGTTGAAGAGGACAGGAGGGAATAGAATGGAGTGGAGATGTGTTGTTGAAGTCATATATTCCACTCGGAACTCAGGGAAATAATAATAATACAATGATAAATAGCAACAGAATTATTGAGGAATTTTCATATCCTGTATAAACTTGGTAGGCATAAAACTATTCACATGCTTCTATTCTGTCCATCCCTAATTTGACCAAGTGTTGACCGGTTTAAACACCACTTCCTAAAAGATTCTTTCAGGTCCTCATTCGGTACGATTGATTACTTTCATTCCAAATACATCTCGCTTATGTACGAAAAAAGCCAAATATGTTAGGTGATCTTAAGCTGAATACCTGAAGCTGTCTAGTAGAATGTTCACTGGTCTAAATTTTTCATTACATGGGAAATACATGTAAACCAAAAGCCTCAGATATATTTCCAGTACAGCACAATATTTTCAGGAGGCCTTTGGGCTTCGTTTAAACTGCACATATGGGAATACCAATTATTCGTTGACGTAATAAGACTGTCAATTTGACAATTATGCTTGTTGCTGATAGAATTTAGCCTACACGAGGCGAGCAACTAGACGCATAGCATTACTTGCTGCCTAATAGTTAAACGAAGTATCAAATACATTTTGACTGTATAACGACTCCGAACACTAATAGTTTATTTGATAACTTCTCTGGCTAAAGCACCGGTGAGACGCGTTCGACAATCGAATGCTGGTTTTCGAGGAGAACACATGAAGTTGAAAAATACACTTAAGCCTCCAAGCTGAAATTTCTGGTCTATTTTTGACAATAAATAATTCAGACTTTTCCTGCAATGATAAAATCATTCACCGACTACTTAAATAAGTGTTTGCATCTAAATTATTTTCAGGCAGCAGTAGTACGTAAAAGAATGAATTTTATAGGGTCGTTATTTGACACTCTTTGGAAGATCAGAAAAGGTCAAAAGCGAAATAATTGTGAAAATAATGATGATAATATAAATAAGAAAGAATATAAGTCATCTATAGTTATACCGTATATGGAGGGGACATGTGAGACCCTACATAGGATTCTTAATAAATTAGGAATTAGGGTGGTGGCATTGGAACCTACAAACTCACTCAGGTAGGACAAGCTCTGTAGGTTAAAGGACCCAGTTGACACAATTAGACAAAATAATATAATTTACAAAATACCTTGCAATGACTGTGAGTTAGGTCAACTACATAGGTCAAACTAGTAGGTCAGGGGTAGTCAGATTGTCGGAACATAAGAATTTAGCTGAGGTAAGAATGGTTCAACCCGAGGAAAAAAGTAATTTAGAAGAAAGAGCTCAGCGATTGCACTGCATGCCTTAACACACAACCACGCAGTTGAGTGGAAGAGGGTTAAAATTCTAAAAAGTAATATAAGTAGGTGGAGAGCGAGAGAGAGTGATTGCTCAATTCTTGTTCATCGAGTCTACACTCAACACATGTTATAGGAATAACCTATCACTCATACCGGAAATATGGAAACGGTAAGCGATCAAAAATAATGGAATCATATAAATAAAGTTAGAAAGTTGAGTGAGTACTTTGATATGATTATGAGCAATAAATTGTGCCCGGAATGTGGTCATCAGTAAATATTACCTACTGTATAACAGCACTGTGAGACTTTATCAAAATAAATCTTACCCATAATGGAAATATGCTCTACCACAGAGCACAAGGACTATTTTTATATTTTTTATGTACTGTGAACTCTGATTACTGAATATTTTCAGATTTCCTGTCGGTAAAGTCTTCTTCTATATATTTTAAAATTAATATTATATTAAAGCACTACTTTAGTGTAGGAAAAAATAATGTGAATTATAGACTTATTTTACGGGACTCATTGTTACTTTCTAATATCACTTTATTCCTTTAAGTTCCCAGTGGAACAAAGGGGCTTCAAGCAGTAGACTTGAAGTTTCGGTAGTAGTGGTGTTTACTTTTATGGGATGGGGTTGCTAGCCTCATGCCCAACCTTCCATCATCACTAGTCTCATTAGCAACTTAATGAGGTACAGCAGTGCATCAGCCGAGGATCGAAACCCGGGCCACCTGCGTGATCGGTTAGCATTCTACCACTGTGCCACCGACGCCACGGGACTCATAAGTTATTATTACTAATATCATTATTATTAAATGTGAAATCCCACCATTTTTAATATAAAATACTGTGAGCAGTTATTTACAACCCCGTCATGAATTCATAGAACTCCATATCCTAATCATATCGGTCTTGAACGATGCAGAATTGTATATTGATTGCTTTTGGCGCAAATAATTCTACTTTGAAAAACACTATTACTCTGACCATTGTTAAAAGAAGAAGTCACAGTGCTTTGGTGGCACAGTGGTTAAGACTCTCGCCGACCATGCACATGGTCCGAAGTTCGATCCCCTGCCGACGCACGCCTGATATCTATGGTCGGTCTGCAAAATTTGGCTTTCCGATATCACATGCTGAAAATTCCATACTTGTACCGAAACTACAGTGTGGAATCAAGCTGTAATCAAAAACAAAAAAAATTAAATTAAAAAAATATACATTATCGCCAAGAAAGTACTTTTAATACTTTTGATAAGTACCATAAACTCACTTTTGCTAGTGTTCATCATAATATCATTCTAAATCTTTGATTGAGTTTCCAGATTTTTCCGTCGAATGATTGGACCGAAGTACTCGATCTCAGGTTGACATGTCAGCTTCTTGTGCAGATGCCTCGACCACGTCTGGGTATTTAATTAGTATTTAATTGGTGGTCTAATGGACAACGCTTTGGAGTTAGAAACTATAGGCACTGGTTTCAAGCTTCGGTGGGAACGTCATCACTGACTAAGAAATGCAGGTACATCGATCTGACGAGTACAAATAGGACGAAATGCGCATCCTGGATTCCACTGCTAGTCACCATCCATCAATTAAATACCATTCTAAATCTTGTTTAAAAAATACTTCAAAATATAAACTCTTAAAGCATAAGTCAGCCTGTTCAACTGAGATAATATCAAATATCTTAAATATTTTCTGATTACATTCGCTCATGAATGTCTGTAACACAAACTGAAGATCACAGTAGGTAAGCCACACAATCTGTCTACTGTTATACAGGGATATTTAAGCTTGGAATTATCTAAACTGCCTTGTTTAAGGTGAAGATTTATCAAAGGTTTCTAAGGAGACCAAAACTGCTCAGATCACAACAATTTCTTGTCTTCTGACAGCGGTATATAACCAATCACTGGTTAGTGCCAGTAGTGTATATCACCATGTGTTATTCTGATCACAACTAAAGCATTTTTGATGTTTAGGAATCCCGAAAAAACCTATAGTGGTATTTAAATTTTTTGAATCATCATGTGCTTCCCTTTTAAAGTATTGACTTTTAATACTTGCAAAGGTATAAATATCAAACACTTCTTCTTTACATTGAGTGAATTCTATGCAGTAAGTAACAGGTATCACGAGTTTAGTCCCATCATTGGTTCAGACGGAATTCTACCAGTCAAATACCAATTACTATGTTTATTAAATGTATCACACAGTGAAACAGTATTGTATACTGGATGACGTTTCGAACACAATTTATTGTTCATAATCATATCAATTTTTGTCACACGACTTCGAGATTTGATTTTTATAGTTTTCTCTGTATTCTCCTATTTGTCGTATGGGCAGTGGAATTTTCCATATATCTGGGACAGGTGTTGAATCATTCCTATTACATGTATTTGCAGTTGATTCGATAAACAAAGATTCTGTTATCAATCTCTCCCTATACCCTGTGACATTAGATTTTAAAACTGTCATCCTATCCCATCCTATTGTATGGTTGTGTGTAACTGCATGTAGTGCTATAGCCGAACTACTCTCTAGATTTCTTATCTTATTCGGGTCAACCAGTCTAGATTTAGCTAGGTTTTTATGTTCGGCTAGTCTGACTGCCCCTGTTCTACTAGTTTGACCTATGTATTTGACCTCACAATCATTGCAGGGTATTATATAAACTAAATTGTTTTGTTTTAATGGCTCTACAGGATCCTTTAACCGACAAAGCCTGTTTCTAATTGAGTTTGTGGGTTTGAATGCCACTTTTATTCCTGCCTTGTTAAGAATCCTCTGTAAGGCTTCCGAAGTTCCTTCTTTGTATGGAATTACTGTTGATGATGATGAAAGTGGCTGATTTTGCATTGTTGGGGGATTGTGTTATAAGACCATAATCTGCATTGGTAACTATTCATTTTAGCTTTTGTTTTAATTGCTCAATTTCACATTTGATATGTTGCAATTTTCTAACGATCCTGTGGATGTCTTCTTTCAGGCATAATTTTTGTACATGTAAATAAAATAAATAATGATAATAGCGATAGTGATAATAATAATGGTAATAATAATGATAATAATAATATAATAACGACACCAAGAATAAGGAATGTAAATCATCAACAATAATTCCATACAAAGAAGGAACCTCGGAAGCCTTACAGAGGATTCTTAACAAGGCAGGAATAAAAGTGGCATTCAAACCCACAAACTCAATTAGAAACAGGCTTTGTCGGTTAAAGGATCCTGTAGAGCCATTAAAACAAAACAATTTAGTTTATATAATACCCTGCAATGATTGTGAGGTCAAATACATAGGTCAAACTAGTAGAACAGGGGCAGTCAGACTAGCCGAACATAAAAACCTAGCTAAATCTAGACTGGTTGACCCGAATAAGATAAGAAATCTAGAGAGTAGTTCGGCTATAGCACTACATGCAGTTACACACAACCATACAATAGGATGGGATAGGATGACAGTTTTAAAATCTAATGTCACAGGGTATAGGGAGAGATTGATAACAGAATCTTTGTTTATCGAATCAACTGCAAATACATGTAATAGGAATGATTCAACACCTGTCCCAGATATATGGAAAATTCCACTGCCCATACGACAAATAGGAGAATACAGAGAAAACTATAAAAATCAAATCTCGAAGTCGTGTGACAAAAATTGATATGATTATGAACAATAAATTGTGTTCAAAACGTCATCCAGTAAATAATACTGTTTCACTGTGTGATACATTCAATAAACAAACTAATATGGAATTACTTACTACCACAGTGCCCAAGTTTTACACATATATTCTACCAGTCAAGTCTGGTGGCTCGGCATCTTTTGGCGCTATGAGCTTTTGTTATTCGATGGCAGGAGACCATCAGGCAGAAGGTGTGTATCTAGGTGGCGTGCTTGTTTGCATTCACCAGTCACTATAACCTATCGATAATCCTAAAGAATTCCACGATAATCGAATACGCCTCATCCAGTGCTTCAGCCAGAGTAGTTACGATGTAAACTATTAGTGTTCGGAACCGATGTGCAGTCATTATGAAGTGGATACTTCGTTTAGCTATTAGGCTGTAAGTAATGCTATGCGTCTAGTTGTTCGTCTAGCCCAGACTGAATTCCGTCTATCCACCATACGAAATGATAGAAACGCTTTTGATCAGCATTTAATACTGATTAGAGTTAAAGTGTTGGCAGTTTAAGTATCGCCAACGTATACATCTAAGGCAAACATTTGTAATCGTATACTCTACATCTTACCAAAAAATAGTTCTGCTGTTGCAGGATTTCAACATGAGCTGACACTGGTTGTAGAAACATCGAAAAACCTGCAGGGAGTACTACACAGATGTTTCGTCTCAGTTTGCGACTCTTCATCAGTACGCATCTCCGTACTGAGTTTCGAAACCTTGAGGACCTTCTGTTTACGAGACTAGCGAGCTCGTAGACCATTAAGCCAATGGCTCCTCAATCCGTGGTCAGCCCATGAATTCTAACTTCTGCCAATGCATGACATAGCGCTACCGCTAGCTAATGTTTCACTGGCGAGTATTTGTCCTGACACCCGACCTGCTGCATCTTACTGGTCACGACTTCTCACTAGAACCCCAGGTAACTACCAACCTGAATAAGGCAAGTCGCCAGTGAACATCCCATCGATATTCAAGTGTTGATCTGTAGGGATTTTGGTTGATTGGTTGCGGGATTTCTGTTGTTATTCGCTGACTTGTACACATTAACAGCTTACAAGTCTACAACTATGCGTCTCAAAATATTTCATGTTCACAATGCTTTTCACTATGCAACTGATGTGTCCTAGTGTTTATTGTTAGATTATTTATTTATTTGATAATTTTTAATATTATCCTTGTTACAACTTTTTACTATGATTTTGAAGTTACATTTGCGTGACGTTAATTCACTATCATTTATTTATTAAACTGGAAACAATTTGTTTGACAGATTGGAAGAATATCTTAACTTACGATGAATAAACGAATAAATTAAAATGTAATAACCTCAACGGAATGATAATTAGTTTCTGAATAAGTGAACACTGTCGAAACGTACAGATACGTATATAAAAAGTTTAAATTTCAGTATATTGTAGCACACGCTCTTGCTTTAAACTTATTTTTCAGGGTTGTTTAAAATCAAAAGTGGAAACCAAGCAAACAATTAAGACATTTATTTAAAAATCAGTGAATAATATATATTTAATATTGCTGGTCTGAGACGGAAAAGACATAGGTTTGAACTCAGAGAGAATAAGAGCTTAGAAATTTAGTCCACGTTATTTGGTAGGAAATAATCGGTAATATCCTTTCACTTTTTATGCAGCTTTATAGCTTTGCTCTGCTGAATTGATCCTGAAATATAGTTCATGAGCAAATATCTTATGGGGAAAATTTATATAATAAACAGATAATGTAATTCTAATCGGTTTCATAGCATTGTTATTATTATTTCCCTGAGTTCCGAGTGGAATATATGACTTCAACAACACATCTCCACTCCATTCTATTCCCTCCTGTCCTCTTCAACTGGTCACAAGACTGACCATATTCTCTCATCCCCTACTCCAACTCACACCATCTACTCCTTCATAACTTCCTCGTACTGATGATACACTCGTCGCGCTCCATCACCACTCCATTCGAGTCACGGTCCACATTGAGCACGATGTCATTCAACGGTCACCTGCATCTCCATTCTCTTCTCTCACGTGTTTGTTGAGCAGTCGGCTCTTCGTTGCTTGTTCCCAGTCAGACAGTCATGGTTTCTTGTAGCCATTTCATTCTCGCTATCCATTCGATCTTCAATATGGAGCGAGTGAATTCACCTGTTGATGAAAGCCTGTAACTTGTTGAAAATACGACTGGAGACACACTAGCCATTTTTGTGACTCATAGTGAAGAACTGACTGACTGACTGACTGACTTCCCTGACATTTGTGTTGAGAATACAAATCTTGTTGTTTGTGGTGTGGTGGAGTGCAGAAGTTGGAGTCGAAACAGACTTGATGTTGATGAAGACGTACCTCGCCTTTCCGATTCTGACTGTCTTTCACATCTTGATGCGTTCTGACTGACTGCATCCGACTACGATTCTCTGTAGTCAGATGAGTTGATGAAGTGATCTCTTTCGAATTTCTGTGTTTGTTGATGGTGTTTGTTGGTGTCTGTGGTTGTTGTGTAACAACAGAAGACAAAGATCAGGCAACAGATCCTTTAATAAGGAAATCAACACATATTTATAGATTTTCATGTACATTATATAAGTTTATTTTAGCAAACAAACACAGTTCTGTGATTGATTGTTTCTCACTGAAAGTTAACTTTGCATTTCTTTGTGGCTGTTTCCTGCATGTCAGATCATCTATATGCTAACTGTATCCGCCTACGCAAAATCTGCTGTGGTTGGTTGTTGAATCAGTCTTTGTTCATTCTTTTCTTACGACCAATATTGAGGACATAAACATTGACGTAAAATACTGTCTACCAATTTTGGCTAGTAGCCAGGTTTCACCACAGTTGTTGTTGGTGTAGGTTTGTTATCTTCATCATTTCTATCTATTCTCTGTTGAACTAGAGTACAACACAGTAATTTTCTGAATAAATCCGTGAAAAAAATTTCGTGTTTATTTCAAAGCTTGAGAGTGGTTGTCGGTGAAGCGTTCTTCTGTGGAGATAAATCTTGAGCACATCACTGAAATGTATGCATAGGAATGTCTTCACCACTTCTCTATTACTGGCAAGATTATTATTATAAATTCATGAAATATGAGCTATTGAAGTTTCTTCAGATAGTTAGATTTGAAGAATTTCCTATGCTTTCAAGTATTGGTTTGTGGGGATTTTGATTGATCGGCTACAGGATCTCATCATGAGCTGACACTACACCTGCGAGTACTGGACTGTTTTTTCGTCCTAGTTCGGGGCTCCTCATCAGTACGCATCTCCGTACTGAGTTTCGAAACCTTGAGGACCTTCTGGTTACGAGACTAGCGAGCTCGTAGACCATTAAGCCAATGGGATCCGATCCAGTGGTCAGCCCATGAATTCTAACTTCTGCCAATGCATGACATAGCGCTACCGCTAGCTAATGTTTCACTGGCGAGTATTTGTCCTGACACCCGACCTGCTGCATCTTACTGGTCACGACTTCTCACTAGAACCCCAGGTAACTACCAACCTGAATAGGGCCAGTCGCGAGTAGGTATCTCATTTTTCATTTGTACTTTTGATGAGCAGGAAGTAAAATAACTTCACTCAAATAAATGGAGGTGTAATTTAGTGAAATAAATTCATTTACAATTGAAAATAACTCAAGCAAACGAATCAAATTTATGTAAAGTTGTTGCGTAAATCAAATATGGGGATTGAATTGTTTATTTGTCATAACTAAGATAATATATTACAGAGTCTGACTTTTTCACTCTGATAGAGAGAGTGGTAGGCAATTTTCCGGTTATATTAGCGCTAATGTTTTTACGTTACTGATCGTCAAAACGGTTTCATAATCATTTCTGTCTAGATAAATGTCTAGCGCAGTAATTTCGAATGTTTTCTGCCAAGAACGGAGAAGGCGTCAGCGTGCGAAATTCTGTTTACGTAGTGTCAATTCGGAGATGTTGTTGTAGTTGCCTAAAGTTGTATTCTGTTGCTAATTAAAGTCACTATACTTCTACTACTTCCCTATACTGAAGTAAATAAGGACTATGAAGTGTAAAATTTGGTATTTGACAACCATTAATAATCCTGTAGCTCATGTATGGAACACGGGACTACAACAACATTCACACCATTCCATCGTGTTCTATACGGTACCCTTCAGCTGTTCTTATCTGCATTCTATACCATCTAGTCCGTGACTCCATCGGGCCAACATCTAGCTCACCGTCCCCCACTCGACAGAAGACCTGGCAGAGATTTGTTAAGCAGTATATTCATGATTGGTTAATCCTATTTGTTCTTAATATGGAGTTAGGGAAGTCAGGTACGCGTCTGCAGCAGATTGTTAGAAATATTAATAGACAGAAGACCAGTAGTTCAGCAGAGAGTCTCTTTTCGGTGAATTCATTTTTGTAGCTGTACAATCCCAAATATCTATGGTTGTTTTGTATGTGTTTCATATTGGTTTGTTTATTAAATGAATCACACAGTGAAACAGTAGAAACAGCATTAGAATTTTCCATATATCCCAGATATATGGAAAATTCTACTGCCCATACGACAAATAGGAGAAGACAGAGAAAACTATAAAAATCAAATCTCGAAGTCGTGTGACAAAAATTGATATGATTATGAACAATAAATTGTGTTCGAAACGTCATCCAGTAAATAATACTGTTTCACTGTGTGATACATTCAATAAACAAACTAATATGGAATTACTTACTACCACAGTGCCCAAGTTTTACACATATATTAACATGTTTTGTATGTGTGTTTACATTAGATTTGCCAAACGAAAATACAATTAGTGAGTTCAGATGAATTGGATGTTGATATAAGAGGGTAGTATCAAAAGTGGTGAGTTGTCACAAAAGATTGTTAAAGAAGAGTTACGTAATAGCATGAATAGTTTACTGAAAGAGTCGCTCTCAGGGTGTACATGGAAACAAAATAACATAAGAAATTACGAAAGAGTTTTAAGTAATTAAAAAAATAAGCATACAAAAAAGTCAAGTCAAATCAAGCAAACAAGCAAAGGTTAAGTCAAATCAACAGAGTTTTTACCATGATAGTAGAAGCGGTTGAATAATTTTCTTTTGTATGCATAGTTCTGGTTCTTCCAACTGAATGGCTTGGGCTTCTGCAATTCAGAGAAAACGGAAACGTATTGTCTTTAGAAGGTTATTCTTCACTTTGTAGATTACTTTGAAGGAGGCGTTTGTCGAGATGGAATGATCAGTGGTGACGAGATGTTCAATTACTGCACTCCTTATACGGCCACTACTTTTTTTCTGCAGCTACGCTGGATAGTGCTGTTTGAACTTTTTTGACTGGATCCGCGTCGAACAGCCAATGTACCTGGCTCCAAAGCAACAGGTGAACTCATATATAGACATAGAAGTGGTCAGGTGCGGGATCTTACCCTTTTGGCTTCTGTATATCAGCGAGCGACTGAAAAACACTACTCTCAATGTTGCCGAGAAGATAGTTCTTTTTAAAGAAGTGAAAATTCTTTGCTTAAGTATTTCTTTGGGTAGGTCACCTTTGAAGTCGAGGTTCATATGAAGTATCTTTTTCAGCTTTTGGATTTTCTGTTTGTTTTTGTCTATAAGGCTTGTTGGATAAACATTCAGTATGAAGATTTCTTTTAGGAAGTGTAGTTCTCCTTCGAGGATATCAGATCTACAGATGCGTCGGACGCGAGTAGCAAGAGATCTAATTGGGTTTCTTTTTCGGCTGATTGGTACCCAGCTGTAGGAGCTTGTCAGTTAGCCGTTCCAAGTGGGTTTCCTATGGATGGACCTTCTTAAAGTTCCGTCAGCTCTCCTTGTAAGTTCAACATCAAGAAAAAGAATTTTATATTCGTTTTGAATTTCAACAGTGAACTTTGTAGCTGAATGGTATTTGTTGAGTATTTGTAGTAACTGATTAAGATTGTGACCACCATCACAGATAATAAAGATATCGTCGACATATCTTGCATACAATTGGAAATTATCAATATATATATATATATCGTGGCGCCTACGCCAAGTTTCTGATGCATATGGTCGAACCTACTTAACGTTAGTGTTGGAATTCCGAATCTCACTCCTCGTGCTGCAGAGTGGAGTAGATTTCTAGACTGCTTCCAGATTAATGGTTGAATGTCTTTTAATAATAATAATTTTTGCTTTATTCCAAAAACAGTACTAATAATACAGCAAAGAATTTTCAGCATTCAGTACAATATTGCATCTAATTTACTCAAAACGACAAAAAACACTATATAATAATAATATTAATAATAATCAAAAGTTTTTATAGCAGCTACATAGCAAATTACTGTATGTAATACGGAGAAAAATATGCATAAAGTATAAAACTGTAGTAATAAAATTAATAACAACTAAGATAAAATAGCAAAGTTATGATTAAACGATAGAAAGTGTGACACCATAAAATTACAGAAAGATGAACAATGAAAGCGTCGATTCACTGTGCTAATTACATAGTAACTTATGTGTTTCACGTCTAACAGTGTCTTCATCACATAAAATACAGGCTAAGTTGGGGTATTGTAGAATTTTTGTACTTAGTGGTACAAGCATATAACTTTTTATATTGACTTCTCGTCCTACCTGATGAGATACAATGGGATAGGTGTAAATAAAGGGGGTGCAGAGGGTCTGACAGCATGGCCTTTGCCCATTTTGTACAGGATTTTATATGCCTCTCAACTATAATATTGGCAAGCTCACACAGTGGCATACCACAAGCCCTACTCACAGCATTTAATACACTTCGTCATATGAAATAGTTTTTTTTTGAGAAGTCCAGGAAAGATTAATCGAGAGCAGTAGAGTACAATAGGTAAAATACAGGAGTTTACAAACTGCAGAAGTAAAGGTTGATTGATACCTGATTGTCTTAACTTTTTAATGTAGATGGTAAAACGAAATATTTTCTCAGAGATTGATAAGATGTGGGATGACCATGAAAGGTGTAGGAAAGAACTAATCCAAGGTATTTAATGCTTGACTTGGTTTCAATTTCAGTGCCATCTATGCTACAGGTATCATGAGAACTAACTAGTTCATGTATGTCACGCCTGTGCTTGAAAGCAAGGTTAACTGCCTGACATTTGAAAGGATTTAACATAAGATCATTTAAATTAGACCACTTGTTGATATCCAACAGAAAGCTATTAAGTTTGGAGCTGTCAGACTCGGAAGTGATAGGCAGTGATACAGTCAGATCATCTGCACATTTGACAAAATTTAGTTTCGTTTGAATGAGGCAGGTCGTGTAGGAAGAAAGAAAAAAGAAAAGGAGAGAGGACGGCACCTTGAGGAACACCGGCTTTTGTAAGCGAGGCAGAAGAAGATTTGCCATTATATACAGTATACTGCATTCTATCAGAAAAATAAGAATGCAACCAACTCTTAGCCCAGGATCCTGTTTGTGTCAACGAAAGCTTATTTAATAAAAGGCCCTTAGGAACAGAGTCAACAGCAGATGTGTAGTCTGGGAAAGCACCACGAACATATTTAGCACCTTTGTCTAAACAAGAAACAACATTATGATATTATGATATACACCATCAGGACCAAGGCTTTGAGAAGCCTTAAGAGACCGGAGATATTTAAGCACATCAAGGGTAATAAAACCATTAAAATTATTTCCTTCATAATTTGTAACATTAGGAGGGATGTCGACAGGGACCGGGAGTTGGCACTAATGATAACCGGAACGGTGGTGTGATATATGGGTGTAGATTATAAAGCATGTTGCCAACCACCATGGTGCTTTTTCTTGAGTTGATTACAAATATGAACGTTTTTGGGTTTAAAACGTTTTATAAAACCCCGGTAGTGAATAATACAATTAGAATGCATAATTTGATATATCAACACCAATAAAATATGGGTAAATAGAGATGCAAAATGTACATGGAATTTGGACGCCCAAAATGTTGAAACAGACCGCCAGGGTCATTCATTCAACCTTCAGTCTTGCTTTTTCGATCATGGTTTTGACATCTTCATCGGTGTGAACTGCACATGGTTTAAGCGATACCGCTTAGATAAGTGAAAAAAAAGAGATTTTCTTCAAATTTTTCTCCTTTGGTGGTGGTGGTGATTGGTGGTTCTTGTTGTTATTTGGGAGCTACATGTCTTTATCACTTCTGGCTTCTCTGTGTTCACTCGAATCCTGTCTTTACCACCAACCTGTTCAGCCAACTACTTAGTTTTCACCTGTGAGTTTTCCGGTTTTTCTGACATTAGGCAGCATAAATCGTCTATGGAGTCCAGATAGTAGTCTAGTGTCTTTCTGTCAGTCCAACGTAATTCCTTTCTCTCGCTCCCGCACACAGTCTCTTATACAACTCGGTCTGCCACAATCAAGAGTATCATCGGTGATTCTACTCAGTGTTGTATTACTCCTACCTTCAATCCATAGGTATCATCGAGTTTTCCTTTTTTTTCAATCATCTGTCATGTGAATAATTCTATATCACAGTGAAATGTTTCTATTGCTTTTGATTTGTCATTTTAGATAAGTTGAAAAAATGTTGTTTTCAGCTTACACACTCTATCGCATCTCTGTATGATTGTTTTCGCTTCTTAGCGCTCCTTTTTCTCTTCTAATTTCATCTGACAATGGACCAGCATCAGGACAAAAATAATGAGTAATGCGATGCTGTTCCCCGTTTCAATGGATTTATGTTTAATTGGTTATGTTTCCTGTGTGCAGAAATCATTTGTCTTCAACACAATCAATGAAAATGACTTAATGATAAAGAAGAAGAAGAAGAAGAAGGAGAAATAGAAGGTACCAAATCTTGACGGTTGAATAATTTTAACTAATCTTCAGAGTTATTTTGTATTTCTTTTTTTGTGTGTGTGTGTGTGTGTGATTTATGTAACAAAATGTCTCCTGTAATACAAAAAAAAACAAACTGAACGGTTTCCCATGTTTAGATGGGAAGAAAAAATTTAGTTTAGTATTTACAGTGTAGAGAGAAAAGAATAACTTGTAGGTAACCAAAACAATCTCTTGAGAAAAAAATGAATACATTTTTTTATTAAATATTTATGGTAAATTTCTCTTACTTTGATCTTGAAATTCATGTCAGATACCGTAATCAGCCAGTTGTTTTTCTTTTCTTCTTCTGTGAGTAACGAGACGGCGTTTTGTAGTTTTGCAATGGTCGTTTGTTTCAAACAATGTGAAACGCTAAGGATGGAATGCATAGTAGCTTTGATTACCTTGGGCTGAGGTACACCTTTTGATGAAGACTGTAACTTATTTTTGGCCTAGTTATATGCAGTAGATTTTATGTTGAGCGTATTCGTTAAGTTCTGTTGTGGCGCTTAAGTTAGGATTAAGATCACTTATCTTATCCGGGTAAAAAATTCGGCGAATGCGTCATGAGAACCATTTCCAACAGCCTGATGCAGACTTTTATCAATTCCCGACTTCGTTATCAAATGGTCAGAAAGGATAAGCGGCGAGAGATTCTGGGAAGGAACTAATTATGAATGTGTTGCTCAACAAGTATTTTGAAGAAATGGAGATGGATCAAACAGATGATGAGGGGACGGTTGAGTGACATCACGCCCCAGACTATCGTTCGAGTGGAGCCCGAGTTGGAAAAGAGAAGTTGGTCATAGGTCGAAGGGTGAGACAAAAGTTGACATATGAGGGCGAAACAGAAGTGTATAGACAACTTTGGCGCCAATTGAAGGTGCTTACGAAGAAGCCTTACTTTTCACTCGGAACCCAATTACTATTATTATTATTATTATTCACCTGGGATCCAAGTGGCAAATAAGACCTCAACACCACATCTCCATATCATTCCGTTTTCTATAGCACCATTTATCTGGTTCTACTATTGACTATGGGCTCTCGTCTCCCCTCACTCGATCGCCTTAATGCAATTCCGGGACGCTGGACTCACTTTTTCCATTGAGGGTTTCACTTGAGAGCCTGGAGCGTGGTTTTACTCAGTGATCCCCTCAGATCCCATCTTATCACCTCCATGTTATCAGACAGATTTGTTGAGCAACAGGCTGCAGCAGGCTGTTGAAAATGGCTTGCGTGACACCTTCGCCAACTTTCTGATCCTCATGGGAGAAGCTACCTAACGACATGGTTGAACACCGGAATTTCGTTCTTTATGCTGTGGAGTTTAGAAGGTTTCCAGTGACGGCGGTCTGTCCTGTTTTCCTGATTCTGACTTTGATGTCTTCATCAGTACCTTCTGCCTGTATTTCAAACGATTCTGCCAATACAAGTGAGGGAACTGGCCTCTTTAGTGCTTATCCGGTTGAAAGTGATTGGTAATGTTTGTTTCCTTTTGGTTGGTTGTCTTCTTTACCTCTGACTTTTGTATTTTTACCTGAAGTCATGCCTTTGCTTCTTCTTCTAACGAATTGTTAGTTTTCCCGATCAATGTGACAGTAGACATAAGTCGTCCAAGCTGTCCAGATCTCCTAGAATCCCCCCACTTCCCGCACTCAGTCTTACAAGAAATCCAGTCCACTGCAATTAGAAATATCACTAATGATAGTGGTGTGCAACTGTACCTTACTCCTGTATTCGTTTCTACGGCAGGCTTCTCTAGGTTTTCCGTTGTGGGTCACCTGACATATGGCATGGTCATATAGCCAACTGTTGAGTAAGATTGATAAGGATTTGTGACAGGCTACAGTGTTGAAGCAGTTTCCAAATTACTTCTTGGTACGGCCAACGCTACTGAAGACTTTTCCAAGTTGATGAAGCTGAGTTAGAGATTTGACTGCCATTCTATGCTCTACTACACAGTAATGCGTAGTACAGAGTCGCAGTTTGATCCTCACATAGCTTGCCTTTATTGAATCTAGTTTGTTCTGAACAGAGTTCTGCATCAACTGCATCTTTATTCCCTTCAGTATGACACGACGTAGTATTTTAAGTGGCACGGTCGCCAGCATGATAAGTGCATAAGTCTTAGTTGTCCTCTCTTGGTTGCTGAACGAGCTAGTCTTTCTTCTTATCAGAGGGTACTTTCCACTCTTGGAACCTAGGGGAACATAATTCATGATATCAGAGAAAAGGTTTTGGTGTTAGGAAGAATAAATGATTATGATGACTTGCACTTTGCGACTCACTGAAGCCGAAATCTCGGAAATAACTACCATTTACTTTTAAATGAAACTATATGCTTTAGACAAGCTAATTTCTCGTCTACATGTTTTTAGGCATAGCTGTTATTTCAAACAAACAATTCCCATGATCAGTTTGAACAAGGAAGAAATGAACACATTTGCAGCATGATGCGAGATCTCTTTATTTTCTGAATTCTCGTCAACTGTCTGAAAAGCCTGGAGAGTATTTAAAAATAAGTCTATTTCTTTCTCTCTCAGTGATTTTGACAGAAAGTATTTTATTTTTATTATATTTTTTATTGTTCCCTTGGGTTCCTGGTGGAACATAGGGATTCAACTGCATGTCTCCACTTGCTTCTGTCTTCCTTCTGCTGTATTTTTCACCTGCATCCATGTTAGTCCATACTGTTTCAACTCCTCTTCACACACACACACGATTTCCTCCATGTCACCCTTGCACTGACATCCCACTCGCCGCTTCTTTTTCGGGTTCCACTCGAGCAATGGCCTGACGTGCGATATCAGAGAGTATAAGAAACCTAATTCCCAGATAATATAACTGGACAGACTATTCATTGATAAAAAAACTCTATTTACAGTGTGACTAGACAAGAAGTGGAGCAAAACACAGTTCAAATTTTGTTTAGAAAAAGAAGTTTGACTAGAAACAAACTCAAAAAAAACATCGAAACACAAGTAATGAATTTATAATACATAATATGATGAAGTGTTTAAGAGAGTGAAAGTCAAAAGTAAGTAGAAGCAAATTTTAGAAATCTACGGGCAAGTTCAACTCAGTAAGTAGTAGGAATGAGAACTGGGTCAAATGTAACGCAACAAAAGTAAACATAAAAAATCACGCCAAAGAAACCAGCTAAAGGTACTTGGATAGTGAGAGATTATCATTAGTCATACTATCTTTCTATATAAAGTGATTTAGCTGTAATAGCTTCTGCAAAACTGATTTTGTTTGATAGCCTGACTAATTTTCATCATACGTATGGCAGGGAACAAGTGTCTAACAGTCGTATTTAAGAACACTTTACCATCTTTCATTGTAACAGGCTTAGTGATATGCTTAGAAAATGTAGTAGATATTCTCTTCTTTCACATCTTCTTATGTACTAGCTACTGCAAGTGTCAGTGAGTTGGTGAATGCAATTTGCGTTGACACGGAAACAATATTTCCATATTGGTTTGTTTATTAGATGTAAGTGAAGCAGTATTAGTATTTACTGGATGACACAGTTTCGAACAAAATTTATTGGGATTCATAATCATTTCATCAATTATAATCACACGACTTCGAAACTTGACTTTTATAATTTTCTTTGCCCACTCCTATTTGTCGTCATAGGCGTGTAAGTAGAATTTTCCAGATGCCGACGTGGACAGGTGTTGAATCAGTCCTATAATACACGTATTCTCTCTCAGTTGATTCGATAAACAGAGCTTCTGTTATCAATCTCTCCCTTCACCGTGTGACACTGAATTTTAAAGCTGTCATCTTATACCATCCATCGTATATTGTGTGACTGTGTGTAATTGCATGCAGTAAGTGGTATAGCTGAACGATTCTATAGATTTTGTATCTTATTTGGATCAACTAATCTTGGTTTCGCTAGATTTTTATGCTGCGCTAGTCTGACTGACGTTTGTCCAATACTACTTTGACCCATTCTTTTACCTGACGATCACTACACCACGGTATTAGATAAACCAAACTGTTTCGTTTAAGTGTTTGCACGGGATACTTTAGCCGATAAATCTCGTTTCTAATTGAATTTGTCGGTCTGAATGCCAGCCACTTTTATTCCTGCCTTGTTAAGAATTCTGAGGAACGTTTCCGAGTTTCCTTCTTTGTATGGAAGTAAAACTGATGATTAAGATTCCTTATTGTTGGTATTGTCTTTTTCCTGCGGATGTTTGACATGCATGTCATCATTAATATCATTATTATTATCGTTATCACTAACACTACTATCATTATTTATTTTATTTCTATGTTTCCCTACACACTTCCTGAATAATCTGTCAGGGTAAATATTAAGTTTCAAGGCTTCTCTTATATGCCTCACTTCCTGTCTTAGATTTTCTTTAGTATTACCTAGTTTTTGTGCTCTGTCACTTAAACATTTCACCAATCTTATTTTCACTGACATAGGATGAGATAATCGGAAGTCCAAATATCTGTTTGAATGTGTGTTTCCTGTAAACACACTAGTGTGTTTAACTTCCCATCTTTTTTCCTTTTTACGCTACAATCTAACATTGGAAGCTCCCCTTCCTGACTTTCCAATTCATAAGTGAATTAAGTTGCCTCCATCTTTGAGTTAGTGTGTTCGAAACATTTATCTATATCTTCTGTTTTAAGTTCAGTGAATGTGTCATCTACATAACTCCGCTATGTTTTCTCACCAATCCATGAATATATCTGCCACAACCGGTGATACTGGTGACCCCATGGCAACTCCCCCAGTTTGTTTGTATATTTTCTCTTGGAATTTAAATACTGTGGAGGTCAGTCAGGCACAGGTTCACTTTCGTCCGAAGTTCGAGTTCTTGGTCAGAAATGAGTTCATTTCTGACTGCCTCTATAGCCATATTTATTGGGAAACGTGTATATAAACTGACAATGTCAAAACTAACCATTTTCTCTTCATTATCTAATTTTAAATCATCTAATCTATGTTTTAGTTGATAAGAATTTGTTAGTCTAGCTTTTGAGTGGCTTTTAAGTGGGGTTTAATACCATGGCTAAATATTTGGAGGATTTATAAGTAGGTGAATTTCTAAAATCAACTATAGGTGTAATAGGGTATCCTGACTTATGAACACAACAACAACACTATACATTCTGCTCTGAAAGAATACTTATCTTCTTTTGACTGTGTTGTCGGGTGTAAAAGGGGAATCAATCTTTAGGTTTTGTTGTCTGAATTTAAGATTTCACCAAATTCGATCAAACCTATAAGCGACAAAAACCAAAACTTCTGCCATTTATTGTGTAAAAGATATATATATATATATATATATATATATATATATATATATGTCATAATAATTTTAAACTGATTTCAATGCATTTATTTAAACCGTAATTAATGGTAAGTATTTCCTTACAGATGCATAATTGTGCATGGTGTATTAAACGACATACCAGTGAGAAAAACAACTATGTGTGTGTGATTTGAAACCAAGTTGTATAGAAAACTAGTCAAAAGAAGAATCGAAAGGAGGCGTGAAGTTAGTGTCAGAATTTGTGATAATCTAAAAAAACCAATACTTGAAGATCAGATTCCAATTGATGAAAACATGCGCTACCTTTAGGTCGCAACATTTTAGTGTGTGTCATTATTCTCCTGTCAAACTAATTATTCATATTTAGCAGAATTGTAATAAGAGGTGAAGGAGACCATTTCTGAGAGTGCGAAACCTTCATTGTAACGTTTGTGGTGGACCTTTAACTTTGTTAGTGTAGTATCCCGAATTCAAATAGAAAATAAAATACTAAATCAGTTTAGTTACGGGAAGAACATATTAAAGTTTCGTTACTTGGGTTTACAAAGATCCAAAATCCACAATAAACGTAATAGACTCCAGAGGTACTACGAGAAGACTGCTCCAATGTTGACGTTGCCGGGGGTCGACCAAAGTACTTAGGAAGAAACTACGGTGTTCCATGCAATAAATCACAAGAGTAAAACCATGACGGCCATTATGTCCATACCTCCTATGATACCAACAAATGTTACGGCTTTGAGAAGGTGTTCTGGAACGTCGTCTAGATCTTGATCACCGTTGTTTGAATATCGTATGTGACTGGTTCCGTTGTGCTCGAAGTTCAGACACTTCCAGTCGTAAGTCTTGCATTTTTGATGTTAACTGGGAAAGGAACCAAAACATTTGTGCGTCCTTCATAGATGTGGAAGGGACTGGTGGTACTGCCTCAGTAGACACGCTATTTATGCCATTATTTGATAACATATCCATGATATCGTCTACCAACTTAGATAATTCTTCAAGGCCTGTCGTGCTAGAAGATATTGTTAGGATTTGTTGAACGTTTTGTGGTAAACGTTGTAAGAACATCCGATGTAGAATTAACTCATCTACTTTGTGTGATCCAATCAACTGACGCATGTCTAAGTAGTTGAGATGGCTTTTTTGTACTCAGATCAGACGCAGTAAGTAGTTGTTGTATGCGTTTCTCATCGGAGAGGGTGGTCCGCTGGATAAGTGCGGCTTTTAGTTTGTCATATTGAGAGTCTGTAGGTTTGCTGTCTATGACATCGGTAACTTCTCGGAGTACTTCCGTGAGTATTGATGCTAATACGCAACCATACATGGCAATCTGCGACGTAATACCCCGAGTTGCAAACAGCTGTTCAATGATTGTGAACAAGATAGTTGGTTCAGCCAGATCAAATTCAGGCAGTCTTAAATCCGGCAAGGGGTTAACAGAAAAGTTCTGTGTCTCTTCGCCTTTATTACCTTCTTCAGGAACAGTGGTGCGTTTAGGTAGAGCCATTGTCATATAATATATAAGTACAGAGATATACAAAACAGCAAAACTTGCGGTAACACAAATTAAAGCAATGCGAGTTTATAAGGCCAAAATTGCAACAAAAATGTTCAAAACGAGTTAACTATCGAAAAAAGGTTCGAAACGGGCTCACCAATTATTGTGGTTGACCTTAGATGCAATTCGAAGAAATTTCAGTGGTCTGAAGAAGCAAAAGCAGCATTTAATAATGCAAAAGATGCCTTATCCAACGTTGTAATGTTATCTCACATCAACCCAGAAGCTTCACTCATTTATGTACAGATGCATCGCAGGTAGCAGTGGGAGCAGTTTTACAACAAAAGTTCAATAATGACATCACTCCACTTGCTTTCTTCTCCAAGAAGTTGGAACCTGCGCAAACTCGTTACAGCACTTTTGGCAGAGAACTGTTAGCCATCTACCTAGCAGTGAAACATTTCAGCTTCTTACTACAAGGTCGACATTTTACTATCTTAACCGACCATAAGCCTCTTTGTTATGCTTTCACCACTTCGTTGGACAGACACTCTCCGAGAGAAGCCAGACAACTGGATTACATCTCACAATTCTCAACAGACATCCAGTTCATCAAAGGAGATTCCAATATCGTAGCCGATTCCTTGTCTCGATGTGACGTTAATCACCTATCTTCGATAGATATTAGCTTAGACAATATTGCCAAGCTGCAGAAAAATGACGCCGAACTCCATACTTGTAGACGAAACTCCTCCCTACAGTTGCAGGATGTACCTATTCCCCTGTCTGATACAACTATCGTCTGCGACGTTTCAACGGGCGTTCATAGACCTTTTGTTCCACTAAGTTGTCGAAAACCTTTGTTTGAACATCTACATTCATTGTCTCATCCTGGAGTGCGTGCTACGGTCAAGTTAATCAGCGAGCGTTTTGTTTGGCCCAAGATGAACTCCGATATTCGGAAATGGGCCCGCCAATGCTTGCAATGTCAAAGATCCAAGGTACATCATCATACCGTCACACCTCCAAAACAGTTCAATTTACCGGATAAACGATTTCAACACGTTCATATAGATATTATTGGACCATTACCGCCATCCAGAGGATTTACTCATATACTTACTGCGATTGATCGATTTACCCGATGGGCTATTGCTTGTCCACTCAACGATATATCTGCAGAAAATATCGCTTTGGTTTTCTTAGATCGCTGGGTGTCAAACTACGGAGTACCCACAACTATTACAACAGACCGAGGAGCTCAATTTCAATCAACTCTGTTTCGAGAGTTTACGAGACTCCTTGGAGTGAACCATATCTCCACTACAGCTTATCATCCTGCAGCGAATGGTCTGGTGGAACGTTTCCATCGACAACTGAAAAGCTCGCTTATGGCACAAGCTGACTCATCTAAGTGGAGTGAACACCTACCATTAGTTCTTCTCAGTATCCGATCAACTGTAAAAGAAGATTTGGGATGTACACCAGCTCAACTTGTGTATGGTACTACCCTCACATTGCCTGGTCAGTTAGTTCCGTCTAATGATTCAACTGAAGTAAATATCTCCGACTTCACCAACCGCCTTACCCAGCAAATGCTTCAGCTTCGACCAGTAGCCCCTCGCCAATCACTTCAGAAAGCTCAAGTAAATAAGAATCTACTCACTAGCAAATTTGTATTTGTTCGCGTCGATGCCATTAGAAAAGGTTTACAACATCCATATGAAGGTCCTTTTCTAGTACTTAAACGCACCGATAAATACTTCACGCTGAACAAACATGGTAAACCGGAGACTGTTTCTATCGACCGTCTTAAACCAGCGTACACCGACAGCGAACATGAAACACTAGCAACGCCGACACCAATAAACAATCAGAAAGTCAATTCAACTCCAACTCTCCCTCTTTTCACTCTTCCCCCTGTACAGACACGCAGTGGGCGGCAGATCTGTAAACCTGCCCGCTATGTTCATTTCATTGACTGACATAAACGTTAACCTCATTTAGACATTCTTCTCATTACTATTGTTGTCGAGATTCATTTCATTATAACCATAAATATTTATTAGTATTATTATTTGCTGTTCGTCAACTGTACTGCAAGCACACGCATTCACCAAGTATATGTATATATCTATTTATATATGAATTTCACAAATGTTAACGAACATGTCATGGTTTATTATGTACATAAATTTTTTATTTAAAATTACAACAAGTTTTGATTTTTTTTAAATTCCTGTATGTGCTTGTATGTGCTAAACTTTATACGACACGGATGCATGCCATACATCCTGATCTAACTTTGTATCCTTATTGTTGTTATTGTTATTTTTTGTTATCCTTATTGTTGACATTGTCCCTTATTTATATTGCTTATATTCATGTAATCGTCCACGAGGACAGTACTGATGGTCCTCCGGACCTCTAAGAGGGGGAGCCCTGTGGAGTCCTCAAAAATAAACTTATCCAAATTTTACTACTATGTAAGAAATGAACATATTGTACATCACTTTGTTTTAACCATAAACTCTGTACTTTGAACTTTACCTCGGGTTTTGAAAAAAATATAGTTCTGCCTCCGACTCTCCGTCTTCTCCACCATCCCAACTGCCGTCGATCAATTTTAATCACCTGCTTTCTATCTCAAATTTTTGCAGGAGCACCGTAGTTTCTTCCTACGTACTTTGGTCGACCCCCGGCAACGTCAACATTGGAGCAGTCTTCTCGTAGTACCTCTGGAGTCTATTACGTTTATTGTGGATTTTGGATCTTTGTAAACCCAAGTAACGAAACTTTAATATGTTCTTCCCGTAACTAAACTGATTTAGTATTTTATTTTCTATTTGAATTCGGGATACTACACTAACAGAGTTAAAGGTCCACCACACGTTCTAATTCCGGGTAGTTACTGCACTTACAAGAATGATACTGCACTGCATATTACACGGATATCGATTAGGCTGTCGAGCAGAAACAGGTAGTTATAACCGAATTTCAGTAGACTAATACCATATATATGACCAGATAAGAAATGGGACAAAACAAAGTTTAGACTTTTTGCTGCGGTGTCACAGTGGTTAGGACTCTCACCAACCATAAACGTGGTCCGGGGTTCGATCCCCTGACGACGCATATATACATATATATTGACTATAGCTTGATTCCACACAGTATTTTTGGTACAAGTATGGAATTTGCAGCAGGTGATATCGGTATCCTAAATTTTGCAGACCATTTATATCAGGTGTGCATCGGCAGGGGATCGAACCCTGGACCACGTTTATGGTTGGTGAGAGTCCTAATCACTGTGCCACCGACTCAAGTTCTACTAGTTTGACCTATGTATTTGACCTGAAAATCATTGCAGAGTATTAGATAAACTGAATTATTTTGTTTTAAAGGCTCCACAGGACTGATCCTTTAACCGACGAAGCTTGTTTCTAAGTGATTTTGTGGGTGGTTTGAACGCCAGCTACTTTTATTCCTGCCAGAATTGTTGAGAATTCTGTGTAAGGTTTCCGAGCTTCCTTCCTTGTATAGAATTACTACTGATGATTAGGATTCCTTATTGTTGGTGTTGTCTTGCGCACATCTGACTTGCATGTCGTCATTATTATTATTTCCATTATTATCTCTATCACTACTATTGTTGTTTGTTTAATTTCTTTATTTTCCCTACATACTTCCTGAATAATCTGTCAGGGTAAATGTTAGGTTTTAAATCACTTTCCAATTCAACTGCACCTGCGATGATGGTTATGTTGGGAGAACTACACGACAGCTTGGCCAGCGTGTTTGTGAACATCTCCGGTCATGGTGGTTTGGCAAAGGATAAAAGAAAACAACCCATAGCTCCATTTTTTTCACATTCAGTTGATAGCAGTCACACAATGGAGAAAAAGAAAGCCTTCAAAGTAGTTCATCGTATCGCACCGAATCTTTCCAAAAGACTTCGTATTCGTCTACTGTACACAGCTGAGGTGATAGTCATTCGAACTATTAAGCCTGAACAATGCATTCAAAATAAGTTCGTACAGACGTTATCCCTCCATTGTCAGCCTATGAGAAATAAACAACTGGTGACTTCTACACCATCACGCCTTTTTTATATTTTCAACCCCTATCTTATCATCCCTTAATTTCATCACATCCTCATTAAAAACATGTTTCATTCACTTCTCTTACGATCTAGCATTACTTAATCGGTTCATTTGTTTTTCTTAGCCTTTATCGACTACTGTGTCTACCTGAACATTTGTTTGTTTAATCATACTGTTTTTCATTATTCGTATTATCACACGCCGCCTCACTTTTCATCCTTGTCATTGATAGAACCATTATTATTATTGTTATCTTTACCATTAATATGACTAACTGCACAACTTATATGCACAGTCTTTTTAACCTATGGACAAAACACCATGATTGGTTTATATTTGAATTTTTGTTTATACAGTCATGCAGATGTATTAGATAGAGTTAAGCCCGATGACGAGATCTATTGAATCACAATATTGTTCGTGTAACTGTGTTTTTCTAAATTTTACTGTTAGAATATTTAATATCTCGCATAGTTTACCAACTCGCTAGTTTCCTCACCAGTTGCGAACCAAGGAGAGAGAGAGGATTTACTATGTTACCAACGATTATATCTTAGAAAATCAAATCAAACTTCAATGCATAACAAAAATATTAGAAATATAAAAATTGGAAAAAAAACTTATTCTTCTCTGGAATCTAAGGGGTGAAATGACACAGTGAGTTGAGGAACTTCACTTTCGAGAAGCCATACAGCCAGTCAGCCAATATTTCTTCTCTCGATGGAAGGAAGAACAAGAATGGGGTGTGGATTATCCGTATATTGCAAGAAGCTGGCTGGGAGGTTGTCCAGGTAGCCAAAGAAATGAGAATATATGGTATAGAAGTGCTGGGAATCTGCGAGATCAGATGGAATGGATTTGGGTTATAGAATTTGTCAACTGATAAGTGAGTAATATACTCCGGACTTCATCATCATAATCATCATTTATTTCACTGATTGATTGTCAACTTTCTCAGGTGGGGAGCATCACTCATACATTCTTGACTCATTCTTTCAAATGCACTTTGGTGAAATAATTAATCTGTTGACCAACGACCGAACCGACATTTAGACATTCAAATTTAAATTCAAATTCAAAGCTATGAAGATTAGCATGCAGTGGTGAGGGGGCGGGGGGCGAGAGGGCTGAGCGATAATCACTAATCACTAAACATAGGAAATAACAAAATTGAATCGACCAAACAGATTGCTTGGAAGTTATTGATTTCTTGTTTCGTTGTCTTTCTCCAATGGAGGCACGACTTCAGAATTTCAATGATTTGTACTCAGTCTGATTAAATTCACCACTTGATTGGGATACTTGTATTCAGTTTAGAGAATTGTGACGTGGTGAACGTATCGTTCAGGCCACACAGAAAGAATACACAGTTTGCCTTCAATAATTTTTTCAAAGCTTCACTCTCACGGATTACATTGTCACTGATTGAAAGCCACCATCATCACTGACATAAAAACAAAATGGAGTCGACTCGCTCAGCGTCTGTGATCAACAATAACAGTGAGTGTATTACTTGCTTTGCATTTATCGTGTTTTCTGTAATTGCTAAACACCTTTGTTTACTTAATAACTAATAATTTTACAATTCCCCTTGTAACATTGTACCATTATGAAGACAATATTTAGCGAAGAGACTCTTTAGATATGATAGAGAAGATTTGTAGCTCAGGTGGATAATTTTGATGTGGTTTTGTTCTCTGAGCTGGATAGTTAGTTTGCGAAGCTTTCATCACCTTACTGGGTGACATCTTCAGCGCATACTTCAAATTGAAGTGAGCTTTTAGGTTTCTCCACGAGTTTATTAATCATTCCTCCTGGTGACCTTGGACGTGATTGGTTGTTTATGTATGTTTTCACACCTTCTAGGTTACTTGTGTTGGAACTGATTGTTTCTGTGACTTGAACTTTGGCCAATCGTGTGTGAAGTTTCTTTCTTATTGGTTGATAAATTTTGTCTATCTCGATGTGTCTATTGATTGATGATTCACTGGAATGCCAAGCTTCTAAAAATTCTCTAGCATTCTTGTTATTTCCTTTGTCTAATATTTGAACGTTGTCCCAGTCGAATTGATGTCCGTGGTTGTCTGTGTGTAGTGAAATGAGGGAGTGTATATCATGTCTTTTGACGGCTAGCTTATGTTCGTGGATACGAAGACGAAGGGGACGTCCACTTTGGCCAATGTAGTGTTTTTCACAGTTGTTACAGTTTATTTTGTAGATGATGTTGGTTTTGTCTTCTTTTGCTGTTGAGTCTTTTGGTTGACATAGAATTGAGTGCAGCGACTTTGTTGGTTTGTGTACGACGTCAATTCCTAAAGGTTTGAAGAGTCTTTTAGTGATTTCTGAGATATCCTTTATATATGGTAAGGCGATTTTCTTTGTGTTTTCCTTGGTGGCTTTTGTTTTGGTAGGTTGGCTTGGAGGTATATGTCTCTTGATGAAATTCCGGGGATATCCATTCTTTTGGAAGACGTCCATGAGATACTTTTCTTCCATTTTTCTTAAGGTGGGAGTGCTGCAGTGAGTCCTTGCTCTCTTGAATAGTGTTTGTATGCAGTTCCTTTTGTGTGCTATTGGGTTGTTGCTGTTGTAATTCAGTATTTGGTCTGTGTGAGTTGATTTCCTATAAACTTGAGTTTCTAATTCTCCTGTAGTTGTTCGCCTGACTAAGACGTCCAAAAATGGTATTTTGTTTTCGGATTCCTCTTCTCTTGTGAATTTGATGTCGTTGAAGACGTTGTTTATTAAGTTGTGAGTTTTGTCTAATTCGTTTCTTTTGATTATTACAAATGTGTCGTCGACGTAACGTATCCAAATCTTGGGTTTGATCTTTGGTAGAATTATGTTTTCGAGTCTTTGCATCACTGCTTCTGCAATCAAACCTGATATTGGCGATCCCATGGGTGTTCCTTTGACTTGTTCATATATTTGGCCGTTGAATTGGAAGTATGTTGTTAGGCATAGATTTATGCATTCCATCCAGCTTGTGTGTTGCATTTTTGATTGTTGTGGAAGTTGTTCGTCGTTGCTAAGTAATTGCTCCATGGTTTCTTTTGCTAGTTTTTGTCCGATAGAGGTATATAATGCTGTCACGTCGAAGGATACCATTATTTCTTGTTCATCTATTTGGATGTCTCTGATTTTCTCTAGGAATTGGATAGCAGAGTTGATGGAGTGATCACAGGATTCCGTTAGGTGTTTTAGTTTTCTGTATAATTCCTTGGACAAATTATATGTTGGAGTTCCTGGGAGTGATACAATTGGTCGTAACGGGATATTTGCCTTGTGTATTTTGGGTCTGCCGTAGAATCGAGGTAGGACTGGTCCATTGGATTTCATTCGCCATTGGTCTTGTTTTGTGATCTGTCCAGTTTTGCTGAGCTTGTTTAAGGTCCTTTGGATGCGGTTGTCCAATGTTTGTATGGGATTTGTTGGGAGTTGTTGATATACATCTTCATCTTTGAGTAGTTCTTCAGCTTTCTTGGTGTATTCTTCTCTGTCCATGACTACTGTTGTTCTTCCTTTGTCGGCTGGTAAAATGACGATGTCCTTCCTATTTTTCAGCTTTTTGAGGGCCTTTAATTCTTGAGAGTTGAGTTGTGTGTGTTGTCTTTTCTGTTTGACCATTGGTACAATTGTTTGGCGTATCTCTTCCTGTGTTTCCTCGTTCAAGTTTGATGATTTGAGTAATGATTCAAGGGCAGCGAAGAAATCAGTTTTTGAAGCATCTACAACACCGGAACCTAGAAGGTGTGAAAACATACATAAACAACCAATCACGTCCAAGGTCACCAGGAGGAATGATTAATAAACTCGTGGAGAAACCTAAAAGCTCACTTCAATTTGAAGTATGCGCTGAAGATGTCACCCAGTAAGGTGATGAAAGCTTCGCAAACTAACTATCCAGCTCAGAGAACAAAACCACATCAAAAAAGAAGAGACTCTTTTCAAGGAATGTTATTATCGAGCTGTAGAACCGTATTTATATTTATATATATATATATATGTATGTGTAGTTCTTTTATGAGAATTTAGTCCAGTTAGCGAATTGAGGCGAAGGCGAAGGCGTGAATACACGAAATAAAGAGAGTAGAATAAAATATGTCAGTCAAAGGTTTGTAAATATTAAAATAGAACAATGTCGAGTGGAGACACAAATAACGTCATTTAAAGAACTTTCAAGTGTTGGATTGGTTGGTTGGATTCGATCGGTTGGAGGAGCATTGGAAAAGCTGCAGTGACTACTGGACGGCTGTTTCCGTTGTCCTAGTTTCCGACTGACACCTCAGCAGTACGCACCACTCACCACTATGCTTCAAACCCAGCGTTACATTTCATGGTGTGTGATTTGACTAGATACAATTGAATACTGGTATGCACATTTTGAATTTGATTAACAAATGGGAAAATTGGAAACAATTCACTGTGAGGATACTACTACTACTACTTCTATTAATAATAATAATAATAATAATAGTAATATTATTCGTAGTAATGAGGGAAAGTAAATGAAAAGAGTAAGTGAATGAACAAAGTAAATAAACAAATGTCTATTCGTCTATGGCCAAGGCAGAAGTAGGCATTGCACATACTTCTTTTCTACACAAAATTCTGGTTGGCTTTAATTCATGACTGGCCATGGCCCACGCTGTCTTTAGAAGCTTGAGACGAAGGAAATGCAGCAAGTTGTCATGAATTCGATACATGATGATGACGATGATGATGATGTTCAAACCATGGTCGAAGCTGGAAGAGTGACAGGAGTTGAGCAAGTGTTGTTCTAGAATAGAGCTCCGTACACCCTTCCTTTCTGTCTTGTAAAACCACTCAAGAGTATGTACTCGTTTCCGTGTGGAAGGCGTTCGCTGGCTATGACCAATGTCCCTTGCTCCATTAAAGGATCAGGTGAACTAACAGATGCATATGGAGGCGGGAAGACGACGACGCTTATCTTTTACACAGATGGAGAACAACTTGCAGCTGGTGAACGTCATTTATAGTTTTTCTGCAAAGAACGTCTTACCGACTGATTTTGACAAACGGTTTTTCAGCATATCTGAAGCATACCTTGATCATCTTTGAATTCCGGATTCATGAATAAGGCTTTCTTTGGAAGTGAGTCGGTGACCAGTTTGGACTACTTGTCTTTCATGTTCTTGTCAATAAATCGGTTCGGATGACCGTCTGTCGTGAGCGTGGCTTTAAGAAAGGCTAGTTGTAAGTCAACGCAATCAGAACTACAAGTGTTTGTTATTCTGAAACAGAGTGAATGAATTAGCCTCCTTATCCTAGAGATAGACACGCAACTATAAAATCTAGTTACTTGTCCATTCCATGTACGTTTCCAGTGGATGGATGTTTTGAGAGATCAGTCAATGCATCTACAAAGGCACACTATGATTATAATCGCAGATATTTTGATTGCATTTCATACTACTACTATTATTATGATCGTTATTATTATTATTACTATTCATGTATTCACGCCTTCGATTCCATTCCCTTCCCTCAGCGGATATAGTTAATAACTGTCCTTTTTCTAGAGACATCCCGTATTGACTTATTTGATGGTGTGCCTGTATACGTTTATTCCTTGAGCCTGTTCACAATACTGAATAGACAGTGGACGAAAACATTTAGAGTTGACACAGTTCCCGGTTATGCACATATACTCATTGTTCGGTTGAACTGTGGCCCCCTCAGTGAGTGTCCAATCCATTTCCACTTTCGCCTGCATATTTTCTGTTGTTGGGCGATTGGTTATTGTCTTCTTTCTTCCCATAGTTTCTTGTTGGCGATTCATTCCGACCCGGACATCTGATATTCGGTATAGAGCGATGATAGCTGCTGATGTATGTCTGCAACAGGCTGTTGGAAATATTCTTTGTGATCCGCCCGCCAAGTTTCTCATCCGTATACAAGAACTGACTGACTTGACGTTTGTATTGAAAATCCTACCGAATTTTGTTGTTGATGATGGCTGAGTGACGAAGATTTCGAGATTGGTTTCAGGTTGATTGATGCAGGTGTTTCTCGCCCCCTCCCCGATTCTCACTCAATTTGACATCCTCGTCCGTTCCGACTTCCTGTAGTTGAGACAATGCTCCCTAGATCAGTGAATGAAACAATATCTTTCAAATTCCTCCCGTTGATGGTGATTGGCGCTGGATGTTGCTGTTACTGTTGTTATTGGTTGGTTATTTTCATAACCCCTGTCTTGTCTATGTTCACCTGGAGTCCTGTCTTCACCGGCTGCTTCTTCGACCAGTTTGTCGGTCGGTTTTCGCTTGTAAGTCTTCGATTTTGTGTGTGTCACATTAAACATAAATCATCCATGCGCGAAATCCAGGTCTTCTGGGTTCTTCACGTCGGTCCAGGATATCCCTGCCTTCTCGTTTCCCACTGTCTGACGCATAATCCAGTCAGTCCACCACAAGTAGGAATATCACTGGTGAAAGATAACAAGCACCTTTGTCCGACACCTGTGTTCACTCCAAACTCCTCGCTGAGTTTTCCTTTGTGGATGACTTGACATGTGCCGTTGTCGTACAGCTAGCTGTTGAATAAGGTTGATGAATATTTGGGCGCTGCACGCCGTAGTACTCGAGTAGTTTCCAAATTACTTCGCGGTCAACGCTGTCTGTCGAAGGCCTTCTCAAAGTCTCTAAATTTGAGGTAGAGGTTTGATTGTCATTCCATGTTTTGTTCTGTGATGATGATGCGTAGAGTTGCAATTTGGTCAGGACATGATTTGCCTTTCCTGAATGCAGCCAGCTTGTTCTGGTCGGAGTTCTGTCTCCAGTGCGTCCTTTATTCTCTCCAGGATGATGCGACTCAGAATTTTACTTGGCGTCGACAGGAGCATGATTCCTCGCCAGTTCTTGCAGAGTGAGGCGTAAGTCGCGCTTCTTTGGTAGTTTCACGAGACATTCTTTCCTCCAATCAGTAGGCACACTTCCCTCCTTCCAGACCTTTTGCGATAATGGAGACGGCATATTTGCTGTTGTCTCTAGGTCCGCTTTCAGGGTTTCAGGGGGTATTCTATCTGGTCCAGCTGCTTTTCCAGCTTTCAGAAGCTTGATTGCACTCAAGACTTCAGATCTCGTTGGAGGATTGGTGTCAACTTGCAGTTGTGTACGCGCTGTTGTTGGTATTTCTGGATGGGTTGGAGGTGGTGGTCGGTTCAAGAGTCCTTTGAAGTGACCCACCCATTGTTTAATCTGTCTTTCTTCCTTTGTAATTGGGTTCCCTTGGCTGTCTTTAATAGGTTTCACTTGTGTTGATCTCTTCCCGGATAGAGACTTGGTTATCTGATATAGTGTCCTCAGGTCCCTTTTGCCTGCTGCCTTCTCAGCTTCAGTGGCCAGATTGTCGTAGAATTGTCTTTTGTTCTTCCTAGAACTCTTCTTCACTTCTTTGTCCAGTGCTGTGAAAGTTGAACTCAGCGTCTCCTTCTCTTGTCCGTCCTTGCGTTGAATCATTTTTTCTTTCAACATTCTCCTCTCCTCCACTAGTTTCCAAGTGTCCATTGAGAGCCATTCCTCGTGTTGTCTCTTCTTTCTTCCTAAAACCGTTGAACGCGTTTCGTTGAAAATCACCTTCAGAGAGTTCCAATGGTCTTCCACGCATGATTCTTCCGTGGTGTCACGTAGTGTTTCCTGCTTTGCTCTGACAGTCGCAGTGGAAGTGTCCTTTGTGGTTGTGTTTTTCAGTAATTGAGTGTTGAATTTGCATTGTGGCCTATCCCCAGCTATCCTCGAGGCTTTTAGCTTCACCTTGAAAGTCCCCTGTACTAGATAGTGATCTGAACCCACACCTGCTCCTCTCCTCGACCTTGTGTCCAGTAGGTTCCGTCTTCACTTCTTTGAGATTGAAATGAAGTTTATCTGGCTTTTGGTGTGTCCATCTGGTGAAGTCCATGTCGCTGACCTTGTGTATATCCTTGTGGTTGAACACACTGCCACCGATCACCACATCATTGAAGGCGAAGAAGTCTGAGAAGAGTTCACCATTGTCGTTCATTTCACCGAGGGCCTCACGACCCATGGTGAGTTCTCTTCCTGTGTTGTCTCCTCCCAGCTTCGCATTCATGTCGCTCATCAGGATTTTGATATCGCCATTTGGGACGTTGTCCATTAGTGTTTGTAGTTGTCTGAAGAACGTCTCCTTCTTCTCTTGTTCTGAGACGTTTGTAGACGCATAGCATTGAATGATTGTAACATTCCTTCCGTTTGAGTTGAACCTGGCTGTCATTATCCTGGCGGAGATCGGTTCCCAAAATAAGGCTATTGTTTTCATTTTTAGTAGTTTTCATATATTTGTACGTTGAAGTTTCTACTAGCACCACGGCCCAACATTCCCTCTTCATCCAGGCTTGAGACCGGCTAGAAAACTAGCGAGCTAGTCATCTGGGCCAGGTTAACCAGAGGACATAGATAACACAATATTCCCAGTTCTCTTCAACTCGTTATGTTGACCTACTATGATGAGTCACTATGATGGAATTGAATTTGTCACTCCATACGAGGGTTTCTTAATCCTAACCGGTTATTTTCTGATGACGAACGAATTAACAATGTACTTACTCTATTGTCTTTTCATGTAGATGAGAAATGTGATGAGGTATCACTTCGAACCGACTATAAATCAAACCTTTCTGAGATACTCCACGATCAAAATGTTGTTGATTTGGAGAGAAGACTGATCACACGTCCTGCGACCTCAACAATTCGAAGACCATGTCTCTTTGGTACTCAAACACTCAGTCATCAACAATCCGAGGAGGAGAATGGTGACCATGGAAGCGCCTCAGTTATGAGCGATTACAATTGCTGCAGTCTTGAAACTGCAGTCATGAAACCAGAGTATCATTCTGTTGGAGTGAAAGTAGGTGGAACAGCTTCACCTCGTAGTGAAGGTGGACCAACAATTCGATGCAATTCTGTCGACAAGTATGACTGGAATGCAATGATCGCAGAATCACATGTGATTTCTCCCCGGGTGTTCCAGACACTGGACTATCACAGAGCAACAGAAGTGGTTTCAACAGGTGATTTGCTTTTAATACTTGGTTGGTTGGTTGGCTGGTTGTTTGTTTAGTCGGTCTGTTGCTACTTATATATATATATATATATATATATATATATATTTATCAATCATTATCTGTTGGCTTATAAAGATACGTGAATGACAGCTAGAAAGAGCGAGGGAGAGAAAGAGAGTGAATCACTTATTTTTTAGTACACGTGCTAACTAACTATTCCTTGTAGTATACCTTTCTTCACTATGCTTCTCAGTGTATAACTTGGAATGCATGTAAGTGGAAGGAAGGAAGGAAGGAATGAATGAGGGAAGTAGTCCTTTAATGCCATTGGTTATCATTATAATTTACAGTCTGGAGAAACACACTTAATACTGGGGCCGGCTTATCTGAGTGGTCGGCTTCTAATCGTTCACTTGTGTATCACAGATTCTGATTCACCATACTCAGTCTCAGTAGTCAGTGAGTATCGGTTTAACGCATGCATCGTTTTTCGTGACTACTTGAGTTCCGATTGGGGCGTCGAGCTACAAGCTTTGAGATTTGAAGTTTGGGGCGAGTTAGTGGTGTGATATTTCTGCTGAAATATTCTCCCGAATACATCACACATAATAGCTGAAAACGATTCCCATGACAGACGCTTAGTTGACCTGCATAGAGTGGAGAAGATTATTGAGAATTGAGCAAATGCTTTCCGTATCAGTTCATCAGTTGGCATCAGTGCTTACTTTCCCAGCAAATTTCATTACCAACAGTTAGTCTGAAGAGTGAGGAGTAAATAAATATCCTTCGAAAAGTGAATTTGATCGGCCAATGTCCTTGACACTGGTATTTTAGTCAGTCATGTCGCTAGTTCTGCATTTTATACGTCAAACATTTGAAGGTAGAAAGGATTTCATCGAGAAGTGATTGATTGGTTTACATACTACTTGTCAGGAGAATGAATAGTGGAATGAATATAAATTTAATCATTCATTCACCTAACGCGACTATCGATCGTTAGATGATGTATTCAACTGTGAGTGGAACACCGTTGTGTCCACTTCCCCTCTAATAATCAGGAAGAGTAAATGATGATGAGTGCGTAAATGAATGACCATCTGGCGAGTGAACTTCTCGTCAGTCAGCTACCCATGTGTTTATCTAATACGCAAAACTGAGGATTATTATGTTTCACATTGCAGGTGCTACAGACAAGAAAAGTGAAGATGTCTGTTACTGGACAGGAACCTTACCATTTAGAAAAAACATATCAGGAAATATTTCAAGGAAAGTGTTCGTTTACGGGTTGCCATATGGAATAACGGAGTCTGGTATAATGGAGGTGTTTTGTAGATTTGGCCAAATTACCGTCATTTGGCCAAAACCAGATGGTGTTCATTTGAGTAGCGAGTATAACAATAGAGGTAAGTCATTTTACTGGTAAACAGTGAGAAGCCTCGTTTCCGCCTACTTTGTTTCACTTGACTGACATTGAAATTATCTCATATTTTAGGTTATTGTTATCTCGTATATGAAAATGAGGCATGTGTTCTGGAACTTCTGAGGAACTCTTTCAGAACTCGTAGGATAGATAGTGACTTCTACAGAATTCCATTATACAACTTTCCGTTCAGATATGCGAAGGTGAGGATATATTTTGTCACAGAAATCATGTATTTGCTCTTACCAGTGTTTTGTCTAGTAGTTATGCGTTAATCACAGTGTGACTGACTGACTCACTGACTGACTGAAACTTGAAAGGCAACACTATCCCGCTGAGATAAGACTGTTTGAGGCTTTTGTGGAACTGTCGATACACACTGTCGATGAATCAATCGACTTCCTTGACTTCCTCAGTCCAGTAGGTTATTTGTGATATGCAAATAAATATGCATGTTGCCAACCCATAGGGTTACAAGTGGAAACACTCAGAGGATAAAGATATTTACTTCTTTCATTTTTGTCTGTCCCTGTGTCTGCTGTCTATCTGGTGTGTATCTATCTATCTCTCTGTCTGTGTGACCGTCTGTCTGTCTGCCTATCCATTTATCTGTCTATCTATCTCTCTGTGTTTGGAGACACAGTTGGCATTGTCTACTTTGCACCAATTGGCATTAGTTGACACTCTGTCGAAACATGTCCTCAGACGAATTGAAGAAATGAAATTAGTGAGAGTGCATGCACTTGCCCATTTCAAGAATTTTCAATGTGTGTTTGACTTCAGAGAATTGGCTTCCTTCCACTTGATGTTGTTGAATTATCTGTGAAATAAATTTGGTCAATGCGTTCTTTGTAGGTTCTGGATGTGTACAAAATCAGGCCGGATGGATGAATCAGTATAGCTATATGTATACAATGCACTATAATACCATGTATACAATTGATAAGTGGGATATTTGAGACAAGAAGAAAGAGGAGAATAAGAGGAAGAAGCGCAAAGAATGAATAACTGTCGTGTTAAATTTAACAGATGGCTTCACCACCTGTTATGTTAGACAAGCATTCATAGTATGCGTCAATAACTTTGATGCCAATAAAACAGAATTCGTGACTCACACGATGTGACCAGTTTGGAAGAAATGCTCGGAGGAATTTCACAGTGGAATTAATACTGGCCTTAGAATAAATAACACCGAAGTGGCATGGTAGGAATAGACGAATAGAGTAGGAGTGCGTGTCAAATGAGTCTACAAGTCAGTGGTGTCGAATGAAGGGAGGGAGATGAAGGAGAGTAGGACAGATAATCGGCGGTTTGTTAAAGTGAAAGTTCATGCATGTATCAGTCTGATCATTTGTTAACATTGTCCAGCTGAAAATCTCTTCCCCTTCTCATCACAACCACTCTCAGTTTATCTTTAAGCTGAGCCCTCCACACTGGTTGTCACCGTCGTCTGAAGGATAAACTCGCTCACTTGACGAGTGAGTGAGTGAGTCAGTGAGTGTTTGTGTGTGTGTGTGTGTGAGGGTGATATCTTTCTGATGGAATTTAAAAATATGTAATATTTTATTGGTAATCAGTGTTCTGCATCATTCTGAATTCCGTCTAATTCTAGGTTGTACCTTGGAGCATAGAAGACACCAACTACTGCGGGCCAACTGGTAGTTCTGCCAATATGCAGTATGCCATATATGTTGGACAGCTTCATGGTTTGATGACAGCGAAAGGGCTTGCCAACATCATGGATGACCTGTTCGGAAATGTTGTTTCCGCTACCCTCCACACTGATCAATATAAATATCCTACTGGTGAGTTTGTCCAGTTCAGTAGAATGAAGTTTTACCAGTATATGCCTTGGACGAACAGAAGTAGTAAACAAGTGCACACATCGCTGACTGAGTCGACACGATACACCATCTCACACAACATGTGACAATTTTTTTCTTCAAGTACCATTTCTTTCATCGAAATCGAGTGGTACGGAAAATGTGGTGATAAAAATGAATGTGAATGCTGAGCACAGCATAGAGCAGCAAAGAAGTGTCAGTGAAGGCATAGCTCATACACAGCTCAGATTAGCTCCTGGATATTGAACCAACCAACCAACACTGGCTTCTAATCGACTTCCATCAAGTTCGACCTCAGCAGCCATGTAGTATCATTAGACTTCAGACAAAGTTTGGATAACAGTCCTGTCACACATAACACATATTTGTCGAGTTTTCTGTCTTGTGTTTTCTGTTGACTACCAGTGCATGAAAACACTTGGTGTACAACAGAATTTTCAAGAATTCACATGAAATTTCTGCGAATCAATAAATGAATCCAATGACATTCATGCACTTCTCTGACAGCTTCATTGACCATTAGTCGAAATGACGTTTCTTTGTAATATACTATAACATAATAAACGCTTTTCTGCATGCATTTGCCAAACTCGGAGATGGATGCACGTGCAACATTAATCATTTTGTGTATTTCTTGATATTTCAGGTTCTGCGAGAGTAATTTTCTCCAGTAGTGAGAGTTATTTGAAAGCTATCATCACACAATCGATAACCATTCACACCTCAAAATTCACCAAAACTATTCAAGTTCATCCGTATCTGGGGAATACTCTTTGTAATGTATGTTTAAAGTCTCCTGGAATATATTTTTGCAGAGCACTTCAATGTTTCAAATATTTCTGTCTTAGTTGTTGGAATGGATTTCATCAAAATGTAACTGAAAATTTCAGCGAACACAAACCGTTGAAGCGTTAACTGGGGGTAGATTCCTGTGGTAATCAGCCAGTCAACGACACCAGCGGCCAAACAATGAACAAGTCGTGAAGACATTGAGAAACTTCGTTTACTTTTTTAATTTTGTTGCAAGAAGCAACAAACTGTACTGCTTACTTCTTACGCCTTGTGTTCAATCCGCTTTCGTTAATCTACCCTCACTTTGCTGGTTCACTCTTTTGTATATATTTAAGGGAATGTTTTGACCAATGTGGAAAATACATTTTCAATTGATCCTCTTCTTTCCTCTTTTTATTCGACTGTTCCTTCACGTCAATTATATCACACATAGAATTGATTATTGTCTTACATCGGGAGGTGTTCAGCACATCTCATATTGACATTTCAATAAGATGAAGAGTTTTTGGTGGGATACCGGCAGTTATTCTCTACTATTTGTCTCTCTGTCGATATCGCACTTGCTCTCCCTTCTTTCCTGTCAGTAAGGAACTGCACACAAATTAAGCGTCTAAGGACTCGTCAATGTAAGACAACAAACACGTCTGTGGGTGTTAGGCGACGAGTTGACTTTGTGAATCTATATACATGTATCAAGGTGAATAGAAACTGTTGCTGGGTAAGCTTTCACACGATTGTTTCATACATTTTCTGTCTTCGAAATATCCCTTCTCGTACTCATCAACTATGATGTGCTGAACTGTACGCTTTCTTGCACACAGTTAGTCGTTGTGCACAAAAGTGCATCAGAACAACCTTAGCTCGCTTGAATCATTCACCACACATGATGGAGGTTTCAGTCACGTTCAACAGGATATCGTCGGTCTCTAACCATCTTCCAATGACCACTCATGTGTATTCGTCACATGTGTGGACTACTTTACGCGTTGGCCGAAGGCTATCCGTGTGCTGTATACGATAGCCGAAAGAGTGTACCGAGTTTTCATGGAAAGGTAGATTGTTCAGTTTGAATGCTATTTCGAGGCGACAGTCGATCGAGTACAGCAATTTCAGTCTGGAACTATAGGTAAGCATTTAGAACTAGTGGAATAGACACACATTTGAACCAGGTGATAAAACCCACCTACTATTCATCCAATTGAACACTTTCATCGTCAATGTAAAGTCTCTCACGAGGCCTCGGACAATGTCGGATAATCTCTGATCCGTATGTTAAGTAGCACTGACTGACTTCACATTGGAGTTGAAAATCCGGATCTTATTATATTCATGCTGAGTATTGCTGGGGATCTCCACACAGACTTGAGAGTAATGATAGCTTGTCTTGCTTTCCCGATGATCCTTGCTTTGATATCCTCGTCATTTATGTCCGCCAGTAGTTGAAACGATGCTTCCAGTTGGGTAGGTAGGTAAAGGAGGTTGTTTCTCTCAGGTTCCTCCCATTTATGCTGGCTGATTGTTGTCTGTTGATGTTGCTGTTGCTGTCGGGCGGGAATCTTCATCACCACATCTGTTTTCTCTCTGTTCACCTGAAGTCACATCTTCCCTGGATGCTTCTTCTGCCAATTTGTTGCTTTCCAATTGCAAATCTTCCAGTTTTTGGGAAATCAGACATTCATCATTGGCGAAGTCCAGATCCTCCACGTTGTTTTTTGTGTTGGTCCATTTTATTCCGGGTTCCTCGATATCCGCTGTCTGTCGCATTATCCATTTTATCGCAATCACGAAAACCATTGGCGATAGGAGGCAGCCAGCCAGCTTGTCTTACTCCCGTCCTCACTTCGAAGGATTCCGTAGGTTTCCCGTTGTGGATTACTTGGCATGCAGCATTGTCGTACAACTATTGAACGAGATGTATAATTGTCGGTAGCACCCTGTAGTAGCGAAGTAGTGGCCAAATCACCTGTCGATCAACGCTACGCTGTAGGAGGCCTATTCAAAGTCGATGAAATTGAGATAGACAGGTGACTGCCATTTTTAAGCTTCGTTCAATGTTGATCCGTAGTGTGGCAATTTGATCAATACATGACTTGTCTCTCCTGAATCCATCCTGTTCCGGTTGAGGTTTTTCATCCAGGTTGGCGTGTTTGTTGCTCTTCAGAATGATTCGGCTCGGTACTTTGCTTGAGATGGACAGGAGCATAACTCCGCGCCATTTCTCGCAATGACTTAAGTCTCCTTTCTTTGGCAGTTTAGATAAGTATCCTTTCTTCCAATCCATACGCAGCTTGTCCTCTCTCCACAGCTTCTCCAATAATGGTGTCATCATGTCCGCTGTCGTCTCTGGGTCCATTTTCAATGATTCTGCTGGGATTCCGTCTGGCCCTGCTTCTTTTCCAACTTTAGGCATCTTGATTGCCTTCAGGACTTCTGTTCTCGTCGGAGGGTTGATGTTCACTGGCAGTTCCGCTTCCGCTTCCGTTGGTATTGTTGGGCGCATTGTAGCTGGCGGTCGATTTAGAAGTCTTTTGGAGTGTTCAGCCCAGTGTTTTCTTTGCTCCACCTCTTTGGTGATTGACTTTCCATTGTCATCTTTCTCTGGCTTAATTTGTGCCGAACTTTTCCCCGATAGGTGCCTAGTTGTTTGGTAGAGTGTGACGAGGTCTCCTTTGCCTGCAGCTTGTTCTGCTTTACTTTCCATGGCTTCATAATATTTTCGTTTGTCTTCTCTGACACTCTTCTTTACTCTTTTGTTCAGTGCATTGTAGCTTGCATTCAACTCCTGTTTTTGTTGCTCGTCGGCTCACTGGATAATCTTTTGTTTTACCATCCTTCTATCTTCTACTAGTCTCCAAGTGTCCGTAGTGAGCCACTGTTTGTCCTGTCCCTTCTTTCTGCCTAGAACTTCCATGCAGGTTTGACTCCACACTGTTTTCCAGTTGTCCCAGTGCTTTTCGACGCCGACCTGTTCGCTAGTGTTGACTTGTGTCTCGGCTTCTTTTCTTATGTTTGCAATGAAGATGTCCTTTGTAGCCTGGTCCTTCAGTTTTCGAGCATTGAATTGGCTTGTGGTCTAACTGCAGCTGCTGTTTCTTTGAAAGCTTTTAATTTTGAGCTTCTCTACCCATGATGAGTTCTCTTCCTGTGCTGTCTGTTCCCAGTTTGGCGTTCATCTCTCCCACTAGTATTTTGATGTCACCAGCTGTAGTATTGTCGATTGTTGCCTGTAGTTGTCTGTAGAACTCTTCTTTCTTTCCGAGGTCAGCGTTGTTTTTGGGTGCATAGCATTGTATAACTGACACTTTTCTTCCTTTGGAGTTGAATCTGTTAGTCATTGTCCTGGGTGAGGTCTCTTCCCACTGCATCAGGGCCTTCGTTTCCGTTGGTGACATTGTGATAGCCACGCCCTCAGTGTGTATGTGGTTGTCTTCTGGGTGACCGGAGTATGTCACTAAATCTCCCGATGACAATTTGGTGATTCTATTCCCATTCCATCTGCTTACACATTTTCCCAGTACTTGAATTCCGTATCTTTTCATCTCGTTTGCAATCTGGGTAACTTTGCCATTCTCATATGTGATGTGGACGTTCCATGTCCCCACACAGACATTTTCTTTTGGCGCAAGGAGATTCATGGTGATGAAGTTTTTGTAGCAACTTTGTTTACAGGGTGGCGTTGCTAGTCTCACGCCTTAGAAGCGGGTTGTTATACCTACGTGTAGTTTACAGAGGAGTGTCCTTGTGGGTTGCTCCCCACAGGAATCAGGAAACACAAGGAATAAAACAATCGGAACAACACCAGCAAAATGAAAATAAACATAATCCACAACAGGAGGGGCAGCGACAGCAACATGAAAAGAAAAATGACTGTAGTAGTAGTAGTATCACAGTCAGTTACAGTTAACAAAAATGATACCAAAATCATAGAATCACTGACTTGAGCCAACTAGGACATGTAAATCCATCAATATATACAATTATAGATATTAGGTAGTGTTAAAAAGTCACAAAATGGCTAGCAGATAGTTATTATAGTGTTATAATGTTTTCTCTATTACCTTTCAAACATTGAAGTATGAAGTGTTATTATTCATAACCATTGTAATTTCAGGTAGTTTGCAGCACCTGATGAGGTGAGAATCTGTGAAGTAGAATGATGATATCGTTTATTTCAATTTGTTTCCATGCTCATTTTGTTCTCACTTGCAATTCATTCTATCCCTGCGTAATGTTTGTCTCTACGCCTCCTGTAATTCATATCAAGTTGAAAGTAACTGTCACCTATTATTCGCCTTTAAAACTATTATTTCTCCAGTTATCAAATATTAATTTTTTGCATACGTTGTAAATGTTTTCTAATCCTATGTAATCTTGTCTCTAAGCTCCTTGTAATTTGTATTCATACCTTCAAACTTTCATTTCAAGTAGAAAAATATTATCTCCTTCATTACTATGTGGAATTAAATAAATGATAATTGTATCCATGTAAACTAATATATAATATAATATATTATATATAGTATTATGATATATTATTATTATTTGCTTATACTGACTCATCCAGCCATTTATTGTTCATCACCTGAGAGAGCACATCCGTGTGTACTATGTCTTCTCCCTCTCACACTCTTTCTCTCTCTCTCTCTCTACATACGTATATATACACATGTATAGAGAGAGAGAGAGAGAAAGAGCTGAGGCCCTATGTTCCTCTAGGAATTAAAATAATATATATATATATGTATAATAAAGTTTAAGTGGGTAGGGAAGCACTATATAGAAGAGATAAAACATAGTAGAAAGATGTCACACTTAATCAACACACAGGTGTCCTCTCTCAGGTGATGAACATTAAATGGCTGGATGAGTCAGTGTAGGCAAATGACTTCTCAATATACACGAGTTAAAGGGGACAGGGGAGGGGATGGGGGAAGGGAAAGCACTACATATCAAGTGATCTACGGCCTGCCTACTCCACCTTTCAAAATTGTAAATCAAGTCAAAATGCCTATGTATGCGTCAGTTATTCGAATTACCAAATATAAGATATGTGTCGATCGATGAACCAATCAAATCAGTCAAAATGAGCATATATATACTCGGGATCAGACTAGCCTGGATTAGAAGCTTCTCATTCTGCACCAAGCAAATGGACTTCCAATTAAACACATTTGTGTGCCTCCATCAATTCATCCACCCATACAGATAGCTTCCTGACTGGCTGGCTCGCTATGAATGACAACAAAGAGAACAAACCGAAACGGCGTTTGAATGCGTTCCACTGCTTTGTGAAGATCGCGATAGCTGAATACAAGAAGAAGCTTCCGGAGCAGGCGTTTCTACTGTGTGACGTAACAAATAGGTGTGCACAACAATGGAATGTGAGTATCTGTTTACACTTGATTGCTAATCATAATAATAATACTAATCATATCAGGTGATGAAAGGAGAACAGAGGAAGCAATTCGTAGATATTGCTGATAAGTACAAAGAATGACATTCTCGAGAGACAAGTGAATGTGTACCTGGACGTCGTGTGAAACAGGCGAGAATTGGTGAAAGGTGTTGTTTAGATCTTGTTCCAGGTCCTGTTAAACCACGACGTGCCTTTTACTATTTCTGTCATCAGTTTCGTCGCGAAGTGAGGGGGAGCCATCCACAGTGGAATCATCGGGAAGTGATTTCAGAGCTTCGAAGACGTTGGACGATGTGTGAAGACAGAGAGAGGTATTTTGTGCTAGTGAGGAAAGATGAAGAGCGTTATGCAGAAGTAAGTCACACGATTTGTGTCTCTCATACTTGATGAAATGATTTGTGTTCCTATGTGATTCTGTTTCCACTCTCATTCTGGACACTTTATTTTAGGAGATGAAGGCATATGAAGAATGCAGACGATATGTGTCATCTAGAATGGCGTTTTCGGACCCTATTTCAAATTCCACGTGTGCTGAGGCTAGTGAAACACAAGTTCCATGTGGTAGCAAGACGACAAGTGTTGTTGGAAGCAGCAGCGGTGGCGGTGATGATGATGAGAAGTGCAGGAGTGAAATGATGCGCAAGTCAACGATACTCGAGGAATCTAAGAAGTGTAACGAGGTAGTGAATAATAATGAGAAGGGAAAGCTTCCATTCTCTGTGGAATTCCTCATATAGCTTTGTGAATCGAGTTTCTGCAGAGGTTGGCGTTACTTCTATGGTGTTGTCTACACTCCCTCACGTAATTCTTCTGCTCCTTATCGCTATTATTATTATTATTATCAATACTGTGACTATTACTCACATTATTCTGAATATTAATAATGTTATTATTACTACTACTGGTGTTATTTTTGATTTGTGAGTGTCAAGTTATTGTGATATGAGTAGTCAGAGTCTTCTTCTTATTATACGTGTTTGGTCCGTTCTCCGCATGTGTTCCCAGTAGGTAGGTAGGTGTGTGTGTCCTGTTAGTCTGATTTGGTGTAATTTGTGTATGGTGAGTTTGATGGTGATTTAGGGTTCGGAAATGTTATTCGATCCGCTCATGTGTGTGCATATGTCATATTGTGGATTTCTTCGTGTCACATTGAGAACTACGTCAGCTCACCTCCGTTCTCTGCTTTCTGTTTGATGACATTCTCGATAACGAAGTCACCTTCTACTCATCTGATTCTCTCTCATATTCGATAGGCTATTGATGTGGGTGTACTTCGTGGTCACATACGTATATTTCGATATAAACGTGAATACAATGTATCACTGCAACCAGTGGTCGCTGTGGTGTGGATAGCCACCAATGATTATTTTAATGAATGTGGAGGGTAGGAAGTTCTCATTTGGAATATCCATCCGTAAAAGGCGTATTTGTTCACTAAAGTTGAACATCGTGTGTTTATTTGAGGATATCCTGATAGATAATTCTAATTTGTTATTGTTTGTTTGGTTTCCGAGAAGAAAATAGGCCTTGAAGAAGACATTCCCATTTCGTTCCATTTCCTGCTGTCCTCTTTAGCTGGGTAGACAACTAACTGTCAATAATCTCTCATCTCCTGCAACTCACACGATCCCCTCAATGTCACACTTGAATGTCCAACTCGTCGATTCAGATTCGACTTCCACTCGTGACACTAACTGGCTCAGGATGTCAGGGTGAGGTGTAATCTAACTCCGTCTTCTTCAGCATATTTGTTGAGCAATAAGTTCCTGGTTAGTTTTTCCCCATAGTTTCTGGTTGCTAATTCTTTCCACCAGCCATGTGACCTCCACCATTGAGTCGGTGAAGGTGGCGCATGTTGATGAATGTCTGGAACAGGCTATTGCAAATCCTTTTCGTGACGCACTGGTCACGTTTCTGACCCATGTAGCAGAATTTATTCCACAGTTGTATCGGAAATCCAAATTTCGATCTGTGTGCTGTGGAATTCTCTATATTTCCAGTCTGATTTCAGATTGATATAGGTGCAATCAATTCAATCAATTTTTGAAAGGATTCATAGATATGACTTGTAACAAGTAACGTTAAGCAGTCGCCTACATTTTTTGAATCTTATCGAACGAGAATCAAAAATGTAGACGACTGCTTAACATTAGTTGTTACAAGTCATATCTATGAATCCTTTCAAAAATTGTTCAATGAACGAGAACCTCATTTTCATAATGTCACTAAAAGAAGAAATATACAAAAATTCTTGAAACTCAAAGAAAAGAAACAACCAAAGAAAACCTCAACAAATGATATAAAGAATATTAGAGCCATACCTAACATGTTAGTCAAGATACTAATCGAAAATGAAATCTCATTGCTAAAGAAAGGTTTGAATTTCAATATAACAAGGAAGCCATTATCGGTTCAGGAAATAACACCTATGATTGCGCCTGCTCTACAACAACTCATCAATGAAGAATCACACTCAGCTCGTCAAAAGATATCACACATATTAATGACACAACGAAACATACCATATAATCTCACCAAACAAGAATGTGAAGTCTTAAGAAATTTGAAGAAAGACAAAAGCATCGTCATAACGAAAGCCGACAAGGGAAACGTCACTGAGATAATGAACATAACGAATTATGAAAAGAAGGCAATTGAACACCTATCTGAAGGACCATACTTACTCATTGAAGAGAAGAAGAAATCCGCTGAATTCAACAAAATGAAACTAAATACAAACAGACTGCTTCAAGAAATGAAATCCAAAATTGGAAATTCTCTCTCCTTTACACTAAAACCAAAATCTTATATACCTTCAAGATTCTACGGTCAACCAAAGATACGTAAACCCACAGTTCCATTAAGACCAGTAATAGATTTCACCAACTTACCGACAAACAACCTTTCTAAATACTTACTCTCGATACTACAACCACTACAAAAGGACACTCAAAATATTGTAAAAAATTCATATGATTTCAAATCCCAAATAAAACACCGAGAAATTGATAAAGAAGACATTCTGATAAGCTATGATATTAACTCATTATATACTAGCACCCCTATTACTGAAATTCTTCATATCATTTCCAGTCTACTAGAATCACATACAACACTATCACAAAGATGTCCACTGGACACCAGTGAAATAATCAACAGCTTAAAATTCTGTCTAGAAAGTAATTATTTTACATTTAAAGGGAGTTTATATAGACAGAATAATGGTGTTGCTATGGGTTCACCAGTCTCCTCAATAGTCACCGACCTTTACATGAATAAATTCGAAAATAATATCTTTTCAAGCATACTCACTCCTAAAATATGGTCAAGATATGTGGATGATACTTTTGTAGTGCTAAAACGAGATCTACACAATTCATTCCTGGAGAAAATAAACTGTGTATCTCTCAAAATCCAGTTCACTTCTGAAGCAGAATCAGACATCGGTGAACTACCATTTCTAGACTGCCTAGTTAAGAGAAAGGAAAACGGACATATTAGTATATCCATATTCAGGAAGAAAACCCACTCCAATAAATATTTAGACTTCAAATCATCACACCCCATCAGCGCAAAGATTTCAGTTGTTACAAGTCTTCTTAGACGAGCACACTCTCTGATAACGGATGAGCAAGAAAAAGAAGAATAAATATCAAACATTACTGAAACTCTCAAGCGAAACAACTACCCAAGGAACTTCATCAACAAAATCAACACAGACATTAAGCATGGCCGAAAATGCATTCCGAAAACATGGACTTCAACAGTCGTCATTCCATATAGGGCAGAGACGTCAGACTATATCAGAAGAGTACTCAATCAGCTCGATATTAGAGTTTTCTTCAAAACATCGGACACACTTCAAAACAACCTTGTCCATATAAAAGACCAAATCCCTAAAGATTCTCTATCTAACTGTGTCTATAAAATAAAATGCTCGGAATGTGATGGGATCTACATCGGACAAACATCTCGAGAAATCAAAATCAGAAGAAATGAACACCGTATAGCATCTCTTCGACCACCAAGAAATCCAACTGAACTAGAAAAACTTGGAAAATCATCAGCCGTAGGTCTACATGCACTATAGAATCAGGCCAAAAAATTGATTTTGACAATATTGAAATAATCCAGAAAAACTTCCGAAACCGCAAAGAACGTCTAATATCATAAGCAGCATTTCATATCAAGTGGAATCCAAATTCCCTGAATAGGAATGATGGACTAAAACAGAATCTGACCTGGTTACGACACCCCCTCCCCCATGAAGTAGCAAAATCAACACAAATGTGATAAGCAAGGTCACTATGTAAACGCACACTACTTTCACAATTCTACACACTGATCAAATCCAACAATCTACACTTGATTTTGAATTGAATTTTTGATTTTCCCGTCGATTGATTGAACCGAAGTGCTCGGTCTCATATGACCCGTTGCACAAGAGGTGGCTCTCGTGGTCTAAGTGGTCTAGTGGATAACCCTTTGGCGTTCGAAACTATGGGCACTGGGTTCGAGCCTCGGTGGGAACATCATCACTCACTGAGAAATGCAGGTACATCCAGATGACGAGTCCCAAATAGGACGAAATGCGCATCCTGGATTCCACTGCTAGCCACCATCCACCAATTGTATACACTTGATTTTGTTATCTTTACCAATTCGCCAACTTGACAACCAAAAATGACCCCAGACTAACGAACGATGATCAAGTTAGTAAACTTTGTTTTGATATAATAACAGATATACTATTACCTTTGATATTTGGTTTGAACGGTCTTCATTGTTATTTTGACTTTCAATATGTCCTTTTAAGTTGAACTAAGTCTATATTTTTTTCTCACCCCCTAACTCTTTGTTATATATATATACTGAGTGGAGTTTGTAAATTCCCGTTTAATAATACTTTGAGAAAGCTATTAGCATTAAATTGCGGAACGTCAGTAAAAACAACGATATCGTTTGGTTTTTCATTCATTGAGAAATACAAAAAATCTTTATTATAATGAATATTAAAACAATTAGTCCCTTTGATAAATTTGAACAAGGCATTAAGAAGACAAATTTCGCGAGATGATATCATTTCGTAGTTTCTTTACAACCGCTTTACAACTAACATGGTTAACAATGATAAAATAAAGTTCATGAAAATTACTCAGTTAAATAAAAACAAAAGTACATACTAATGACCAATCCTATTAAGATAGGTCATGCAGTCCAGGGTAGGCGAAGATTGAAGTCTATTGATTTTTGTACACACAGTTTAGGCTGTATGTGATTAATCCAAAGTGCTTCCATCACCTTCAATAACCTTGAATTAGAGTTATGTGAAATAATTGTGAAACAGTCATTAATATTTATTTTGTGACCAGACATTAATAAGTGTTTTGCAATGAATGATGCTGGATTTCTATTAAGATTAATCGCGTTAGGATTTTCGATTTGATTTACTAGCCATTTTGGAATATGTTCTTTTCGACGACATTGGAACATTCTGTTAGTTCTACCTATATAGGTGTCACCGCAGCTGCAGGTGAACTTGTAGATACAGTTTGAAGTAGAGTCCACAGAATTTCGTCCTTTAATCGTAGGAACAGGGATCGAAAATGTTCGGCAAGTGAGAAAAAGAGATGCGGCGTAGAATGTGCGTTTGATGGCTGATCGAAGTCTTTGAGCTGTCAACTGCATAATCTGGTCGCCCTTGAATGGTAGATTAATAAAGATGGCTTTCTTTGGTACAGAAGCTGTCTTTTCGAGATGTGGTTTTTCTTTGCTGTGACATGTGATAAAGCTCTCCGGATAACCATTAGCTAATAAAACTGAATGTACATGTCGAAGCTCATCCATCAGTGTGTCACTCGTGCATATTTTTCGGGCCCTTGAGAACAAACATTTCACTAGGGAACGTTTATACTGGATAGGAACAAAACTGGTAAAATGAAGATATTGTCCAGTCCATGTTTGTTTACGAAAAATAGAGCGCTGAATCGTTCCATCATTTCTCCTAATCATAGTAATATCCAGAAAACCGAGTTTGTTATTCGATTCTAGTTCGGAAGTCACTCGAATATTTGGATGAATATGATTAAATAGAGTAATGAAGTTTTCAATAGATTTACATTTATTACCAATAATAAGAGCATCATCAACATAACGTTTATACAGCATAAATCCTCCAAGCATACCTTGCATTTGTTTCTCTAATTTCGACATAAATATATCTGCTAACAGGGGCCCCAGAGGGCTCCCCATCGCAACACCATCGATTTGTTTATATGCCTTTTCTTGGAATGTGAATCTAATATTTTCTGTACACATTAAGATTATGTCTTTGATGTAAGTGACGGGAATGGGTAAGTTTATGCCATTGCTTGTGATGTAATCGCAAATAAAATCAACAGTTTCATGAAGGGGAACATTGGTGAATAAAGATTCTATGTCAATTGAACACATAACCTTTTCCTTAATGTTCAAGGTGTCCAGCATTTCTGTAAGATCAAATGAACTTTTTACAGAATGATTTGATAATGAGTCTCTTACAGGCGTAAGGACCTCTGTAATCCATTTGGCGATTTTATGATAAGGAGAATATCATATACCCAATGCCGAAATTTTTTCAAACGGTTAAAAGTGAACATTTATAAAGTTTTTAATATAGCAAAAATATTCATTCAGATATCTATAAATCACAACATAATCGAGCAAAGAATATTCTTTTCGATAAATTCCTCTTCTGGCTCTACAATTATATACATGTTTATATACACAGAATATTCAAGGTTGGTAATTGCATTGATCTTGCTTTACAAATCGATATTATTTAAAAAAAACACTAATATTGTTATTAACTACCAACCTTGAATATTCTGTGTATATAAACATGTATATAATTGTAGAGCCAGAAGAGGAATTTATCGAAAAGAATATTCTTTGCTCGATTATGTTGTGATTTATTAAGTTATATTTGTAAATTACATATATCCAAACCAAGTTCACATTTAACGGTTTGAAAAAATTTGGACATTGGGTATATGATTATAATATCATAATGATTATATTTGTAAAATCTCAGCGAAATTGAAATGATTAATTCCAACGTTTCGTTCGGCAATCTGGTTCGAACTTCTTCAGGGAAAATTAATCGAAATTAACATAACAAAGTTTATACATAAAGTTATGCATCTTGTTTTATAAAATTTTGTCCCATCATGAGTCATGCAACAGTTTTCAATATGTATACTAAATAAATAAATAAATAGAATTGTATGTTTATATAAAAGTACATCTCTTATTTTTAAATATGAATCAATAGGTATATTTACCCGCACCATCTATGGACTGTTGTAGGCTAATTTGAGGCGTACAATTTTCATGGTCAACATTTCTGACTGCTTTCACGTGCCTCAGAGCGGAGAGGCTGCATAATCATCTAAGGGGAACACTTCACTATTGTTACATTCCTGTTTTCCAGCCGTGGAACCTTACTACTCAGACCGCCAACATAATGTGAGTGACTTACTGTACAGTCTGATGGCTTCTGCTTTTAGTCTAACCGCTAACTATCCTAACAACCTCTAGGAAAACCTCAAGAATATTAGTTCCAGCCAGTTTAGCTTTTCTGGTTAGTATTGAAATACAGTTGTTGGATTACAAGGCGAGCCTATTCCCTATTCAGGGATGTAAGATGACTTCAGAGACAAGAGAACAACTTCTCGAGGCCAGTCATACACATCATGGCTTGTTTTCTTAGGTAGATTTTTCAAGTTGTGTCTATGTGAAGAAGACGGTTGCAGTGGAGAGAATAATTTTCTTTTCGATGAAGTCTTCATCACCTAGTTTGTATATTTGTGTACATATATTGAGCGAAGGGATGACGAAGTTCCAGAACTGTTTACTTTCAAGGGTCGAATAATAACAACATTACAGAAATGGATTAAAAACGCAATAATAGCAGAAAATGAACATTTAATTTGGATAAAAACAATCGGATAATGATAATTTTCTGGCGGCCTGTTTTACACCTGAACTACCTTTTCCTGCATCTACATATGGCATCTAATAAGTTATGTTTTCATTCTTAATTTTAATTAAATTTGATGACATATCTTATACAATACAGTAATTCATTCATTAAACGTTTCAAACCATATGACTTTCATGCATCTAATAAAACTAAGAGAAAACATTTCGGTGTTTGGCAACGTGCTCTCAAACAAACACCTTTATATCGCACAACCATTCCTGTTATTGTCCGTTCAAATTGCCGTTCACTTCCCAACAAAATTATGCATCTCCGATCTCTCTTATCATCTGATACTTATCACATACACTACGGCGATTGTTGCATTACAAGAAACATGGCTCCATGAACTCTACCATGATAATCTGGTTTCCCTAAATGGCTTTACATTGTTTAGACAAGATCAACTATGCTCCAGAAAGAAAACAGGTGGAGGTGTTGCAGCTTTCATTCATTCTCAATGGTCAACTTCAAATTATTATTATTACTATTGTATCCTTTAGTTCCTAGAGGAACATAGGGCTTCAGCTGCGCACCTCCATTGACTTCGGTTTTCTGACAACTTTTTCAACCTGCTCCAGGTCTGTTCACATGCTTTCATCTCCTCCTCGCATGACCTCCTCCAAGTCACCCTCGCACAGACGACCAACTCGCCGCCTCCCTTTCGGGTTCCACTCGAGGGCTTGTCTAGTGATGTCACTTGATGGTTTCCTCAGCGTATGGCCAATCCATCTCCATTTCTTTCTGCCTATTTGTTTCACAATCGGTTCCTGATTGGTTCGCTCCCAGAGATCCCTGTTGCTGATCTTTTCTGGCCATCTGATCTTGAGCATTGAGCGGAGACAGTTGTTAATGAAGATTTGAAGTTTGTTTGAGATGCTCTTTATGACTCGCCAAGTCTCTGATCCGTATAGTAGCACTGACTTCACATTGAAGTTGAAAATCCGGATCTTATTTTTGACGCTGATTGCTGTTGACCTCCACACAGATTTGAGAGTAATGAAAGCTTGTCTTGCTTTTCCGATTCTGGCTTTGATGTCCTCGTCAGTTCCGCCTGTAGTTGAGACGATGCTTCCCAGGTAGGTGAAGGAGGTTGTTTCTTTCAGGTTCTTCCCATTTATGCTTATTGTGGTCTGTTGGTGTTGTTGATGTTGGCTAGAAATCTTCATCACCTCTGTTTTATCTATGTTCACCTCAAGTCCTATCTTTGATGCTTCTTCTGCCAGCTTGTTGCTTTTCACTTGCATATCTTCTAGTTTGTGTGGGATCAAACATATATCATCGGGGAATTCCAGATCCTCCAGGTTCTTTTTTGTGTGAGTCCATTTTATGCCTGTTTACTCATTACCCGTTGTCTGTCGCATTATCCAATCAACTGCAATCAGGAAGATCATTGGTGATAGTAGACAGCCCTGTCTCACTCCCGTCCTCACTTAGAAGGCTTCCGTAAGTTTCCCGTTGTGGATTACTTGGCATGCAGCATTGTCGTATAACTGTTGGATGAGGTGTATAATTGTCGATGGGACCCCGTAGTAGCGAAGTAGTTTCCAAATACTGTATGTTTTTCTTTCTCTAGTGACTTTATTGATTGTATAACAGTCAAATGCCGTCCGAAGCACTTATCCAAGTTTAAATACGTCTTCATCTCAAACATTCCTGTTACTTCTGGCTGTTCTGCCTAGGATCTATCTGATTTTGCGGATGAATTCACTGGATTCGCCGTTACACATCTTGAAAACTCTTTATCAGTTGTCGCAGGAGATTTCAATTCCTGCGATTGTTCTTTCCTTGTATCATTAGGTCATGTCAATATTGTTAAATTTCCTACTCGACTTGATGAAACTCTGGATCTAGTGTTTATTAATGATGGGGAAATATATGAAGCACACAGACGTGCTCCTGTAATGAACTCTGATCATTGTATTATTCGGATATTACCTAAGATATACAGCAGATCTCACTTTAATATCCTCTCAAATCTGTCCAGGAAAACACAGCAAAGGTGTTACTCACAGGAAAACGTGCTCAAACTAAGATGTATGCTAAATGACACAAACTGGGAACTTTTCAACGAACACACACTGGATGATACTATTTCCAATTTGACTGACCATCTTAAATTCTGCCGTGATATATGCAAAACAAAGAATAAATCTGGTCTTAGGAAAATAAACATCCAAATTAATTCTGAAATCAAGAGACTAAACAATATTTATAATCAAACAATACTGTTTTGGAGAACTTCAGAAAACATGTGAAAGCTTTTTAGAGAAATTACAGGTTGTGGTAAGCATAATAATTGTGCCTCTTCTATTGATGTAAATACTCTCAATAGATCTTTTATCCGCCCTCCAAATGTCCCTTCTGCCTTCAATTTTTATTTGATAACACGACCAGTGACTTTCATAGTTTCAATACTTCTGATGTTCTTAAATGTTTAAAATCTCTTAAACCTTCCCAGAGTCTAGGCCCTGATGGTATACCTGCCATTGTTCTAAGGAAATGTGCTGATATTTTAAGTAACCCACTGACAAACATTTTCAATACTTCTTTTTCTAACAATGTTGTACCTTCTCTGTGGAAAGACATTAAAATCATCCCTGTACGCAAGTCTGGTTCTGGAAATAGTACTAAGTTTAGACCTATTGCCATAACCTCTCCTTTCTTGAAACTAATGAAGAAATTATTGTTACAAAAACTTGTTCCCTCCTCAAGCTTCTCAAATGATCCAAAGCAGTTTGCTTACAAACAGGGTAGAAGTATTAATATCAGTAAAAGTTTGAGCATTGTGGATTAGATCAAATAAAGTATAATTATATTTCAATAATTTACACACAATGATAAGTTTTGTTATTGGTAATATTTCGAGCAAGCGAGGCTTCCTGTGGCCGATTGCCTCCAACTATCTAATACCATCAAATCAATGTGCACCGTGATGGCAAGCTACCTAGTGGAATGGTGGCCACATTACAAACCTGACTGACTGACTGACAGAATTCAGTCTGCATCAAAGAAAGGACTAGACACATGACACTAGTTACTGACTAGTGTCCAATCAAAAAACTGTCCCTCCTTTATTATGTAACACACACAGGAAATGACACCATGATTTTAAGATACAAGAGAATCAGTTAGAAAATGTGTATGTATGACTAGTAAAACCCATTCCGCTTTTTTGACAATTCTTTTTTATTTTTGATTACAGCTCGATTCCACACCGTATTTTCGGTAAAGGTATGGAATTTTCAGCATGTGATATCGGTAGCCCAAATTTTGCAGGCCGACCATAGATATCAGGTGTGCGTCGACAGGGGATCAAACATCGAACCATATGCATGACCGGTGAGCGTCATAACCGCTGTGCCACCGACGCACAACAAAAGCCGGGATAGAAATACAACACAAACCTTCATTGACCGGAAATCAGTGTGGGAATCTGCTGAACATGAGGTAGGAAACAAGATTCGTATTCTAAACACTAATGTCAAGTCAGCTAGTTCCTCTATGTGGTTTACGGACTTGGAGCGTCCGTCATTCATTCTTATAAAAAAACTATGCTTCAATTATAAGATTCCAAAAATCAAAAATGGAGAAGTGACTGTACTGAATGAAGTTAACACCAGTGAATTATTACACCTGATATCATTGCACAATTGAATCACTTATTTAATCAAATCACCGCTTACTTTACTTTCGCCGCAAACGGACTGATTTGCCGAAGATTCCACGTCTATCATATCAGGAATAATTGGTGGATGGTCCAAATCTACTTCATGTGAACTAATTCAAGTCTCTCACAGGCCAGTACCATAGTTTGTAGAAAGTCTCTTGTTAGCTACAACCGACTTTAGATCATTAGTTGTGATCGTTGGTGGAACAGTCACAAAGAGATGCAAGGTTAAGTTTCTGTGAGAGACAACCACCAATCAGAAGGCTGTGTTTTTCTGCTAAAAATTATCTATAATATGTACATGAAAATCTATAAATATGTGTTGATTTCCTTAATAAATGATCTGTTGCCTGGCCCCCGTCTTCTGTTGCTACAATGTGAGAGTGTCATCATCAAGACGGTGTATATTTTGTCGTTAGAGATTCAGTCAGCAATTATTCTCCTGCATAGCAAGAAACTTCTATCAGATTTTGGCTTATTTTTACAATTGAATAAAGTTCCAAATGAAGCCAGTTGATTTGTTGTCCGTTTGTTTGTCTGTTTGGAATGCATGTTTTTTGTTTTGTTCTCCGTGTGTGTGTCTGTGTGTGTGTGTGCATTTTTCCCTCTCTTTTTCTTCATTCAATTCATCACATTTTCATTTCAAATATAAAATCCGTTGTTTCAAGTTTGTTTCCATGCTGCTCCTGATCACACTAGTAATCCATTTGGAATAACTATTTGACAATTATGTTCAAATTCTGTGCAATTATTTTGTTATTCCTATGCCTCTTGTAATCTATCTGTATTTTCACCACCTAACTTACATTTCAAGTTGAAAATTATTATTCTTATTTCAATTTGTTTCCATGCTCATTTTGTTCTCACTTGCAATTCGTTCTATCCCTGCGTAATGTTTGTCTCTACGCCTCCTGTAATTCATATCAAGTTGAAAGTAACTGTCACCTATTATTCGCCTTTAAAACTATTATTTCTCCAGTTATCAAATATTAATTTTTTGCATACGTTGTAACTGTTTTCTAATCCTATGTAATCTTGTCTCTAAGCTCCTTGTAATTTGTATCCATACCTTCAAACTTTCATTTCAAGTTGAAAAATATTACCTCCTTCGTTACTATGTGGAATTAATTAAACAAATAATAATTGTATTCAAGTGTAAACTAATGTATATAAATGCGACTGTACAACTTTTTCGAATGAAATCGCCGAAAAGACCGTCATCTTTGCTGAACTTCTTGTTCTTTTCTCTCTAAGTAGGATTTAGCTAGATGAATAATAACTCTGTACTGTTCGATATGCTAAAGTCGCCTTATCTAGCCAGTTGGAAGTCTGTACAGTGCTAAACGCCAAGTATTTAGTTCAGGTGAATATAGTAACTTAGGCTTGATAACTACTTCCTTAATCTGTTAATATGCCCTGACATCATCAAATAGGCGGCTGTATACATGACAATGAGCTAAGAAACAAATTTTCTTTATTTCTAACATGCCGTTAAACCATGTGATGCTATCCTGATTGGCGTGTTCTTCTTGCTTCCATCATTAAAGCAGTATGCTTTACACAGCTCATAGCACAGCGTATCAGCCTTGAATGTATACCACATGCAGACATAATGTTTATGAGCTAGGTATGCAAATCAAAGTAAACGCTTGTACAGTGCATTCATTATTTATAAGACTGACTAGTGTGTTTCCGCTGAAGGTAATCTCCTGTAGCTACTAGCTTAGTGAGCAACTTCACGTTATCTTTGAATTACAAAGTAAAAGTGGAAATCCTGAGAACTTTCTAGATTAGAGGATCGTCTCCTAGTCGAAAAAAGTAAATATATCCTAATCTCCACGATAGTGTTTACAGCTAGTACATTAGGAACTAACAACAATATGTAACACTTCCCCTTTACAGGTTTCTGATTGCCTTTCGATTTCTTCTTGTATCTAAAAGTACATACAACACACCACATATTCATACTTCACATGTGTTTCATCCTTGTTTAATTTAGATTCTCTCACAATATATCGGGTGTTTGTTGACTGATAATAGACACATTGATGGTATACTCAACCGTCCTTGAAAAGCTTCAAAGCTTTTTCAACTTCAGTCAAGCTTCTAGATTCTCCAGGTTTAATATGATCTTCGAAAACCTTGCTAATATTAACTAACTGTGAACGTGGTGTCTTCACTAGATTGACTCACAGATTGTTGCATGCTGCAAACAAGAACGTGAAAGACATAGTTTGTTTTTTTCGAGATTTCTACAAATAAGATGATCTATTGAGCCAGCAACAGTAACGTCAAACAACAAATGATCTGGAAACAATGACTTCTGCCCCCTGAACATGTTCATGACCATGAATTCCAAAACAGTACTATCCACAGTACTATTTAATTAACATCTGAAAACATCAAAAACACTGCAACCACGCATCAAACCAACGTATGAAACTAATACAATGATGAAGTGGATGAATTGACCTGGTGATTAAATGCTCTAAAACAAACAAAACAACTAATTTTAACAACAATGGAAACAAAAATGAAATGCAACGCAACATGTATGAAGAGTGTGCATCAAGAAAAATGCGAATAACTGCCAGGTAAACGCAAAAAACCAAAGTATAAACGTGCCACCTCAACTCCCTCGGTTGGTGCGTCTTCGACTGCAAAGCATAGCTGAGGCAGTTACCATTATCAATTTCCACTGCAGTCTCTGTGTTCAGAAAAGGTCTGTTAAATCTCTCTCTCTCCCTCCCTCCCTTGATCTTTACTCTTATTTCACAATAGTTATCTCTCCCTGTGACACCGGATAACTGTAAATAATAATATCTCATTATTTTACTTGTAATGCTAACTGTATTATCAAAATCATACTGTCCTGCAGTGTTGTACATTTTAATTTCCGTTTCACGATCTATTACTGCTATTATTATGATTATGATTATTATATTATCTAAATGCTATGTGACAATAGATATTTTCCCCTCTACTCCTACTAGTATGCACATTCCGCCTACACACTCACAATTGCCTAGATTATATAAACACTTGAATCAATTTATCCTCGCTGTTATTATTTTTATAACTACTATTACTGAATATTACAATCACCTCGATTGTTGCTATCCTCAATTAATTGACATCCGTCAACTCTGATCCTATACACTTTATAAACCACATTAATTTAAATGTCTATTAGTAACACTTCATTATGTTAATGTAAAGTGTATAATAGGCTAGTGAAACAAGAATAAAAATTACTTCGGCTTATTGTTGATGTCATGAAAATATTTCAGAAAATGTGATGAATAATGAAAGTGTAACTGTGGAGAAGCTGGAGGAGGAGGAGGAGGAGCGGATGAAAGTACATAGCTCTAGAGAGAGGTTGAGTAATATGACGACATCCAGGAAAATATGTTGGAAGTTAATGAAATGTTAATGACATTCTAGCCGATACTATTCATATTAATAGGCGAATATCTAACACCATCGAGAGGACAATCTTTCCTGCTGCACTACGATTGGTATTCTCATTCCACCTAATGTTCTTCAACAACTCTGAAGATAAACTATCGAATTATACCCCATTCTTTAATTATCTGATAACTCACCTACTCAGATGCGGCGAGCGAGGTATGTAAGAAGTCGTCATCGCCCTACTAGACGACATCTTCAGAGCATACTTCAATCCATTGAAGTGAGCTTTTAGATTTCTCCACGAGTTTATTAATCATCTCAACTGGTCGGTGACCACCTTGGACGTGATTGGTTGTTTTTTGTGTGTTCTCACACCTTCTAGGTAGCTACTTGTATTGGAATTGGTTGTTTCCTTGACTTGAACTTTGACCCTTTGTGTGTGGGGGGTTTCTTTCTTATCGGTTGATAAATTTTGTCTATCTCGATATGTCTATTGATTGACGATTCACTGGAATACCAGGCAGGCTTCTAAAAATTCTCTGGCATTCTTGTTGTTTCCTCTGTCTAATAGTTGAACGCTGGTTGTCCCAGTCGAATTGATGTCCGTGGTTGTCTGTATGCAGTGAGGCGATATGAGGGAGTGGATATCATGTCTTTTGACGGCTAGCTTATGTTCGTGGATACGAAGACGAAGGAGACATCCGCTTTGACCAATGTTGTGTTTTTCGCAGTTGCTATATTTTATTTTGTAAATGATATTGACGTCATCTTCTTTCTCTGTTGAGTCTTTTGGTTTACATAGAATTGAGTGAAGTGACTTTGTTGGTTTGTGTAGGACGTCAATTCCTCAAGGTTTGAAGAGTTTTGTAGTGATTTCTGAGATATCCTTTATATATGGTAAGGCAATTTTCTTTGTGCTTTCCTTGGGAGCTTTTGGTTTGCTAGGTTGGTTAACCTATCAAGATGTCGCCTACTAAGGCGATGAAAGCATCGCAAATTAACTATCCAGCTGAGAGAACACAACCACATCAAAATCATCCACCTAAGCTACAAATCTTCTCTATACTATCTAATGTCGAGCTGAATAGACTAGAATCTAAAGCACGTCACGTGGTTTGAAATCTCACATTCCGCACGAAAGTTGTAGTCAAATCAGTACACAAGGTGATATCGAATAGCTAAGCGACTGACTATCTGATCCGAAAACAATTGACTTTACTTGAATCAGTCGGTTCACGTTTCAGTGAGTTAGACTAGTTAATCAGTATGTTCCGCCTCCAACTTCATAATCTAACCTCCTCAGAAGATAAGCACAGGTATGTTTACTCTGCTACCTGATATAAAGTCTGGAGTGACTTTTATAAAAGAAAGTACTGACAACAGAACACGAATCAAAATGACTAAGTTAATGGTAAATGTTATCAGATAAGCAATACATTTAAATTGAACAGAATGTTGAGGCTGCTTTTGAGAAACAGCTTTAGAAATTATCTGGCCAGTATGCTGGAAGTACGCAACTTGACAATGTGATTGTCCCTAGCGTAAAGGAGAATCGCAAAATGCCTTTCGAGTATTTAGTTGGTATTAAATTGATTCACTTCGATCTATTTATTTTATCACCGTGTTTATTTTGATGCTATGCAAGTCTCACTATAGCGTCAATACCCTAATGTGATTGTCAACCTTTTACAGAAATCGATCTTATTGATACCTTTGCAAGTGACAGTGAAACCAACTTATCTGCATCCATTATTGTTCAGCACTTATTGAAGGCGAGAAAGAGGGAGAGAGACAGAGATAGGAATTGCATGTGGAATATCCAATCAGATTCCCTTAAAATTACTGATGTCGATTTTGAAACTAAAGGACAAATAGTTTACTAGCGAAGAAACTGTTTGCTGTCAAGCGACTGGATTAATATACATATGATTGTAAAAGTCAGTCTCAACGAAGAATATTCTTTATTGAATTGAATTTTTGATTTTCCCGTCGATTGACTGGACCGAGTACTTCGGTCTAATCAATCGACGGGAAAATCAAAAATTCAATTCAATAATTAATATGACCCATTGCACAAGAGGTGGCTCTCGTGGTCTAAGTGGTCTAGTGGATAATGCTTTGGCGTTTGAAACTATGGGCACTGGGTTCGAGCCTCGGTGGGAACATCATCACTCACTGAGAAATGCAGGTACATCCAGCTGACGAGTCCCAAATAGGACGAAATGCGCATCCTGGATTCCACTGCTAGCCACCATCCACCAATTGTATACGAAGAATATTCTTTTCAATAATTTCTCTTCAGCTTCTTACAATTATAAGATATAATATTTGTGGTCGTTACAATAAAGGCCAGTTATGCTTCGGATACATTTTTTAACGTAGAATAACAGATTAGCAGCTATGCGGTGTCAAAATAAATAGTCATATTTTTGTGACAAACGTGCTAGGCTGAAATCGATTAGAAATATTTCGGTGAAATGGGAGACAATGGTGGTGATTAATCATAATGGAATTGTAGAGTGTGGGGTAGGAAAATTGACAAATCAGTTCAAGGTTATAGAAGGTGCCAGGTGAGTGAGTGGCTAGTACAAAGTGGTCTGAGTTAAACAGGAGATATTAAGACTGGAATGAGAGGTTCATAGTGAGATAACGAATATGTTAAATGAAACAGGTGAAGGCATATATTGAGAAAACAGATAATATCACTAATAATGAGTCCGTATAAATGAAAATTCGATAGTATTGAGGGAATGTTTGCATAAAGGGCATAAATTATGACGAATAATAATAATAACTGTAATAATAATATTTATAATAATAAGCAAAGTAAAAAACAAGAAGAGAAAAAACCAAGAGGGTTAAGGGGAAGGAGCACTCTTGGTGAGAAGAAAGATCTTCAATCCAAGGTTGGCCACGGTAGGAACAGCGTCTGGACGTGTTCCTTTTGGATACACAGTTCCGGTTTAGTCGATCTTATTGCAACAGCTTCAGCTATGTGTAGGAGACGTGAGCGAACTGTACGTGATAACGACTTCAGGATTCGGTATATAACCCTGAAAGCTGTGTTGACATCGATGCGATGTCCAGTGTCGACCAGGTGTGACAGGATCGAGCTTTTTATGCACTTAATTCCCCCCCACATGCTGAACCAAGCTGGTAAGTGTTCTCGAACCCGTAGATGAACCTGCCTAATCGTGCGCCCTATATAACTTGAACCACAGGAACAGTTGAAATGGTATATGCATGAAGAAGAGCTAAGGTTAGGTAAGACATCTTTGAGTTACTGGGTGAACATTGGACGGCTAGTGATTGTGTGTGTTAATGATATGTGCGTGCACTCAGTTTGTCAAGCATAGCATGGCGGGAATTAATTCCCTCTGTCATCATATAAAATCAGATATTTTGGAATAGTGAAGATTAGGGGTTTCACCTAGGTCTGGTAGTGCTAAAACCTAAAAGTGCGTGTGATGATTACCATGATGAGGGCGAAGCAGTTAATGAGTTGGGATGAAGTTTACCAATAAAATGGAAAGCGAAAACAAGAATAGACGTTAATATAATGAAGATAGGTGCGTCGGTGGCACAGCAGTTAGGACGCTCCCCTACCATGTACATGGTCCGGAGTTTGATCCCCGGCTGACGCACTCCTTTACCTCGCTAAGCCAGAAATGATGCTGGTTATGAGGAAAGGTCGGGCATGAGGCCAGCAAACCCATCCTGTAAAATTAAACACTGCCACAGAAACTTCAAACCACTAGCTTGAAGCCCTATATTCAACTGGGAACGTGAAGGAAAAAAATAACAATAATGAAGATAAAGATGGAGGTTCAAGAGAACGCATTGAATACACTTCAGTTCAGCTTCCCCTTCATAGTGAAGGTCGGTGAAATAGAAAGCGTGCGTAAAACGAAAGCAACAGTCATTAGAAAACTCGCCGTAAACAAGACAGGAGTCACGAAGTTGATGCTGATAGTTGTAATCCAGACAAAATTAATAATAATAACAGGATATTTCTAACAAATGAATACGTCCCTAATGGGTAGAAGAGTTTCTTCTGTGTGTATAAATTGTGGTTTTCCATATGTGAATGGATGATTCCAGTGAAATGTTAACTACGCGGATTCATGACACATCGAACAACTTATATGCCTTGTCCAGTAGGAGTGAATGCATTGACAGATACTAATCGAAGTGGTAAATGTTCACTGACCAATTACAGTAGAGATCTTTCCACCCACGATTTGATTAGCATAGATGGTCCTCTTCTCCGAAGTACAACATTTTTCCGCCAAATCACATCACTTTAAGTTACTACACTTCGAAAGGAGACTAAGCATATTGAGATGAAATGCAAAGAATATCTAGAACATTCCAGGTTGTCAGCCCTTTACTGCTGTTACCAGTTTATAAATATGGAAATAAAACCACCATTGGTTACTGATCAAGAAACTGAACCGAAATTGACAAATATTCCCCGATTACTGAAACTGCAGTCATTGACCAACCCTAAAATGTTTTAATGCCTGAAACCACTTAATCCAAATATACCACAACTCTATGCATGAACAGCGTGCCTGCACCTCTTACGTCTGACATTTTAAGATTATCTTGGAATCATATTTCTTTATTTGTTTATTCACTATCATTATTTCCTCGTGTTTCAGTCAGGATATAGGGCGTTACCGTAAGATCTCCTTTTTTGTGTGCATGGTCGGCGAGAGTCCTAACCACTGGGCCACCGTGTCGGGTGAGTCACAAGTAATGTCATGGCGTTGAATTCTGAATCACTTTAATATTATCGCCAACAATATAAGAAAATACGAGTCTGACTAACTATCTGGTTTTCCAGATGAGTAAAGCAGAAGTAAACTTGCTAACAGATATAATGAAATCGTCGGTTTGTATCTTACTGGAGTTTTGTGAGGCAGGGGGACAGAATAGAGTGAAGCACCCGTGTGATTAGCGAACATATTAAAGCTAAATTATTATCAAGGCAATTAAGGATTGCCAACAATACATATGTATATACATCATATACAGGTAAACGTGAATTAGTGTTTATTTTAAGCCAACGTGACTTTCATGTATTATTTTATCAGTAGTATAATATCTTAATCTAATATTTTGGCATGGAGATAAAATTAAAATGAATTCATTGAATTTGCAATTAAAGTATGTGTGGAATGACGAAATGTGAATTTTCCCACACCGTTGCAAAATAGGTTATCAAGATATGGTCAAGAGACTTAACCTGGCCTTGGGTGACTCATCAGGAGATTAGAGCCTGAGCTTAAGAGTTACATTCATCATCTTTAGAATTTCTGTGCAGCTGCCTATGAAGTAGCAGCGTGATAAATAGTGAAGTTGACACTTCGTGTCGTTGTATTGTCTGCATTAGCGATGCTTTTGTGTGTGCGCGCGCGTTAAGAGTCTTAGAAATGTGAGAAAACGTTTCTATAAAGTTGGCGAAAAATACACATCAGGTGTTCCTCATTTCGCTCATCATGGCTTTTGTATACGCTGCTCAGAGAAGGAGCAGGAAGCGTTTAGAAGAAAAATGAAACCAATTTATCAACTAATGAGCAGGTTTTTATCGATGAAGCCAATGAAAGATATTCAAAGAGAGGAAAAAAGCCAACAAGAACATATGTGATATAAAGGAGACATCCGTCTGATGACTTTGTAGCACTCTCAAATCGATAACCTTCTTTAACTCGACCAGTGATATCATCAACACATTTATTTATATCAGTAGCGGACACAGAACATGGGAATAATTATTTTTTGATGTTTGTCTACTATTTATTGCATTCGGTGTGGTTAAAATCTTCAGGGTTTCAGACTTCCGCCCTTTTTATGTGAATAAAAGCCTTCTCCAGGTATATCAACATTGTCGAAATCACTTCATATAGTATTCATTACTATAAATGATCTTGTTACGAGAAGTGACTAGACTTTAACATAACTAAAAAACCACTGAAAGCAATGGTATTAGCTCCAATCACTGACATTTTGGACCTTGGTGGCCTGTTTGACACCTGGGCTACGTTTTCCTGCATCTACATATTGCATCTAATAGTCGTGTTTTCATTCTTAATTTTAATTAAATTTGATGACATATCTTATACAATACAGTAATTCATTCATTAAACGTTTCAAACCATATGACTTTCATGCATCTAATAAAACTAAGAGAAAACATTTCGGTGTTTGGCAACGTGCTCTCAAACAAACACCTTTATATCGCACAACCATTCCTGTTATTGTCCGTTCAAATTGCCGTTCACTTCCCAACAAAATTATGCATCTCCGATCTCTCTTATCATCTGATACTTATCACAAATACGGCGATTGTTGCATTACAAGAAACATGGCTCCATGAACTCTACCATGATAATCTGGTTTCCCTAAATGGTTTTACATTGTTTAGACAAGATCAACTATGCTCCAGAAAGAAAAGAGGTGGAGGTGTTGCAGCTTCCATTCATTCTCAATGGTCAACTTCAAATACTGTATGTTTTTCTTTCTCTAGTGACTTTATTGATTGTATAACAGTCAAATGCCGTCCGAAACACTTATCCAAGTTTAAATACGTCTTCATCTCAAACATTCCTGTTACTTCTGGCTGTTCTGCCTCGGATCTATCTGATTTTGCGGATGAATTCACTGGATTCGCCGTTACACATCTTGAAAACTCTTTATCAGTTGTCACAGGAGATTTCAATTCCTGCGATTGTTCTTTCCTTGTATCATTAGGTCATGTCAATATTGTTAAATTTCCTACTCGACTTGATGAAACTCTGGATCTAGTGTTTATTAATGATGGGGAAATATATGAAGCACACAGACGTGCTCATGTAATGAACTCTGATCATTGTATTATTCGGATATTACCTAAGATATACAGCAGATCTCACTTTAATATCCTCTCAAATCTGTCCAGGAAAACACAGCAAAGGTGTTACTCACAGGAAAACGTGCTCAAACTAAGATGTATGCTAAATGACACAAACTGGGAACTTTTCAACGAACACACACTGGATGATACTATTTCCAATTTGACTGACTATCTTAAATTCTGCCGTGATATATGCTGTCCAAAACAGATAATTTTCAAAGGAATGGACCGTTTCTCTTCCCCTCATCTCAAAACGCTTTGAAGAGAAAAAGAAAAGCTGTACAAGACAAAGAATAAATCTGGTCTTAGGAAAATAAACATCCAAATTAATTCTGAAATCAAGAGACTAAACAATATTTATAATCAAACAATACTGTTTTGTAGAACTTCAGAAAACATGTGAAAGCTTTTTAGAGAAATTACAGGTTGTGGTAAGCATAATAATTGTGCCTCTTCTATTGATGTAAATACTCTCAATAGATCTTTTATCCGCCCTCCAAATGTCCCTTCTGCCTTCAATTTTTATTTGATAACACGACCAGTGACTTTCATAGTTTCAATACTTCTGATGTTCTTAAATGTTTAAAATCTCTTAAACCTTCCCAGAGTCTAGGCCCTGATGGTATACCTGCCATTGTTCTAAGGAAATGTGCTGATATTTTAAGTAACCCACTGACAAACATTTTCAATACTTCTTTTTCTAACAATGTTGTACCTTCTCTGTGGAAAGATATTAAAATCATCCCTGTACCCAAGTCTGGTTCTGGAAATAGTGTTAAGTTTAGACCAATTGCCATTACCTCTCCTTTCTTGAAACTAATGAAGAAATTACTGTTACAAAAACTCGTTCCCTCCCTAAGCTTCTCAAACGATCCAAAGCAGTTTGCTTACAAACAGGGTAGAAGTACTTTGGATGCTGCTGCTGTGTTTAATCACAACATTGTATCCTCCTTAGACAAAGGGGCCAAGTATGTCCGTTGTACTTTCCTTGATTACACATCTGCTTTTGACTCTGTACCTAGAGGCCTTTTGTTAAACAAGCTTAGCCTTACACAAACTGAGTCCTGGGCTATCAACTGGCTGCACTCTTACTTCTCCAATAGGATGCAGTACACGGTATATAATGGTGTAGCTTCCTCTCCTTTGCTTACTGAAGCTGGTGTTCCTCAGGGTGCTGTTCTCTCGCCGTTTCTCTTTCCCTTCTTCTTACATGACTTACCTCTCTCAGACGAAATCAACTTCGTCAAATATGCAGATGACCTGACTGTTTCGCTTCCCGTTAAGTCTCAGTCAGACTGCTTCAAATTAAATAGCTTCCTGTCGGACATCAGTCAGTGGTCTAAACTAAATGGCCTCATGCTGAATCCCTCAAAATGCCAGACTATCGACTTCTCCTTTAGGCATAAACGAGATCTACAAACACTAGTAAGCACTCATGAAGCCTGTAGCATTGAGGGGACTATAATTGAAACAAAGTCTAATGCAAAATACCTCGGATTAGTTATATCTTCCGACCTTACCTGGTCATCTCATATCCAAATGATTTCCAAGAAAGTGTTTCGTCTAACCTACTACATTAAGAAACTCAGACTAGCTGAAGTCCCTCAACCTCTGCTTTCATAATTTGTCAACTCTCTGTTGCTAACCTGACCTAAGTTAAAACATTTTAGTCAATTGTATTACGTCATCTAACTTACTAACTCAATCTTACTTTAGTTGCTGTCCAATTAACCTTGTTTCTATATTAGATCATTCTTTTATTACCTGATCAATTATCTAATTTTGACAAACCTCACGTTCACACACACACACACACTCAAATAATTATATATAAATGCGATTGTACAGCTATGTGAATGAATTCGCCGAAAAGAGTCTCTTCGCTGAACGTCTTCTCTTTTTCATATGACTAAATGGGGATTTTCAAGAAACTCTCGTATCCTACCTATTCTACTTTACTGCTCCCCATTAGTCTTTCCTGGGTTACTGAAAAAGGACTATACCATCCTGAGAAGGATGTCGAAGGTAGTTAGTAGGACTAGCGGTGTAAAACTCAGTCAGCTCGTCACTACATTAGTGAATAAGCATCTAAATACATGCGAGAAATGGACTAAAACCATACTCTCTGACCCCCAACACCCCCTCTATTCCCAACTCTCTCCCTGCATCTCATCAGGTAGAACCAGAAATCAGTACAAAATAATATATGCTCGTACAACCAAGTATAGGAACTCAACGATACCATATTTGGCCCGTGTTCTAAGTGACAGGGACAATGTTAAGCGTGAAACTTATGACTTGCTTTGTTGTTAATAACATAATTTTGGCCCTTGTTATTTCCTCTTATACTCTCTTATTTGTACTCTATAGTGAACAACCTTCTTATACATACTTAGCTACTTAATATTATTATCATTGGCTTACTTTTTTGTACTTTACTCTATTCCTTCTTTTGTGTATCTTTTGGCTCCGACTATATTATCACTATGAGTATCACAAAATTGTCCTGCCAATAACCTTCATGTAATATTAGTTTTGTGGTTGTTTTGTGTTCGGCAATATTAAAACTGACAATCTTGTTTGTGAACGCCACTATCACCATCTTAAAAATTTTGTATTATGCATGATTCCTCACACTACCACTACAAACCCCGCATTAGTGCTGACAATAAAAAAACACAACCTGAAATGTTTATTTTATGATTGTTTAGTGTTGTTCAATCAAATTAACTGATCATCTTGGCTATTCTTAAGAACATCTCATAATTTCTTGTATGATTATAGCTGTTACTGTCCACCACGCATACACATATCATAGCTTCCACTAACCAATACTGAAATATTTTTTCATTATTTGTGTTTATCTTCCTTTCTACTTGGTATTTTTATTTGCATTTTTTTCTTTTCTTTTTTTGTTATTTCTGTGTTTTTTTTTGGTTTTTTATTGTGTTTTTTTATATATTTTATTTTTTTGTAATACTCCTCTTAAATGTACGATGAAATTAGATGCAATATTGTAGATATGTGCTGAAAATTCCACACTGTACCACAAGTACTGTTTCTGGAATAAAGCGAAATTGTTATGTTATGTTAAAATCGTATTAACCGTCAAACATGGTGATGAAGTTTATGAATTATATCGGAAAGGTAGATGTTCACCCAAGACCACATGCTAGGCTGGTAAACATTCTACCCCTCAGCCACCGAATCTCATTATCTACAGAAGACATTATCAAATGAGTAAAACTTAATTTAAAAACTACTCTTTTTCACCTTGAATGACAAACTACGCTGTCAGAAAAATGAAGTTGCAATGGCATCACCAGAATCTCCAATTGTAGCAAATCTTTATATGAATGGCGTAAGATGAAAAGCAGTGATAAGTTTTATTTGTCATCGTAGAATTATTATATTATTATTATATCCTTTAGTTCCAAGAGGAACATAGGGCTTCAGCTGTGCACCTCCATTGCCTTCTGTTTTCTGCCAACCTTTTCACCCCACTCCAAGTCTGTCCACATGCTTTCATCTCCTCCTCACATGACCTCCTCCAAGTCACCTTTGGACGACCCTTTCAGGTTCCACTCAAGCAATGGCTTGTCTAGTGATGTCACTTGATGGTTTCCTCAGTGTATGGCCAATCCATCTCCATTTCTTCCTGCATATTTGTTTCACAATCGGTTCCTGCCAGGTCGGTTCGCTCATTACCAGAGATCCCTGTTGCTGATCTTTTCTGGCCATCTGATCTTGAGTATTGAGCGGAGACAACTGTTGAAGAAGGTCTGAAGTTTGTTTGAGATGCTCTTTATGACTAGCCAAGTCTCTGATCCGTATAGAAGCACTGACTTTACATTGGAGTTGAAAATCCGGAGGCTATTTTTGATGGCGAGTGCTGTATACCTCCACACAGAGTTGAGAGTGATGAAAGATTGTCTTTCTTTCCCGATGATCCTCGCTTTGATATCCTCGTCAGTTCCGCCTGTAGTTGAAACGATACTTTTCAGGTAGGTAAAGGAGGCTGTTTCTTACAGGTTCCTCCCATTTATGCTGGCTGATTGCTGTCTGTTGTTGCTGTTGCTGTTGGTGTTGGCCAGGAATCTTCATCACCTCTGTTTTATCTATGTTCACCTCAAGTCCTATCTTTGATGCTTCTTCTGCCAGCTTGTTGCTTTTCACTTGCATATCTTCTAGTTTGTGTGGGATCAAACATATATCATCGGGGAATTCCAGATCCTCCAGGTTCTTTTTTGTGTGAGTCCATTTTATGCCTGTTTACTCATTACCCGTTGTCTGTCGCATTATCCAATCAACTGCAATCAGGAAGATCATTGGTCATAGTAGAATATGGTACAGATATGTAGATGACACATTTATCATTTCTGAGAAAGCTGAAAAAGGAAACTTTCTAGAAAGAATTACCTCAATTTCAAAATATATAAAATTTACAAATGAAGTTGAATCGTATAGAGGGAACTATAAACTTTCTGGATTGTCTTGTAAAAAAGTCAAACTGACGTAAAACTAAAAATTTGCAATATACAGGAAACCAAAACATTCAAATACATATCTGAATTTCCAATATGATCTTTCAATAAGAATGATAGTTTCAGTAGCTTTAGAAACAGTACAACAGATAACGATAATACAGATATCCAGATCACCAATATAAAACAGATTTTGACTGGAAGTGTTTGTCAGAAAAGCTTCTAAATAACATTATCAATAGAAAGGGCAAAAAGAAAAAGAAGATTGAAACACCTTGGGTGTCGACGACAGAAATTCTATGTATGGAAAGACCACGGCTGGACAACTTCAAAGAGTACTTGCTTCTTACACTGTTGAAGTCTATTTCAAGTCCTCTAATTTTTTAGAAAAATTTTTTAATTAACTGTTAAAGATATATTTTCTTAGTTGACATGAAACATCTGTATTGGATGGTTGGAGGCAGTCGGCAGGAATTCTTGCTTGACCTAGATTTCGTGCTAGTCGTCACTCACCAGTCAGTCAGCGAGGCGTATCTGCAACCAACTTGAAGGAACTCGTGTCCCTTTTGAGATTCGAATCCGTGTCACCCAGTGCCAAAGTCTCTGACTTTAGCACTGAGCTATTCAGAATGGCGTCTGATCTCCTGAAGTACTGTATCGGATATTTTTGATCTGACACTAGTCAATAACCAGTGTAGTGTGTCTAGTTGTATCTTAGGTGCAGACTGTATTCTATCAGCTAAGTTTATAATATGACCATCAAGCTAGGTTTATGTGATAAAGTTTTCAGAATATGAGACTTACTACATGGTGGGAGGTGGTAGAGTGGTTAAGTTTAGAGTAAAGGAACACAAACTCTGCACGAAGCATCCACCTAAAAAATGAGGTAGAATTAGAGAGATTAGGAGAAAGATAGGCTATACCAAGGCATGCTATAGACAGTGGACATAAGCTCGGTTTTGATTACGTCGAAATATTACGAACAGACTTGCATTCACTTTGAGAAATACCTTATCTGTATCGAATGCATTCAATATGACAGAAGGAATAGACTTGTCCGACACATATGGCAGACTGTTTTTTTTCCTTCACGTTCCTCAGTGGAACATAGGGCTTCAAGCTAGTGACTTGAAGTTTCTGTGGCAGTGTTTATTTTTTACAGGATGGGGTTGCTAGCCTTATGCACAACCTTTCCTCTTTACCAGCATTATTTCTGGCTTCGTGAGGTAAAGGAGTGCGTCGGTGACCGGGGATCGAACCTTGGACCGTGTGTATAGTCGGCGAGCGTCCTAACCGCTATGCCACCGACCCACTGATGGCAGACTGTTATAAAGAAAAACACAAAAAATTTATTCAGTCCTATGTTTTGACCTTTGGAAAATGGATGACTTTCACGTATTGAACTTTAGTGTTATCTATACAACAAAACAACATACACGTACACAAATACAGACAAATGTGCACATATAACAGTTTCACATTAATTGATTACACATATGTGATGACTGTTTACACTCTTCTATTAGTACAAATATCTGCCGATAAGTGACCTTCAAGGGCGTTCACTTTACGTACTATATACGTTATGACGTTATGATGGTTAATAAATTCCGAATAATTCTGCTGCTTGAGGAGCTGTGGATTACACAGAGAAACATTCAAAAAAAAATCTAGTTTTGATTTTCTGAGCATACTGGATTTACAGTAATAACAGTAATTCGTCGCTCAAATTATACTAGGGAAATCGTAATGTCTATGTTCTGAATACTTATTGTCATGCCAAATAATAATAATAACAATAAATAGACTATATCATAGAGCGACAGACACGTTATGAAGTAAGACACTAACATCAACAAATAAGAACTTTCTACTCCGTATTTGTATGCATTGACATGTCAACTGTATAAAATCTAGTCATCCAATAGGCTTTTAATTCTCACTTTTTGTCCAATCACAGTGACAAAGAAGACACATTCAAGGTCAGTTAGGTATTTTTTTCACCACTCGTTCAACTATACACTTCAGTTATTACGTTTTCTGTCTGGAGAAAGTAACCTTACTGAATGTACACAAAGAATTGGCTGGTGAATAAAGCAATAGAGTCGAATTATACAGATTTATGACAGGTTGATTTTAATGAATATTGTCACATACACCTGAAGAAGAATGCATACTAAAACACTGTCATTGATTCTACACTCCTTTAGCCTGGCATTTATCATCTCAGCGTTATCATTAGATCAATGGTATTGTGGTGGATTATTTACTTCATGCTTGAAACATTATCAAAGTATTTCCACTCTGTTGATATTATTATTTTGTATTGGTTCAGGCTTTTTAATGTTAGCCTTTGTGCTTGATGCAATCACTGTGTGTTCATCATCGTTAGACTATAATCCAACATATGCTACAACTCGACTGGTATCCTTGATCATTGGTCTAGTCAGCATATTCTCTGCTATCTTGATCTACTCTACCCAGATGGATCGTCAGTATTCCTCTTTCACGTGTACACTTGGTATTGTCTTTGCATTTCAAGTAGCTATTCTCAATTTATTCGGATCACAGTGTATTCAACGGACTGAAGTGATTGTAGCAGAGTGAGTAATCAGCATTCGGCACATGACAATCTCGTTACTCTCTCTGTGTTAACTGAAATTATCGTCAAAAAAAGGAGAATGGAAATTATTCACTCCTCAAAGAAGAAATTACTTGTTGTTATGCTTATTCTCCCCACGTCATAGGGTTTTGTGATTAATCAAAGTACAAAAATGTATTTATAATCGCTGAATGTCTCACACGTGAACTATGTAACACTAGATTTGCTAACTCTTCACTTTGACGGTTGGCTGATTTTTGAATTACTGCTCAAACAAAAGCAAATCGATACCGTTGCTTTGGTTGGTTTCTCTTTATTTTGAATTGAAACGTATATATTTACATGTAATTGTTATTATTATTATTATTGCATATGTACTAAAAATACTACATGAAGTTAATAGTTTTCTTTCCAAATTTTGAATGCGTATCAGGAAATTTAAAGACATGTCTGGGATGATGGTAGTTAACAGTCACATCAAGTTAGGTAACCAGCTATCACGGTCCACCTTGAATCCATCTTGGAATGTTAGAGGTCATTGGAGAGAAGACCTGAAGCTAGGTTTGGTGTTCGCTAGCACACTTCAGCAACAAGGGCTAGACGCATAGCAACATTCATGACACCCTAGCGACTAATTAATGTATACATTACATCCCTAAAAGAGATCAATTTCAATCAGAGTAGCTCAGAGGTAGTGTATTTGGTTGTACGACGGAGTATTCCACCTTGTTTAACTGACCCTGTCAAACTGTATAGTTCATGGCATTCTGGTAGATATCTCGAGTGTTATCTCTAAGATGAACGTAAATGAAGTAGGAGATGGGAATAATTAATGGATCATAAAAATCCAAATATTGGAGTTGGTAATTAAACTAAACTAGTTGGTATAGACCAACAAGAGAGTAGAAGCTGTTAATGATAATCGAAGTAGGGAAGATTTATTTTCATTTATTAGCTTTTTGGTTGAGCGGGATTTGATGAATTCATCAAATTTCGGTGGAACTGCTCAGCTAAATTTCTCTGGTGTTATACATGTACATGCATATATTCAAAGTGCGTCGGCGGCACAGCAGCAGAATGTTCACCAACCACGCATCTTGTCCGAGCTTCAATCCCTGGTCATAGACGCACTGCTTTACCTCTCTAAACGAGTAGCGAAACTGGTGAGGAGGGAATGTTGGGCATAGAGCCTGCAACCCTATCCCATAAAATATTGTTACATAGACTTGAAAGCTCTAGCCTTAGGCCCTATGTTCCACTGGGAACATTGAGGAATTAATATATATATATATATATTTCACAGAGAAAGACCAGATTTGCAGTATAAAATGATATCATCCTATTTCACAGGTCCTCATCAGCTGCAAACTACCTAAAATTACAGTGGTTATCAATAATAACATTGCATACTTCAATGTTTGAAAGGTAATAGAGAAAACAATATAGGATGAATGCATCCGGAATATAAGTATTACAATTTATAGTTTAAGTCACTATCAATTTATATGCCATCAAACTATGAATAAAAGGGAGGAGGATGAGAGAAGACAGAAAATAGGAAAATCTAATAAACAGTGTAAGCTTGCACGTTAACATGTCAACTTAAGAAGGTTAAAGTTCATCAAATTGAAAACTTGCTTAGTGAGCTGAGCTCACAAGTGTGTATGACTAGTCAATGTAATGGAAGTAATACGGTTATCAAGGGAGTAAGAAATTGACTACACTGTCTTTCTGTGTGCATAAGTGTGGTCTGAGACGTTTGATTGCTGTAATTGCTTCAGCAAATCGTAGTAGAATAGCTGCCCTTTGCGTGTTTAATATTTTGAAAGATTTGGAAATCTCGACGAGATGACGCGTATCCACAAGGTGTCTGGTAATAACTGTGCGACTAACAAATAAACCACGGTGAGTCAATTATAACAAGACAAGAGGTGAAACCTTCTAAAAGTTCAAGGTCACAAATGTAAAGGGGGGGGGGTGGAAGTGTACCAGAGATTGAAAAGTAAGTTTATTATGAATAACAGTTCAGTTATGTTAGCATAATAAACAGTTTGTTACCAGAGGGAGAACATGAAAATATTAAAAATTGCAAAATGCATTACAATAGGAACGATAATAATAATAATAATAATTAGCCATCCGAAAGTAATTGTCATGGTAGGTTCAAAGTGACCACCTTTACTTAGTGTTGTGCACAGGCCTTTACAATTCCAAGTACCTTTCTGGCTTTTTATCTATTAATAACAGTGAACAACCTGACAGTGTCTTGGAGTTGCCGTGTTATTGAACTTTTGGGTGTCTTTCCTTCAGCTGTAATCAACCGTTTGATCGAATGCTACATTTCACTGAGTAGACAGTAGCCTTTTTTTGTACAATTTATGCATTTGATTCCATAACTGCATTCAAACTAAACAGACACAATTCGATGTAACTTGAATATTCCCATAATTTATTCAGAACAAAATAGTTAGAGCGACTATTTGTGCTTAGAATAAACTCCTCTTCAGGCTGTACAAGTATAAGATGTGGAACAAATATAAGATGGGATGAAACAATAGTCAGTTAGTTTTTTAATATGCATGGTCAATGAGAATATGAGACAAAATGAGATTCAGTAATTTAATTTAATGATAGTTTAAAATGCACCTTAAAACAACTTGTTCCCTTAATGAATTTAGATAAAGCAATAAGCAGACGCAATTTATCGGAATCGTGTATTGTGTATCTGTGTAAAAAATTTCGAACAATCTAATAACACACAGACTTGTCATAGGAATATATATGAAATTAATAGAGTTAGTATGTGACAAACTAGACTTAGTAACTTTAAAATCCCCATTCAGTCATAGAAAAGAAAAGGTGTTCAGCAAAGAGTTACTCTTTTCGGCGATATCATTCTCAAGCTGTACAAATCGCAAATTTATAGTAATTTGTCTTGGCAACAAAAGGAATATTTCCAAAGATGTGTTAATGCAACTGTTAGTTTTTGACAAACAAATTACGTAATTTTGAAGGCTTTAATCGGTTAGAAACTAAAATAAAGTTACAAAAGTAGGTTGGATGACGTAATCTAATTGATAGGGTTCAATGAAAAATTGAATGAGAGTCAAGTTAATAAGCTGAGTAGAATTCACTTAAAAAATAAACGAAAGTCGAGTTAGCAACAGTCGTCATGAGCGTAGAGATTCAATAGTGGGTGGGGATAGAAAATAATGCAATTAAGAAATAGACAAACAAAGAAGAAAGAGGTAAGACAAAATTACGTATTTGGTGTTAAGATAGATCAGGACCATTGTAGATTTAATGACTGAACAAACTTCTTTTGTATGCAGAGTTCAGGATTCAATATGTGAATTGCCATTGCTTCTTCAGTTTGAAGAAGTTTAATTCGTACTCTTTTGGCAAGATTCTCACGTATTGTGTAGATAACTGAGAAGTTGTTTTGTGGGTTTGCTTGGTGTCCGGATTCGATCAAGTGTTTAAGGATAGAGCTGTGGCTGGGGGGGGGTATCTTTCTCCTTTATAAAACCATGAAGGTAAGTGTTCGCTGATGCGTTTGGATAGCAAACGCTGGGTACGGCCGACATACCTAGCTCCACATGAGCAGGTGAATTGGTAGATGCACATTGATGAGGTCCCCAGTGGAAGCTTATCCTTCACCTTCGTGCGAATCATTGGTTTCGTAGAGAAAGTTAGTCTGAGTTCTGCTGCGAAGAAGGTTTTCTTCAGTGAACGGCATAGGTGGTTTCTCAGTATTTCTGCTGAAGAATCTCCGTTGAATTGTAGATTCAAATAGAGAAGTTTCTTGGGAGCAGTAAGCATGGATGGTTTTTGTGTTTTGGGCTTCATAGCTTTTGTGATGAAACGTTCCGGGTAACCGTTTTCAAGGATTCTTTTCAGGGTCTTCAGCTCTTTTTCTATAGTTTCCGGACTGCAAATGTTGTGGATTCTGTGAGTCAGTGAGCGGATCAGATTTCGTTTTGTATATATAGGCACCCAACTGTGAAAGCTGATGAGTTGTCCATTCCATGTCGGTTTTCTGTGAATGGATCTTTTGAGTGTCCCATCTTGTTCGCGTCTTGCTAGTTGCACGTCCAGAAAAGATATTATTGCGTTAGACTCCTTCTCTAGTGTGAACTGGATAGACTTAGGTCAAGTTAAAAGGACAAATTCAAGGTCAAAATAACAATGAAGATCAATCACTAAACCAAATAGCATAGGTAATAGTACATCTGCTATGGTATCAAAACAAAGTTTACCAAGGAAGGCGGTTTAGTGTGATGACGAATTGTTGCCTTGATCGCATAAAGGTGATTTAATCTTTCTAATTCCTAGCTAGGGCTTCCACAAACTTTAGGATATGCCTCAAACACGTTTTATAGATAGGTATAAAAGATCTGTTAACGTCAATTTCATGTCTTGTTTGTATAATGTTTTTCTCAGTAGAGGAGCCAGGTCTTCTGTTCTCACCATTAATGGATTCTGAAGATTCTACTTGTTTCTGGAGCCATTTAGGCGTATGCTCTGAAGCCCTTACTCGCAGAGATCGATGGGTCTTCCCTAGCGATGCTGGGGACATCACTCGTACCCAATTCCCATGAAACTTCATGGTTCATGAAGCCGGCTCATCCTCCCGTAGGAGATAGCCGAAGTAAAGTAAGTAAGTAGCATGTGTGTCAATAGGTTTCGAGAGTGAGTGTAATCAGGGTGTGTGAGACCATATGAACAGAAACCAACGAATTGCGCTGACTAGACATAAGTTCAAGGTTGAAAATGATTACAATAGTGGTGACTGTAAAATAATAACGATGGTATATTATAAACTTAAAAGCACTGTTGGTGAGTGATTGTCAAATAATAATAATATAATAATAATAATGAGAAATACGAATTTTGCAACTTACTAAGTTTGTATCATTGATATAAGAATAAAACGTGTGCACTGTGGTAGAGTATAACTCTATTATGGGTAAAATTTGTTTTCATAAAGTCTCACAGTGTTATGCAGTAATGTTTACTGATGACGTTTCGAGCACAATTTATTGCTCATAATCATATCAAGGTGTTCACAGGATTTCCTAACTTCATTTATATAGCTCCTGTATTCTTCATTTGATTTGATTGGTAGTAGTATTCTCCGTATTTCAGGTATGAGTGATGAATCATTTCTATTGCATGTGTTGGGTATATACTCGATGAACCAGGCAGGATTCAGTAATCAACCTCTATCTCCACCTATCTAGATTACTTTTTAGAATTTTAACCCTCTACCACAATGACATTGTGTGTTTATGTGATTATGAGCAATAAATTGTGCTCGAAACGTCATCAGTAAACATTACTGTATAACACTGTGAGAATTTATAAAAAACAAAATTTACCTATAATGGAATACTAAGTTTGTCTCATATTCGTTTTATCAGGACATCACTTAACTTCTTATAAATCTTCTCCATTTACATGCTAGGCTGACGTATACAAGTGTTTTTGTAGAAACTAGAACAGTGTGTTGTGGACATCCATGTCTTTAGAATGCTTGTTGATAAGCCTCTTATAATATCCACTCCTAAATGGAAATACTCTCTAGGGTCTTTATTTCATATCCATATCTCGACTGTGTTTCTGTATTTAGTATCTTGTCTATAAAGGCTTTCTAAATATGTGGATCTTCTCGCTGTGCTATTAATCCTTTTCACCGCAGAAACGTTTAGAAATCTAATGGTAGCAATTTCCTTTTGTTCTATTATTAAGGTTAACATGAGGATGGCATGATTCGAGTTTTGACAACAAGCTTCTTTTTCTCTTGTCTCTAGTATGCTGTGGCAGACAATAAAAATGTCACCTTCATATCTCTGATAACATTTTATTTGGTGGATATTACTGTCCCGATGCGTCAAGATCTAGCCTGGATAAGAACAAGTCCGTGTAAATTGGCCCCTAGGGGTATATTCATTGTAGTAACATCATTTTTTACGGAATAGGTGGTCACTGAAGTGACAGTAAACGTCATTAGGACATAAAAGCAACAATATCCTCAACTGAGTTCTTGGACAATGCACAATTATTTGTCTTTCAATAGTCTTATGGCGTATCGCTTTCAGATCAACAGTGTTTTTGAGAGACTGGAGGAAATTACAGGCTATGTATGTTGCCGAAAAAATGTTTTCGTTTTGGCACTAGCAACTCGTATAGACTCTGGATTGCTGCTCTGTAATATAGTAGATTTGTCATTTGAAAGTGTGTCTCGGCGACGAATTCACCGTATACTGCTTTGTCAGCATTTATAGTTTGTTCTAAGGGTCTTTAAATTCGTCTTCAGTAAGAGACTGCATTCCGGCCCGAAGTTGAAGAGCTCTCAATTTGCAAGTTAGTTAACAATTTAGAATATACACAGTCCGAAGGGTAGGATTTCCACTACACTTTCATTTATTAAACGGGATTATTCAGGTCATAAAATATGTGATCTGCTTGAAACTATAAATCGTAATCACAATAGCTAGTATATTTACATGAAATTATATACTACTGGTTGATTGAATTGAGTAGTTGTCCACCACTCACCTGAACCAGTAGTGCTTGCTAGCGAGATCGAGGCAGTCTATACACTGGGCAGCCGTTCAAGCTAAACAGAGCACAGATGACATTGCGTCAACCAGTCGGAGGAAAATAAGCTAATCTGTGTGCAAAACAGTCCATGCAACACAAAAAATGGTTTCAAGAAGTGTAAAAATATTTATACAGCATAACTTTCCTTGTAATAGTGTGAGAATAACTCACTGGAGGGGTAGGTATCATCCAAAATAAGTACTGTTTAGTATTTTGCTGTGTAAGGCACAGATTGTTCAGTGGGATTCCTCGGGTTCATATATACTTCTCAGTAAATATAAGTGCATTGGTACGTCGTTGGGTTTAGCTTCGAGAGTATGATTAAGGTTAGGTCTAAATTAAGGTAAGGAGATGGGGATAGATTGGACACATTCTTTGAGGAGGCCGTTGAATGAAATTTGCCATTCGAATTCGATGAATTTGACGTGACTCCAAGTCTGACATGGATAAGATTATGTGAGGATGAAATGAAAGCTATCTGAAGGAGATTCCAAAGAACAGCATAAAATGGCAATGTGTTGTTGAAGCCGTATGCTTAACTCGGTAGTCAAGGGAATAATGCTTCTAATGTTCTAATAATAAGGTCAGAATAGATTTCAGATTAGGTTTTACTTTAAAGCAGTTTCCCGGATAGAATTATTCCCAATAATCCTAAAAAATATTCAATAATAACAATAAAGTTGATTTATCCACTTTAAGTGGATTGTTGTCCATGCAATCTGTGGCATACTGCCTCATAGTATGCGTGCACACGTTGACTTGTATCACTGTGACTTATGCCCTTACTTATTTTCGACTCTTGTATGCATTGGTTTTGTCAGGCTAGGTATAGGTGCATTGCGATGCCATGGACTATCTTGATGATGTCCACTCATCTCCAATATCCCTGTGAATTAGTCTGTTGATGTGATTATATTCATGTTGGCATACTAAACGCATTACCTTTCTGTCTCTCCTTTCCTCATTCGAGTTAGAATACAAAAACAAACATTGACCCCAAAAAGAGATCAGAGATTAAATAGGTCGAGTAAGTAATTTATACTCTGACATATATATATATATATATATATATATATATATATATATATCATGTCCTTAGTCGATCTTTCTTCAAGGAACACTATGGTAACACAGTGTAGTATAGTATACGTAAACATAACTGTGTTTTCAATCAATTCATGTACATATTGTTAGCAAGTTTTTCATTAATATTCATAATAACACCCCATCCAGGCTAACTAATGAAATAAAATAAAACAAAAGTAGTTCCATATCAGTTTGTTTATTAGATATATCACACAATATTTAAACAGTATTACAGGATGACGAAGTTTGCAACACAATTTATTCATTGTTCATAATCATATCATCAGTTATAACCACACAACTTCGAAATTTTCGTTTTATAATTAATTCTCTGTATTCCTACCTGTTCGTCGTCGTAGGGTTAGTAGAATTTTCCACAAGTCCTAGTGGACAGGTGTTGAATCAGTCCTATTACACATATTCCCTTTCAGATGATTCGATAAACAGAGCTTCACTTATCAATCTCTCCCTCCACCTTGCTGTCATATTCGATTTTAAAACTGTTATCTTATCCCATCCATTCTATTATATGGTTGTGTGTAATTGCATGTAGTGAGTGGTGTAGTTGAACGTTTAATCGCAATGAGTCGACATTTTTCCACTCGGGCGTCTACTACCCTACGACAAGCAGAAAGGAACAAAGAAAACTATAAAATTTAAGTTTCGAAGTCGTATGATTTTAATTGATGATATGATTATGAACAATAAATTGTTTTCGAAACATCATCCAGTAGATAATACTGTTTCACTGTGTGATATATCTAATAAACAAGTTGATATGGTATTGTAGTGTTGTGATACAGAAAATCCGTTCCTACGGTGTACTATTCTCACATATTCCCACATGTCAATATTGAATTAGCAACAAAATGCTATACATGCATTTAAACATTCTATTTCATGTCGTTTAATGTAAACTGAAATCAAAAGCTCAGTGATTGGTTAAAGAATATAAACTGTATAGAATATAAATAGCTGTTTGATCAATTGACAATATGCCTTAGTTTCTTTGACTTGCCTTCCGCTGTCACAGAATTACATACTACCACAATGCCCAAGTTTTACACATACATTAAAACGAAGGTAGCACTCAACGAAGAAGCTTTTCCTCTAGTTGCAAAGTTACATTTATACACCGTTTTCTCTCCAGAACGAAAGAGATGAACTGTCGCAAGCATAGTTGGTAATATAATAAATCACTAAATGGGTGGAGTCTATTAAAAGTAACTAAATAAGGTGCATAATTTAATATGGGTGAATTGTAATCATGGTGCATACAGAAACAAAACACAAATATCACGTTAAAACTCGAAAGAAACAGAAAAACAAAACTAGGACGAAACAGCTGTCCAGTATTCTCAGGTTTTCCAATGCTTGTGTAACCGATTTCACTTCATGATGAAATCCTGTAACCAAAGAAATAGAAGGGTCAAACAAATGACTCGATTGTCAATAACAGAGTCATTATCACGATATAGTAGAAGAAGTTTAAGAATTTTTTTCTTGAGTATACAGAACTCCGGTTTCTCTATCTGGATGGTTAAAACTGCAGCAATACAGAAGAGACGATTGTGTACTGTCTTTGGCAGGTTGTTCTTCACTTTGCAGATAATTTTAGAGTGGGAATTTGTTGAGAGAAAGAGTGTTCAATGTTGACGAGGTGTTCAGTTATTGCACTACTGTATAGAGCCACCCCCAATCGTCCTACAATCAAGCTGGATAGTGTTATCCACCACTTTTAAACAAGATATACAGTATCATCTACTTACCAGTTCTGAAGGTGCGTTTGTGTGTGTGTGGTTTACTGATCAAGCGTCGGTTTGCAGGGGCCTACTTGGCCACAGGTTTGATGACAAAGTAACATCGCACCCACCAAGCTTGCTTTGTACTTGGAACGTCCTGGATTCGAGCCCCAGTGGGTGAGTACTTATGGAGATTGGCGAACTAAGACGAAACAGTTGTTCAGCACTTCTTGGTTTTCCAATAGTTCTCTAAGTGGTGTCAGTTTGTCATTAAACCTATAATTTAAGTGTCTGGTATTTTGATGAAGTCATCAAGGTCGATGGTGAAACATTCACAAAAAACTATCCAAACAAATTTTTTGTGTAGTCAGAGGAGTTCATGTAGCCAGGTATGAGGAAGTACACTCATCTCTGACAATGGAGATAAGGATAAAAAGAGACTATATTTCTCACTTCACTACTTTGCTTCACCTACTAACAACCTATAAACTACAAAGTAATCAAAGACCAAAATGCAAATATAAAACATAAGTGAAAACTGCTTACATGAATCAGCTAGCAATATGTGATGTACCTTCCTGAACTACACATCCGCTTTTGACTCTGCACACATATGTCTTCTGTTAAATAAGCTTCCTTTGACACAAACCGGGTTCGTCGACCAATAATAAATAATAATAATAAATAATTTTTCCTTTACGTTCCCCAGTGGAACATAGGGCTTCGAGCTAGTAGCTTGAAGTTTCTGTAGCAGAGTTTATTTTACAGGATGGGGTTGCTAGCCTCATGCCCAACCTTTGCTCTTTACCAGAATTATTTCTGGCTTAGAGAGGTAAAGGTGTGCGTCGGCCGGGGATCGAACCCGGACCATGTCCATGGTCGGCGAGCGTCCTAACCGCTATACCACCGACCAATAACTGGATGCATTCGTATTTCTCGAACAGAATGCAGTATCTTCTGCCTTGCTTACTGAAGTCGATGTCCCTCAAGATGCTCTTCTGTCTCCGCTTCTCTTTTCTTTTTTTTTACATGACTTCTGTCTTTCGGAAGAAGTCAACTTTGTTAAATACGCTGAGGATCTCGTTGCCATTTGCGGCCTGATATGACTGTTACAAACCTAATCAGTGGTTCGTCCACAACGTACTTGTATCAAACGAGGCACTGAAATAAAAACTAAATCAAGAGCATTAAATAGCTGGGAATATTTCTTTCCTCTGATCATTTTTTATTCTACCTCACATCTTGTGGATTTCTAGGATGTTCCGTTCAACCTTCTAGATTAGAAAGTTAAGACAATCCAGGGATCAATCAACCTCTACTCCTACGATTTGTTAACTCTGGCATCTTACCCATTTTTCTTCATCGCTCTCCAATAGTCTTTCCTGGGCTTCTCGAAAAAGACCATATCATAATGATGGGGAGAGTATTAAAGGTTGTCAGTAGGGTGAGTGGCGTGCCTCTAAGTCAGATCGTCTTTACAGTAGTCGAAAGATACATGAACTCATTAGAGAAATAGACTAATCTCGTTTTGTCTGATTCAGCACACCCTCTTTATTCACAATCCTTCTTTTGCGTCTCATCGGGTAGCACTGGAAGTTACTACAGATTATTATATGCTCTGAAAACTAAGTGCGAATACTCAAAGATATCGCGTGCTAAGAAATATTGAGAAGACGATTGCAGCCAAGAAAATTTTTACTTTGGCGAAGTCATCAACTAGTCTGTATTCTCATGTATTTGTAGTGAATAGGTGAGAAAGTTCTAGAGCTGTTTCCGGTCAAGGTTCAAATTAATAAAACTGTAGAAAAAATGATCAAAATGTAATAATAAACAAGAAGATACGAAAAAAACAGTAGGGTCATAATTACTGAGGAGATTGACTTTTTGTGCCATTAGGGATTGAAAATGTAGTAATAACAGGAAGTATGGATAAAAAAGGTAGTTTATTGTTTATATTATCATTGTTCCCTTGGGTTC